>LPNX010233041.1:63126-106998 GCA_001517045.1 Pseudotsuga menziesii
CATTTTGACCCCAATGTTTATACCAAGAAAGTAGGAAACCATCTCATCATACTTGTTCTTTATGTTCATGATATTATCCTTACTGGTAGTGACCCTAAACTTATAACCCATGTGAAATCCAATCTTAAGCAAAATTTTGAAATGTCAGACTTATGACATTTGCATTATTTTCTTGGTCTCCAAGTCTTGCAAACCAAAGAAGGAATCTTTCTTTCCCAGTCTAAGTATGCTTATGACCTTCTTCGTCGCTTCCACATGGAAGATTGTAAACCAACCCCTTCTCCCTTCCAGTCTGGAGTCAAACTTTCTGCCACTAGTACTTCCCCTGAAGTAGATGCCACCTTGTATCATCAACTTGTTGGTAGCCTTTTATACTTAACTCATTCCCGTCCTAACCTTTCCTTTACCATTGGTCGTGTTGTCTGTTATATGCAAACTCCTCATAAAAGTCACTGGAAAGCAACAAAAAGAATACTTCGATATATTCGAGGTACAATTCAGTTTGGGATTCATTACAGTACAAGGGGGAAACTTTTGTTGGTTGGTTTTACTGATTCAGATTGGGCTAGCCATCCCGATGATTGAAAATTTATTGCAGGTTATGTTTTCAGTCTGGGATCTGGACCTGTCACTTGGGCTTGTAAGAAACAACAAGATCTTGTTATTTCTTCAGCAGAAGCAGAATATTGAGCTGCAGTTAATGCTAGTTAGGAAGCTTTATGGCTTCGACAGATCCCTTCAGAGTTTGGATTCGAGCAGCTGTAATGAATATAAAATAAATTATTAAAATAGATTAGTTAATTATGTGAAAGGGTGTAACCCTTCACACTCAAGCCTATAAAAGGTGAGCTTATTGTACATTTTACCCATCATCCAATATATTATTTAATAATCATATTTCATTATACAATGATAGTCGGATTCGACTAATGGACAACTAGATTTAGTTGCTCCATTTGGTATCAGAGAAGATTTGCTCCTGCACTCTGAGCTTGGACTCGGCTCATCAATCCCTTCTTGAGCTCAGACTTGGCTCATCAATTTTTGATTCCTCCCTTGCTCCATTTCTTCACTTGTCACTTCATCCCAAACCCTGTCCAAACAAAAAACAAAAAAAACAAAAAAAAACACATAAAAGAAATAAAAAAAAACCCTCTGCCATCCTCCAACATCCACTGCGCTCATCTCTTCCCAGCCACCTCATTCCCCAATGCATGCCTTACATCCCCCGGTTTCCTCACCTGTGCTGCACACCACTCCACTACTCCACGCACCGAGCTCCATCTTCTATCCACCTCCACGTTGCCTCGTTCCCAACGCGTAGCCTTCCCTCTTCCTCTGCGCAGTCCCAATTTATGTTCACTTCTCCATCCCTCGCTCCTGCAATCTCCTCCATTTCACCACTGTGCTCTCACGTTCTCCCAGCGACCAGCTCTGTCCCATCCCCCACACAACGCTGCCAGCTCCTCCATCATGCTAGCTCCATACCACCATTCCCCTTGCGCCTCTCTCTTCACGCCTGGAACAGACCCTAACGACCACCTCTACGTTTATCCTTACCACCTCCTCAGAGCGCGACCACCTCAACCACACCGCTTTGCTGCCTCCTCCGACTTGCAACCAAAACATAAAACAAAACAACACAATATATTATATTATATAATATATAATATAATATAATATTGTAATATATTTATAATAATATATTTAAAAAAAATCAAATATTATATTTTTTTAATATAATATTTGTTTAAAAGAAAAAAAACTATATACAAATATAATATAGTTTATAAATAATAATAATAATAATAATAATAATATTAATTAATATATTATTAGCCAAAATAGCGTTAAAATACACACCTCTGCATACAAGGTCCAAGACCATGGCGGAGCTGAAAGAGCAAATTGAAAAAATGGAGAAGGACATAAAGTCCCTTGCCGCTGACCTAAAATGCGTGAAGGAAAAAATGCAAAATAACAATACATTAGTCAAAGACAAGCTTGTTGTGGTACTAGAAAGGAGGCTCGACGACAAACTTGACATCCTAAACAAAAAACAAAAAGACTTGGATGACAAAATGAGTACCGTAACGCAAAACATAAACACCATAACACAGAACATGAGCAACATGATGCAGAACCATAATACATTATTTGAGATGTTACAAAGGTTCATACCTAGTCCGGGCCACGTCAGCAGTCCAGACATGCTAGATGCCTCATTTCATGTTGCCACCCAAGAAACACTCACAAAGAATCAAGAAGAATTGCAAAAATAAATAAAGATTAACAATGCGACACTTAAGCAAGAAATAGAAACACAAGTACTACCAGATATGGAGGCACGATTAAACAGAAAAATAGATGCCAGAAGTAAGATAGTAAAGAAAAGAAAAACTAAAAATCACCACCAACAATGAAGCAATTCAGATATGTCACTTTCATCATCCAGCAGTTCCGAGCCACCATCAAACCGTAAGGCAAAAGGAAATCAACGTCGCCCTTACAAAGTGCACCCACCTAAGTCAAAAATAAAGTTGTCGAAATACAATGGGAGTGAAGGGCAATGCGTTGCTTGGCTAAACAAAGCAGAAGAATACTTCGACATTTACAACATTCAATCTGACGAGGAGAAGGTGAAATATGCGTTAATGCATATGGAAGGGTACGCCTATAATTGGTACTTATGGTGGAAGAGAGATAACTTTACCTACACCTGGAACTTGTTCAAAAATGATTTTTTTAATAGGTTTCAAGGAATCAAAGAAGATGAATTTTTCAGTAAACTTACCAGACTACAGCAAGTCGGAAACGTTGAGGAATTCACTCATCAATGGGAATCCTTATCAACACAAGTATTTGGGTTGTCTGACAAGTAAAGACTCGAAACCTATTTAGGAGGTATTAAACCACACCTCCAAAAAGAGTTAAAGTTACATGACATACTTAATGTAGAAGTATCAAGACGTAAAGCAAAAGCCGTTGAACGCAAATTGGAAGGAATAAAAACAAAAGGCGATAGCCATTATCGACAAGAAAAAGAGACACAATGTAGGGACTATGCAGATACTTGGTCTCTTGGCCATCAATGCCACAAAACTCAATCATACGCCTACGAAATGGAAAATAGATCAAAGTCATCTTACAGTTACTCTAATAATAAAAAGAAAAAGAAGAAAAACATATGTCGTTGATGCGGTGATTATGGGACCCCTAGTTACAAATGTGGGAACAATGAGACAATACAGTGCAAAATCATCAATGGAAAGAAAGTGCAAGTCTTTGCACAAGAGACCTCGTCCGATTCTAATACCGACACCGAGTCAGAATGAAGAACGACACTAGGAAAATACTTAAGATTTGAGGACAAAGCTTCCTTAAAGGGAGTGGCAATGTAATGAATATAAAATAAATTATTAAAATAGATTAGTTAATTATATGAAAGGGTGTAACCCTTCACGCTCAAGCCTATAAAAGGTGAGCTTATTGTACATTTTACCCATCATCCAATATATTATTTACGATTCATATTTCATTATACAATTATAGTCGGATTCGACTAACGTACAACTGGATTCGGTTGCTCTAGCAGTAGTAGCCTACTCCACTTTGGTGTGACAATCAAAGTGCCATTAAGCTTGCCAAAGATCCAGTTCTACATCAACGCAGCAAACACATTGAGCTACACATGCACTTCATCAGAAATCTTGTTCATGATAGTGTTATTGAAGTTCTATATTGCCCTATAGATGATCAAATTGCAGACATCTTCACCAAGTCTCTTATAGAAGCGAATTAGTTTTCTAAACTTTGGTCTATGTTAGGAGTTCAGGAATGTGTCCTTAAGGGGGAATTGGTTCTAATGCCTCATTCCTTCTCCTAATAGTGTCACTTTTGTAAATCCTTCAATCCTATCCCAAGTTGTTCTTAAGGGGGGATGTTAGGATATTTAGACACTTAGGAGTTAGTTAAGATCAACTTGTGTAATATATCCGTTAGGTAAAAGTGTGTTTCTTTAGTATGCATTAGTATACATTTGTAAATATTCTAATCCGACGGTCACGATATGTTCTAGACATAGAGTGATCTGACGGTTCAACTTCTCTTAGATCATACCTACCATTGATTTTTGGCTTAACATCCGATTGGTCTATGATCTCTATTTAAAGAGCATAGATGGTCCTTGGCTAGTTGATCGATTATGAGAAGCTCATGTAACTTTCTTTCTTTTGCATAATAAATTGCTTCAAGTAGCTATTTGGCTGGGGCCATGGACTGTTTCTCTCTCGAGGGTTTTAACCACGTGACAAACATCGGTGTGTTGATCTGTGATATATTTGTGTGAAGCGGTTGCTCAAGGTGTTCGGTCTTTTGGGAGTACCCTGTGTACCCGAACATCTAGTTGGACAAGTTGACCTTGACAGCTAGTGAAGTCAACCCCACCAAGTTAGAGTTCAAGTCAACAAAAGAATATAAATAGAGAGGTGCTCCCCTTCATTTATACTCACTCACTCAAGCAATTTTGCAAGATAAAGAAGAACTAGTGAGCTAGGAAGAAGTTAGAAGCAGTTGCCTAGGTTTTATACTGCTATGATCGAGATATATATTGAGGAAGTTTTGCAGGGTTTTCTCCCTTGTGGTTTCCTTGAGGAAAATATTTGTGTTCTTGTGTTCTTAGGCTTTCTGTGCATGCTGTTCTTTTAGTGATATTTTAGTAATTTGTTTTAAGATATCATCTAATCAAATTAATAAAACTTAACATGGTATGAAATCCACCCTGAAAGGAGGCAATGCACAACTAGGTTTTGTCATTTTGAACAAATCCCTTGACCAATTAGCTAGGAAAGAGGGATCCCTCAACTTGCCCTTGAAGAGTGAATCTTTCTGTGAAGATAGATCCAAAACCCAAGAAGTTTTAGTTTTTGACCATTTACTGCTGCTAGGACAAACTAGGGTTTCAATTTTTCTAAGACTCCATCCAATCTCAGAAAAAGAAAGTTACAGTCTACTTCACCTTAGGTAAGCGCATATTTTCCATCTCTCAACCCTATTAGGGTTTTCAGTTGAGAAAATAAGGTTTCTACATCAAACCCTAGGTCATCCAAAAGGAGGTCAACCAGAAATTGTTTTCTTCAAGTAAGTACTCTTCCTCCTTGTTCCATTTGAAGTTCTCATTCTGTTGAAGATGACTAAGAACACCAAGCTAGATGAAAAGCTTGAAGGAGCTAAAAACTTCAGAGCATGGAAGTATAGGATCATGCTCATCATGCAAGAGAATGATCTAGACAAACTTGTGAAGGAGGAAGTGAAAGAACTAGAAGAGGAGGAAGCTAAGTCCAAGCATAATAAGGATATGATGATATCCAAAAGGATCATAGATGACTCCATCAAGGACAACTTGATTCCTCAAGTATCATCAAAGGAAACTCCAAAAGAAGAAGAAATTGTGATGACCACCTTAAGTGGTCTCCTAAGAGATTGGGAATCTTTTATCTGAGGAATCTGCTCAAGAAGGAAACTAACTAAATTCAGAAAGTTATGGGAAGAATGTGTCTAAGAAGAAGAAAGAATCTTAGTGAGAGAAGTGAAGATAAATGATAATGAAGATCAATCCTTGACAACCCATGCCAAAGGCAACTACGAAAGGAAGAATCATGATCATCCTCATAAGACTCAAGGGCTCAAAAGACCCAAGAAAGACTTCTCAAATTAAGAGTGCTTCTCTTGTCAAAAGTTGGGATACATTGCCATTAACTATCCCATGAAAGTATAAAGAGTTAAAAAGATGAAAAGAGACCAAGCTCAAGATGTTGAAGATAGTGATAAATAAGTTGAAGATGAAGCAAAGGAAGATTAAGAATCCAGTGAAGAATATGTACTAATCTCTGACCTAATAGGATAAGTCTCACCAGGAAATGACACCCGGTTAGTAGACAATGGTGCATCCAAGTAGATGATAGGTTATGAGGACTCACTATCATGCCTTGTACAAAAAGAATTGCCACACAAAGTAATGCTTGGAGATGACTCCCAATATCCCATCAAAGGAATGGGAGAAGCATCCTATAAGTTGGACTCTAAAAATCCATGAAGATGAAGGATTTCCTCTATGTCGATGGACTAAAGAAGAACCTCTTGTCTATTTCAGCGTTGCACAAGAGAGGGTTCGAAGTTGCATTCATAGATGGAAAATTCCTCATGTGGTCAAAAGGAAACACCCATTAAAGGAATTTTGAGATCTAAAATGGGCCTCATAAGAGATATAATAAAATATTATGAGTTAGGCATTATATGAGGAAGATATATTTACAACTCATCTCATACACTATAACCAATGCAATTATAGTTAAGTTAAATTGAAAATATGTCTAAAATAAAACCAATAAAAAATATCTTTGATATCACTAAAACTAAAATACTTTTGAGTATATAAATTACTTTTGAATATACTATGATGAATGTACTTATAAAGTAATGTACTAATAAAATAAAATATATTAATTTTGAAATTTGAATCATACGCTACTTTTTCAATATTCAAAATATGTTTTTAAACCATATATTTATAATTTTGAATTTTAAACACAAAATTAAATTTAAATTAATAAATTGTCATTTCTTATATATATATATATTAAAAATAAAAAATTAATTTTAAAATATAAATATAAAACTATAAATTAAAAAAAAAAACATTTTTTAAATTTATTTTTCATATTTTTAATACACTTTCAAAAAGACATGTAAACTAATTTTTAATAGTTTTTTATGATATATATTATGTATATCATAATGTAATAATTAATAACATCATTAAATAAATTTTAAAAAAAGTGTTAATATTGGAATGAATGAATAGTACATAAATTTCTGTCACCAAAAAGTTGAGTTAATATTAAGCAAATGAAATTATATGCAATAAACATTATTATTATATGTAATAAATTTTTTAATAAGATAATATCTTATTATGGTGTAATAGTTCATTCAAATTTCTACATTAAGGTTTTATGTATGTATTTGGTTTTGTAATTTGAATATACGTGTTTAATTTATATTTATATAGATGCAGGTGTTTCAAAGATTAAAAGTTTATAATAAAATATGAACTTTGAATAATACCTAAATTAAAAAAAAAATATTAATATTAAAATTCAACTACATAAAAATATAAATATATATATATATATATATATAATAATTTATTATAATATATTATTTTATTTTTGTAAAATAAATAAATATATATTTTTTATATTTAAATAATAATTATAATAGATTATTATACATATTAAGTATTTAAAAAACAAAAACTATTAATCATCATATTGTTTTTATTATAAAATCAAATTACAAACACTTTTTGGTATTTGTAATTGTTTTTTATAATGAAATATAAAAAAGTAATTACATTTAAATAAAACATTTAGTTTTTTATATTTGTAATTTATTTTATATTGAAATATAAATAGTATTTTTCTTTCTAAGTACTTTAGGAGTACTTAAGTACATTTATATTATAACAAATAATCTATGAGTACTATTTTCACAATGACTTCTTTATTTACAACATTGATATAGTTAACTATGGGTTTTCACTCACAATTTACAATTTGACAAATAAACATCCTTAACTCAACCAATGCCACCTCAACTATTCTAGATGATGTAATCCTCTAAAATGTGATTGGTTCTTCTAAAGTGGATTTTGATAGTATATTTTTTGTTTTGAGGCCCATTTTTTACCTCCAAATTCCCCTAATGATAGATGGTGCAGTAGAAATTGGAATTGAAGAAGGAGGACTCTACAAGCTGAAGGGACATGCAGATTCAACATTAGCAACCAATACAATAAATCCATGTGATATTTGGTATAGAAGGCTTGCTTATATTCATTACAAAGCTCTACCAATAGTAAGAAAGGTTGTGACTGGTCTACCAGAAATTCAGATAGAACATGAAGGAGTGCACAAAGGATGTGCACAAGGAAAGAATATTAAGAATCCCTATCCAAAAATTGACAACAAAGAAAAAGGGATCTTAGATATTATCCATTCAGATATATGCAGGACAATGCAAACAACTTCATTAAGTGGGTATGTTTACTATGCTTCTTTTATTGATGACTACTCCTGCAAGACTTGGATATATTTTTTGAAAAAGAAGGATGAAGTGTTTGAAAGGTTTAAAGAATTTAAGGCCCTAGTAGAAAACCTCTCTGAGAGGAAAATAAATATTTTAATATTAGATAATGGAGGAGAGTTCACATCAAATGAATTCAATATCCCAGTTATATGGCTTTGATGAGTGATCTAGTTGATAAAGAACCAACTTGTTTTGAAGAAGCAACAAAGCAGAAGGAATGGGTTGATGAAATGGTTGAGCAATACCAATCCATAATAAACAATTATGTGTGGGAAATAGTCCCAATACCAAAAGACAAATCAGTGGTATCCTCGAAGTGGATCTTCAAAATAAAGCATTCCACAAATGGTAGTATTGAAAAGTACAAGGAAATATTTGTAGCTAAAGGGTTCTCCCAAAAGGAGGGAATTGACTATGAAGAGATCTTTGCTCTAGTAGCTAGGTACACTTCAATTAGAACTATCCTTGCCTGGGTAGCCAAGAATAAATGGAAGTTACATCAAATGGACATGAAGACAACTTTTCTAAATGGCTTGACAGAAGACGAAGTGTGTATCGAACAACCATGAGGTTTCGATACTGATGATCGAGAGGCTTATGTATGCAAAATTAAGAAAGCATTGTATGGGATAAAACAAGCACCCATAGCATGGTACAGAATAATAGATGCTTTTCTGATGAGTTTAGGCTTTACTAAGAGTAAGGCAGATTCTAACATTTACTATAAGGTTGAGAATTATGGGCTTATGATATTACTTTTATATGTGGATGACTTATTCTTAACATGAGAAGGTAAGCCCATCAATGAATGAAAGAAGAAGCTTGCTGCAGAATTTGAGATGAAATACCTTGGAATGATGCACTACATTCTAGGTATTGAAGTTTGGCAATCTCTATATGAGATTTTCCTAAACCAAGGAAATTATACGGTAGAAATTATGAAGAGTTTTGGAATGTTATATTGTAAGGCCATGACTACTTCAATGACAACAAACTTGAAGTTATTGAATTATGATACATCAAAAACTGTAGATGCCACCTTGTATAAGCAGATTATTGGTTCATTGATGTACTTAACCAATACAAGACCACATATATGTTTTGTTGTAAACACACTAAGTCAGTACATGATGAATCCCAAGCATATTCACCTAATAGGAGCAAAACATGTGTTGATGTCTCTAAAGGGAACTTTAGATTATGGGCTCAAATATACATCAGATAGTGAGATCAGATTACATGGGTTCACAGACTCAGATTGGGTAGGAAGTGCTAAAGACAGAAATAACACCTCAGGTTTCTATTTTAGTTTGGGATCATGCATGATCTCATGGTTCAGTAGAAAGAAGAGCAATATTGCACTTAGCACAACAAAAGCATAATACATTGCTTCTTGTTCAACTTGTAGTGAAGTAGTATGGCTTCAAAAGATATTGGTAGGTTTATTTGATGAAGAGATAGATGTTACTAATATCCTTTGTGATAATCAGAGTTGTATCAAGATGACATAAAATCCAGTTTTTCATGATAAGTCAAAACATATTGAAGTGATATATCACTTCATTTGAGACATGGTTCAGAACGGAGCTATAAAGATCAAGTATGTTTGTACAGAGGAACAAGTGGCAGATGTGTTGACTAAGCCTCTGAATCGTGTAAAGTTTGAATACTTTCCAGACAAGATTGGTGTAGTCCAAAATGACCTCTCTCAAAAGAGGGAGTGATAGTAGATGGAAGCAGGATGCAGTTGTGCGTAGATTAGTCTAGAGTAGGGAAATTCTGGCTAGGACAGTTTGGACCCAAAGGGTTAGTTAGACGAGGCCTGTTGATCCTAGAGGGATTAGTATGTCTCATTAGATCAGTTTAACCCAAGTGGGTTTGTAGGCTAGGACAAGGCTTGTTGGTCCCCAGGAAGATCCATCTGTCTAACTAGGCTTGTTGGCTCGAAAGGGTTAGTAAGTTAGACAGAATTCCTGGGTGGATCTACCAGAGAACTCACCCTGATGCTACTCTGAGATAGTTAGAGGGAAATATGGTTGTTACAGTGTTGCTATACTATTGATTGAAGAGATGTTTTCTTTCAGTAGTCTTATACTGATGACTGTTGATATGTTAGTTCAGTATTGTTATACTGATGTCTGTTGAGATGTTAGTTTAGTATTGTTATACTGATGACTGCTGAGATGATTGGTTCAACACTGTTATGCTAATTGTTGAGATGATTGATTCAGTATTGTTATACTGATTGAGATGTATGTTTTAGTATTGTTATACTGATGATTGATTGAGATGTATGCTTCAGATATTGTCAGTATTGATTATACTGATGATTGATGAGATGCTTGATGAGGTGTTTACAGTGTTGTCAGACTGTTGATTACTGAGATGATTGTTGAGATGGTTATGGTTGAATGCTAAGATTATTGACTGATGATTGATTGATATATGTTGAGATGTTTACTAAGATAGTTTCAATGTTGTTACACTGATTGATGTGATAGCTTTAGTATTCCTATACTGATGAGGGAGATTCATTATCTCTATACTAATGATGATTATGATGATGATGTTGTTGATGTAATTGTAACTTCGGAATGTATTCACTTGTATTTCTTATCTATTGTAATCCGATGTTTATTCCGGGATGTATTTGTGATGTGCTTGGGTCATGTCATACCTCGACGTTTATTCTGGGAAGTTTCTATAATGTAATAAGTCATGTCAAGTCATTGTGGGTAACCCTCCTATTGGTTAAGGGTTAAAGTCCCCAGAGTTGTGGGGCCCTAGGGTTATTAGACTATCCTAGTGAAGCAGACCCTAGGTGAGTCATTGTAATTTGGGGTAATAGTCCCCGCCATTGTGTTAAGGATAAACCTCCTTGTTGGTCGGAGGAGGCAAAGTCCCCACAAGTTATGGGGCACTAGGGTTATTAGACACTCCTAGAGATGTCGCCTTTAGTAAGTAATTGTTAAGTGAGGCCGACATGTTGAAGTGGGTTCCAAGTGAACAGAAGAATATAAATAGAGAGTGAGCCTCTCTATTTACAACACACACACTCACTCATTGGGGCGCATGAGTGAAAGAGGTGAAGCTCTCTTAGTATGAGAGAGAGAGACTGCTCCTATCGGGAGATCATCTTACTGTTTTGGGGTTTTACCTTTGGTTCTGATTCTATCTCTGAGGAATTTGCAGGGTTTTCTCCTTTATGGTTTCCCCAAGGAAAATTATTTGTGTCTCTTGTCTCTTGTGTTGTGAATGTGTTTTATTGTTTTGCATGTTATTCTCTTAGTTAAAGATCCTAAGATCATTATTCTAGCTTGAATGTTGAAAAACTAACATGATATCGGAGCTAACCTGAGAAGAAGGCATTATGAAGCTATAGAAGCTAGGGATTCTTACTTTTTGGGTTTCTCTCCACAATCCATTAGAAAAAGTAGGATTGTCCTCCTCATAAAAATCTAATTTTAGAGACTTGGATCAAGAAATTTGGTTGGATGAAACTCCGAGAAAGTCAAACCCTAGTTTAACCTCGAGCTAGAAAAACCCTAAATACTAAAACTGCTAAATTTTTGTACATTCGCTATATCCCAATATTGGCAACGGATCAGGAGCTAAAAATTGAAATAACTAAATATAACATCCGAATGAACATTGTATCCAAAATTCAACCTCAGATTCGCTATATTATGGGAGATATGATCTCTCCAAGTTAGGGTTCTAGGCTCATCCAGAAATCATCCCTAAACTGGACACCTGGGGATAATTTCTATAGCTTGGGATACAGAGGTCCAAATGTGATTTCTGAAGATGTTATAGAAAGGGAATGGACTTTAATTCCTATTATCTAAAGTTCAGACCCAAAATATGAAAAAGTGACATGTGGCAGTCCATACAATTTCGTTGTTCTAAACAGTCCTGTAATAGGTCACCTTGGGAAAAGGATCATAAATCCAAATTGGTGAAACCAATTCTGATGAAACCTATGGTGTTGGATCAGGGACATGCGAGGTTACCTCAATACGAAATGTTATATACATAGGAGTATAAATTTCAGTGATATCATAGAAATAGTGACAGGAATTTCTGAAGAAGAAATTGGAAAACTAGGGCTTCCTGTTTCGAGAGCTTCCCCCCACTGTTTTTAGAAAAGGAGTACATTGGACAGCTCCATTTGAAGATATCTATCTTTCTATCCAATAAAATCTGAAAGATTCCAAGTTTTTAAAATTAGGGTTTTCCTGACAAACCCTAGATCAGCGAGCTCCGGAACCAGGACAGACACCCAAAATCGGTAAGATCTAATCTATTGCTATTTTCATTTGAGGTTCTCATTTCAAAGTGATCTATCACATCAGCTTGATGATAATCTTGGTGAAGTTGACAACTTTCAAGCATGGAAGTATTTGATCTCTCTGAAGAAAATGAATTAGACACCTACATGTGTAAAGAGGCTCCAGTTCCAAAGGGAGATGATGCTCAAAGCCTTACTCAAGAAGAACTTGGTCAAGGCCAAGTCGATCATTGTTGATTCAGTCATGGATCAACTTGTACCACAAGTGTCTTCCCTAAAGACACCAAAAGAGATGTTTGATTCCTTGACCAAGCTATTTGAAGGAAAGAACATAAATCAGAATATGACCTTTGAGAAAACAGTTGAAGAATGTGAAGATACAGAATGCAGAGACCATACAGTCATACTTTACAAGGGTCTCTCAAATTAGAGAACAACTTGTAGTAGTAGAAGAAGAAGTGGATAATGCAGAAGTGGTGATAGCCACCTTGAATGGCCTCCCAGGATCATGGGAATCATTCATTCAAAGAATGTGTGCCAGAAGGAAATGATTACTTTCAGCAGACTCTAGGAAGAAGAAGAAGCTTGACTCATAAGAAGAGAAGAGAAGATGGGAGCAATTGAAGATCAAGATCTCACCATCGAAAGAAGATCCCTCAAGCAATGAGGAATACGAAGAACTCAACTCTTGAAGAACCTCTTATCCACCTTAGCATTTGGATAAGAAATGATGTTATTATGAATGAAGAAGATGATGAAGCTGAAGGCTCAAGAAGGAGTCTAACCATGAAACAAATAAAGATAAGTATTCAATTGACATTTCATTGTTTTGATATGCATTTGTTTATATTCAGTTGATGTATTATGCATGATAGGATGTTTGCATTAATAACAGTATACTACTAATATGCATGATGGGTAAATAGCTCATGGTGCTATACAACTCTCCATTGCTACTTATCTAGAATGAAACCTCTTTACTGACATATTGGATTAGTGCACAATCTCAATGTTGTCCTGGTAGAGATGGAAGGCATCTAGAAAAGTTTTTGTGAGATATGGATGAATGTTGTATTGGCTAAAGTAGTTGCATGATCATATATTTATGCATAAGATTTTCCAGTATGAATATTCCTTATGAAATGTTTCTAACCATACAAATGCATTTGACTTGTAGGAAAGATTGCATACATAATCGTCTACAAGCAAAGAAGGATGAGACTTATTCCGAAGAACAAGTGACAACAGTTCAATAATATGACAAATGTAGCGACATCATTGATGTAGAACCTTACAGCTATGAAGAAGTTTAAGAAGAATGATGTCTAGGATGCAGTATCAATACATGAAGGAAAGTTCATAATTCCATCATGCAGTAGAAGGAAAAACCATGATATAACACATACATGATGAGCTTGATGAAGATCTGAACCTTTGCTACAAGGTTGATAGAGGATGACAAGTTCACAGATGGGTGTGAGAAGAACTTTTGAAAAATTTCAAGATAGAGGATCTTGGTATCGAATGATCCTATATGGATACTACTTGTCACTCCAGTACAAAATGTTTCAGTGCATAGAGTACGGAAGATAGAGGGAGTATGATGTTTCAGAGGGAGTGACTGCAGAAGATCCTGAGGTTTGACATGGTACGACAGGATGGATAGATTACTGATGACTCTAGGATTTACTGAGACTAAAGCGGATTCCAACTTTTGCTTCAATGTTGAAGGCGAAAGACCAGTGATGCTCTTGTTATGTGTCGATGCAGTATTGTTCTAGGAATGGAGGTGTGGACAAGGGAAATATGCAGCAGAGATCCTGAAGAGGTTCGGGATAATTGACTGTAAGGCCATGACCACACCTATGGAATATAACATGAAGCTATTGAGTGATGCTTCATCAGAGACAGTTGATGCCACGATGTATTGTCAGTTGATGTACCAGACAAATACAAGACTAGATATTTTCTTTACTGTGAACACATTGAGACATGTTCACCTGATGGTTGCAAGGTATGCAGGGGTACAGTTGAGTATGGGCTAAAGTATGATATGAATCAGAAGATTAACTTGGAGGGTTATGTTGATTCATATTGGGCAGGAAGTACCATCGATAGGAAGAGCACTTCAGGGTGTTGCTTTAGTTTGGGATCAAGTGTGATCTCTTGGTTTAGCAAGAAGCAATCATGTGTGGCACTGAGTACAGTTGAAGCAGAGTATGTCGTAACTTGTTCAGCTAGTTGTGAGGTAGTATGGCTGTGGATGCTACTGTCTGATTTATTTGATCTCCAATTGGATGCTACTTGTATACATTGTGACAACCAAAGTTGCATGAAGTTTCCAGAGAATCCAGTGTTCCATGACAAGTTGAAGCATATCGATATCAATTATCACTATATCAGGGATATGGTGCATAAGGGAGCAGTGAAGCTCTAGTATGTTGCGACAGAGGAATAGATAGCTGATGTGTTGACGAAGCCATTGGCCAGAGTGAAGTTGAGTACTTCAGGGAGAAGCTTGGTGTTCTCAAGATCGAGGTTTCCTCCAAGGGAAAGTGATGAGTCCCATAGCCATTCTGACATGGTGAGAGGATTGGTTCCTTCCATGACAGATGTGAGTGCTGGCCATTCTGTTGAGTAGGATAGATGTAAGGGCAACTGCCATTCTAGGAATGGAGGTACCTGGTCAGTTACCAGGAAAACTCAGTCCAGGACTGAGAGAGCCATTCTGATGAGTAGGTCAGATGTAAGGGCTGAACCATTCTATCATGGCTAAAGGATTAGGTTCCTCCCATGTTAGATGTGAGTTTTGGCCATTCTGTGGAGTAGGACAGATGTAAGGGAAACTTCCATTCTGGGAATGGAGGTACCTGGTCAGTTACTAGGAACACTCAGTCCGGGATTGAGAGAGCCATTTTAGCGAGTAGGTCATGTTATAGCATGTTTTTGTTTTCTATTTTTGAAACATTCACTTATCTTAAAAATATGATTTTTCTTATTGTTTTTAAGTTTTGACCTTGGTTTCTTTTAAAATATTTTGATTTTAGCCTTAGGTTTATAGTTGATTTTATAGGTTTTCTTTTTAATTTTTGCTTGATTTAATTAATTTCATGCTTTTTATGGGCTTATCGGATGCATATATTTCTAAAAATTTCTAAAGAAATATCATAAGACCTTACTTAAAGTTATTTACCAAAAAAAACAGCACTTTGTTTGGAGTTTTGGTTAAAAAATCATAAAACAGGGATTCCTGTAGCGCACAAGGATTCATGTAGCATTGGCCAGAAAAAGTTACACTAGCATGCTACAAGAAAATCGTTTTTGCCAAAATAGTCATTTTTCAGTCCGATTTTTTTTTGGGGTTTCATCCCTAAGGTATTAACTACATCAATGATCACATTTGATACATGTTTTGCCAAGTTTACCATTGAAACAGGTGTCTGGTCATCATGTGAGGGAGATCGTGGCAACTGTATGCAAATTAATGGCAAATCATGACAGACAGTGGAATGAGGCGAGATTGACGGGAAAGAGGTTCTTGAATTAAGCATTACGAAGCTGGTGGAGACGCTGGAATGAAGACACATTGCTAAGGAATCGGAATTGGCAGTTGAAGAAGGAGATTAGGGTTTCACAGTGTGACAGTTGGAGGTGAATTGAAGACTTGAAGACACCTAGAGCGTTCAATTCAACATTCAGCTAGTCCAAGAATCAATTTTTAACACCTACATCAAGCTGGGAGTGAGGTATCCCGCATGACCTTGGTCATGGAATGTTAAATTGGGGATTTTTCTGTTAAGCCATATAATATCAAATTGTTAAAGGACAACGTAAATTCATGTATTCAACAAACTCTCAACGGTGAGATATCAGTCCAAAAAGGTCTAAATAAGTAGCATTTGATGTTGGTAAAGTTGAGCTACAGACCTGTTAAAGATTTTTGGTGCTCTGTTGACCTAAATTATTCAAATTGGGCATAAAGCATTTCATGAACCGATGATAGAATAGACTGTATAAAATTGAGGACAAGCAGCTTGTGAAAGTTCAAACGAGAATCTGAGAGTAAAACATTGCCACGATATGCTTTTGCCTATATCTGACTCGAGGAAAAAACTGGAAGGCATGGCTGATATGATTCGAGTGAAAAGTCTCAATGAGAAACCAAAGAAAAAGGATGGCGTCCTCCTATCTACACAGTCAATTAGTGAAGCAAATGATGACAGGATGTCCACTCTATCATCTAGCCTTGCTTATGAGAATGATATCTTTGATGTGGTTAGCCTAAAAAGTGAGAGTGATGGGTTCAATGAGAACTTCAGGAAAAATGGTTGCCATCTTCAATCTGCACAACAGAGTCCTATTTGTGAAGGAAATGATTTGATCTCGTCTACGCCATCATGTAAACCTTCATTTCAGAATGAAGACATAGAAAGATTGCTTGATCTGATCAACACAGAAAGCTCAAATGACAATCTCAAAGAAAATTATTGCTACCTTCAAAATGTGAAGCAAATTTCTAGTAGTGAAGGAGATGTTGCACATTTCCCTTCCCTAGGCAACCCTACATTTGATAGTCATTTGGAAAATAACCAAAGCATGATAGATTTTGCTAGTATAGATGAGTTCAATCAGAGACTCAAGGTAAAAGTATCCCTTCAATGTTCCCAAAAGGTTTCTGTCAATGGCATTTGGGATACAAAACAATGTGTAAAACTATCTCTATTGCAAAACAAAGTACAAGAGTATGAGAGTACGCTTTGAAAAGATGATCATGATTCTCTCTCTGTTTAATTAAAATACGAAGAGAAGCAGGTAATACCCAATATTAGTGTGAAAAGTCAGATTGATAGGTGCAATGACAACCTCAGCGAAAAAGATTTCAGCCTCCAATCCCCAAAACAAACAGATATTGCTGAAAGAAATGATAGAGTCTTCTCCATGGTTTCATGTACATCTCCATTTGGAACACAGACATCGAAAGATTGTTTGCTTCAATGACTGCTGCAAGGTTCAAGGAGAATCTCACAGAAAAGGAGTGTCATCTTCCATCTACATTGCAGCTTTGTAGTTATGAAGTAGACGATGAAGACTTGTCTTCCTGTGTAGGCAGTTCTGCTCTTAAGAATGATATGGATCCTAATTTTGCTAGTGTGGATAAGCTCAATGAGGAACTCAAGGTAAGAGATTTCTTGCATGCTTTGCAGAATACTTCTAATGCTTCAGATCATGATAGACATGATAAATATTACTGACATGTAATTCAAAGGCAGTTATCATAATACAAATAACAACAAGCCAGTTTGATGGAAATGCTGCAGGAATTGATAAGGAGACCAAGATTGTTCAGGATGATGCACCAGCAGAGACATTTGTTGCCGAAAATATTGTACCTGTAGAATAAATGTCAGATGAAAAAGAGGATATTGAAATGCAAAGATTATTGAGAATTCTGCTCTGTTTTTCCTGTTTTGGATTATTGAAATTGAATGCATACCACGAGCTGATTGAGATGAATTTTACAAAAAAAAAAGAGATTTTTGTTCATAAGATACCCATTCACAAAAATCTCTCTCAGTTTTGCAACAGCTATCAAGGTTTGAAAGATTCAGTTTAATCTTTACAGCCTATTTTTCAAGTTCTTAAAAATATTTAATATTTTCCTATTTTAGTGTTCATCTTGCGGGGCATATTCTGATTGATTAGAAATGAATTTTTAAAAAACAAGAGAGGGTTTTTTCCATAACATAACCATTCACGCAAACCTCTCTCAGTTTTTACATAGGTGTCATGGATTGAGAGATATGGAAGCTTATTTGACACCTATTTTTTAGAAATTCGCCATATTTACCAGGAATCTGATTTTGTTATTTTTAGTAAATTAGTTGAAAGTTAGTTAATGTAACTGCTGGGTATTTTCAATTTCGACCTAATGAATGGAATATAGAACTACTTATTTGTAAACATAAAAGAGGGAGAAGGGTACAGAAGAGAGGTTCGACTTTTGGATGGCTTGAGGAGGTCTTTTGACTTATTGATAAGCTAAGTACTTGACTCTCATGTGTATTTGATGAATAGATTATGAAATATATGCTCCATTTTACCCTTCAATCTATGTTTTGGCTTCATTTCTAGCTTGTTTAGCTACACAATTGATAATTTCATTACTGGTTTATAGTCTTTATGCTTGTAGTGCTTGTTAGTTGTGGATGAACTTCAATGTTATGTTCTGTTGGATACATGGTTATTATATTATGCATCTCTGTTTTTCTTTACTTGTGATTTAGTTCCTATTTGGATTATGAATGTATTCAATTTTGTCACCAAACTTCACAACCAGAAAAACCTTTCAAAAACCCTAAAAACCTAGTTTTGTTTGATTGAATATTTGAGATCGTGTTGGCCTGTTTCTTTGTAGTCTGGAAACAATTTCTGGCACAAACAGGTCATATGTAAGGGATGAACCATTCTATGATGGCTAAAGGATTAGGTTCCTCCCATGTTAGATAAGAGTTTTGGCCATTCTCTCGAGTAGGAAAGATGTAAGGGCAAATGCCACTCTCCGGGAGAGTGGAGGCACCTGGTCCGTTACCAGGTAGCTCAGTTTGAGACTGGGGGCCATTCTGGCAAGGGTGTAGGATTTAGTTCCTACCAGGTCAGATGTGAGTGCATGCCCTTTTGACGAGGGTATAGGATTTGGTTCCTACCAGGTCAGATGTAAGTGCAGAGCCTTTCCATCATTGTGAGCAGGATGCGATTCCAACCTGGATGAAAGTATGGAAATCTTTCATCATTGTGAGTAGGATGTGTTCCCGCTTGGATGGATGTAAGTGCAGAAATATTCTATCACTGTGAGAAGGATGCGATTCCAACTTGGATGAAAGTATGGAAATATTTCATCATTGTGAGTAGGATGTGTTCTTGCCTGGATAGAAGTATGGAAATATTCTATCATTGTGAGCAGGATGCGATTCCATCCTGGATGAAAGTATGGAAATCTTTCATCATTGTGAGTAGGATGTGTTCCCGCCTAGATAGAAGTATGGAAATATTCCATCATTGTGAGCAGGATGTGATTCCCACCTGGATGAAAGTATGAAGTTCTTTCATCACTGTGAGCAGGATGTGTTCCCACCTGGATGCAAGTGAGTACTATGCCTTTCTGACGAGTAGGTCAGATGTAAGTGCTGAAGAATACCTACATGTTGGCTAGGCCTACAACCAGCATGAAAGAAGGATGGCTCTGTAGAACTTCTTGTGACGAGAAGAATCATGAGATAGCACATATGATGATGACCCAAGATGATCCAGATCGAGCTATGATCTAGATCCAGTGATGCTGATACAGCAGAGATGATCCAGATTGAGTGATGATCTAGATCCAACAGTGATGATCCAAATCGAGTGATGATCCAGATCAAGTGATGATATCCAACGATGATCCAAATCGAGTGATGATCCAGATCTAGTGATGATGTCCAGTGATGATTCAGATCGAGTGATGATCCAGATCCAGTGATGATGATCCAGATCGAGTGATGATCCAGATCCAGTGATGATGATCTATATCGAGTGATGATCCAGATCCAGTGATGATGATCCAGATCAAGTGATGATCCAGATCTAGTGATGATGATCCAGATCGAGTGATGATCTAGATATAGATGAAGATGACTTAAAGATGAAGATGATTTGAAGATGAAGATGATGAGAACTTGACGATGATTCAGATGATACAGAGAAGAAGATTTCTGCTAATAAATTGTGTCGAGAGAATACCTTCCTAGTTAAGAGGGAGTGTTGATGTAACCTGATGTTTATTCCAGGATGTATTTGTGATGTACTTGAGTCATTTCATACCCCAATGTTTATTCCGGGAAGTTTCTATAATGTAATAAGTTGTGTCAAGTCATTGTGGGTAACCCTCCTATTGGTTAAGGGTTAAAGTCCCCACAGTTGTGGAGCCCTAGGGTTATTAGACTATCCTAGTGAAGTCAACCCTAGGTGAGTCATTGTAAGTCGAGGGAATAGTCCCCACCATTGTGTTAAGGATAAACCTCCTTGTTGGTCGGAGGAGGAAAAATCCCCACAAGTTGTGGGGAACTAGGGTTATTAAACACTCCAAGAGATGTCGGCTCTATTAAGTAATTGTTAAGCGAGGCCGACATGTTGGAGTGGGTTCCAAGTGAACGGAAGAATATAAATAGAGAGTGAGTCTCTATATTTACAACACATAAACTCACTCATTGGGGCATATGAGTGAGAGAGGAGAAGCTATTTCAGTATGAGAGAGAAAGACTGTTGTTGTTGGGAGATCATCTTACTGTTTTGGGGTTTTACCTTTGGTGCTGATTCTATCTCTGAGGAAGTTGTGGGGTTTTCTCCTTTATGGTTTCCCCGAGGAAAATTCTTTGTGTCTCTTGTCTCTTGTGTTGTGCTTTTGTTTTATTGTTGTGCATGTTTTTCTCTCAGTTAAAGATCCTAAGATCATTATGCTAGCTTGAATGTTGAAAAACTAACAGATGTTCCAGTGTCTCTATGTTGGTAATGAAGATGATGATATAGCACTACAGATGATTTGAATTTTATCACTAACATGCTAATGATGTTGTTGACTGTTTCAGTATTTACCTACTATTGATGCAGTTAATGATGTTTCAGTATTTCAATACTGAAGAAACAGATGATGATTTTCAGTATTCACATACTGAAGATACAAATGATGGTGGTTAAGTATTTACATACTGAAAGTGCAGTTGGTAATACTTGTGATGCATATGATGATGTTCTAAGCATTCACATACTGGTGATGCAGATGATGATGGTTTAATATTCATATACTAAAGATGCAGATGATGATGTTATAGATGATGGTTCAGTGTTTACACACTGATGTTTACCCATGGATGATTTAGAAGATGTTACAATATTCACATAGTGATACTATAGAATATGTTCCAAAAGAAGAAGCAACGGATGATGATGATCCATAAGATGATTGAACATTCATATGATGCTGCTGGAAGAGATGTTCAAGAAGATGGAAAAAAGATGATTGTAGAAGAAGATGCAGCTGAAATCGATGATGAAGATGTACGATGTTGTACCAAAAATTCCTATGACATATAGAGTCTCACCAGTTAGTTATACAGTTGTAATAGTAGCATTTGCTACTGTAGTTGAATACCTTCCTAGTTAAGAGGGAGTGTTAAAATAATGTGATTTTGGAAGATATTCTAGTTGTACTCTATTCCTCGTTCGGGAGATGAGTTTAGTCTTGTTAGAGTCATTGAGGGATGAAATGTAAACCTATGAATGTAAGTCGGGTCAATAGTACCCAAGTGTCAATATAATAAATTCTATTTGTGGTGTCCAGTTGGACAAGTAGATGTTGGAAGCTAGTGAAGTTGGCCCCACCAAGTTAGAGGTCAAGTCAACAGAATAATATAAATAGGGAAGCACCCCCCTTCATTTGTACTGACTCACTCAAGCAATTTTGCTAGATAAATAAGAACTAATGCGCTAGAAATAAGTTAGAAGAAGTTGTCTGGGTTTTACACTGCTCTGGTTGACATCTATACTGAGGAAGTTTTGCGGGGTTTTCTCCCTTGTGGTTTCCCCAAGGAAAATATTTGTGTTCTTATGCTTTCAATGCATGTTGTTCTTTCAGTGATATTCTAGTAATTGGTTTTAAGATATCATCTAATAAAATTGATAAAACTTAGCCGAAGCTACTATGTAGAGAGATCTCTGACTTCGAAACATGACTTGTTCTGGAACACTATATCACATATGCATGGACTTCAACTTTGATGAATCTATGGATAAACATGTCAACATTCACGCCAGTCAACTGCTCAAGATTTCAAATGATCATGGGGGATTCCTTGGAATTCAGATAGTATGGAGGCCTATAATTATGAGCATTGCAGCTTGGCTAAGCACTCCAAAAACAAGTTGTTTGGAAATAAATTTACCTACGATTTCTCATCATGTACTCTTGTAACTTAACATATATTATAATATACAAATTATAAAATAAAATTTAATGTAAGCCTTGGTAAACATGAATATTCTACAGTTGTTGTTGAATACACATTAACTACCATTTGTTGAATATTTGCATAAGTACCACTTGGATAATCCAATTCTTCTCTAACCTATGGGGTTGGAAATAAGACAGACTAGGCTATCGCAGGAGGAAGTTTTAGGCCCAGAGGAGAATTAATTTCAGAGATATAGCATAAACACGATCACACACTTCTGCAGAAGAAATTGGAGAAAACTAGGGCTTCCTCTTCCAAGCGCTTCCCTCCATCGATTAGTTGAAAAAGGAGGAATATAAAACTCTCCTTAGAAGGGAACATATGTCTATAGAAGAATTTTCTTATTCTTTGGATTTTTAATTTTTTTCCTAACACTGTTACCAGAGAAAACTAGGGAATCATATATTTTGTAGTTCTGTCCACAATTTTGTTAAAATGAGTATACTGCTCAGCTCGCCTTGAAGAGGCACATATTTCTATCAAATAAGATATGAAATATACCTAATTTGAAAAATTAGGGTTTCTTTTTCAAACCCTAGGTCCACTAGAAGAATTCTTCCAGAAAAAATTTCAAGCAAACATCAAGTTGAAGAAATCTCATTGGTAAGTTCTATCCTCTCTATTTCCATTTTGAGATTCTTATTTTTCACAATGACGAAAAACAATATGAAGCTTGAGGAAAATATTGAAGGATCTGAGAACTACTGATCGTGGAAGTATAGAGTGCTTCTCATGCTTGAAGATCCATGACCTATATAACTATGCCAAGGAAGAAGCTACAAATCTAGAGGGAGATGAATACAAAGTATAAGAAGGACTTAGTTAAAGCTAAGAGGATTGTTTCCATCTCCATTGGATTTTACATGTATCATCCTTATATATTCCCAAGGAGATGCATTGATGAGCTTGTAAGAAGGAATAATGCACACAAGAAGAAGCTCGTCTCATAACAAAAGAGGGGAATATGGGAGCAATTGCAGATCAAGCTCTCACAATCTACTCTAGAATAAATCATAGAAAGAAGGAGGACCATCACCACAATAGAAGAAAAGGAATTTTGAAGAGATCCGTCCAAACATTCGATGATACACTTGTGATGAGAAATGACACTACTTTAAAGAGTGTCCCAAAAATATAGGCTCCTTCAACAAGAAGTTAAACAAGAAAAGACATCATGCTCACACCACTGAAGATGATGAAAAAAATAATAAAATATTCATAGAAGAAGAGGAAGATTGCTCAAGTAATGAGGAATATGAATTATACTAGTGAAGTAAAATATCATACTCTTATCAATATCAACATTAGATAATAAAGAATGCAGTTAGTGACACTTAGAACCATTACACGGGCTCCCATATTTAAACGTAAAAGGCTCCAGTTATTATTACAATGACATAGAGATCAAGAGGGAATCCACCCACCAAAAAAATAAAGACAAGTTCCTAGAATCAGATTATGAAGTAGAAGGATCCCTTTATTCTTGCAAGGACATAAGGATCAAGAAGACAAAGGAGTCCACCCACCAAATAAACAAAGACAGGTCCCCAGAATCAGATGATGAAGTAGAAGGCTCCAGTTATTCTTGCAAGGACATAAGGATCAAGAAGGAGTCTACCAAACAAATAAAGATAAGTATTTCAGTTACCATTTCCTATATACCTATTTTCTTAAATAACATCGTTTAATTGTGTACCTATCTATGTTCAAGGAAATGTATTATGCATGATAGAATGTTTGCATGATTTGACATTATACCACTAATATGCATGTGATGGGTAAGTGGCCTATGGTGATAAACAAAATTCCATTGCTACTTATCTAAAATGAAACCTCTTTTCTGACATATTGGTATTAGTGCACAATATCAATAATGTTACGATAGAGATGGAAGGAATCTAGAAAGATTTTGTGTGTATACATGATATGGATGAATGTTCTATTGGCTAAAATAGTTGCATGATTATATCTTTTTGCATAAGAATTTGTCATTATGAATATGTATTGAATATTATGAAATGTTTCTAACCATGCAACTGATTTATTTGACTTGTAGGAAATATCGTGAACAATCACCTACAAGAAAATAAGGATGAAACTTGTTTCGAAGAAAAACTGACGAAAATTCAGTTAGAAGATTCACTCTAATAAACATACATGAAGATGAACCGGATGATCCCAGGGTCAAAGACGCTGTGACAAGAGAAATAACTTTAGAAGAATATAAGAATCATCATATGACCTAAAGAAAGTGGTAGATCCACCTTGAGAGGTGAAGACCATCTTGGGCACGAGAGATAATTCAAGATGAAGAAAAGTATGACCGGACTTCCAACGAAGGTAAGTGGCTTCAGATACACTCTAGTTACGTGGCATTGTTGAGTGACATCATTGATGTAGATCCCTCCATCTATGAAGAAGTAGCCAAGGAGAAATGGTACCGATTAATCATGGGAAATGATGTCTATGATGCAGTTTCGAGTCCTGAAGATAACCCCGTAGTGTTTTCCATGTGGATCTACAAGATCAAGTAACCAATAGATGG
This sequence comes from Pseudotsuga menziesii, assembly GCA_001517045.1. Classification (NCBI taxonomy): domain Eukaryota; kingdom Viridiplantae; phylum Streptophyta; class Pinopsida; order Pinales; family Pinaceae; genus Pseudotsuga; species Pseudotsuga menziesii. The sequence goes on from LPNX010233041.1 coordinate 88,154, forward strand.
AAACATTAAGGGATACAAAGCAAGGTTCATGGTTTCTCTCAAAAAGAGGGAATAGACTATGGCATGACATACTCCATTGGCCAGACACACTTCTCCAGGAAAGCAGAAGTGTATGTCGAACAAAGAACCACGTGTGCACAAAAGGATTTGTACAAGCTCAGAAGGCACCCATGGATAAGTAAATCTAGTTACACAAGGATCTCGAAGATCACCTAGAGAGATGAATAGTATTAATCTTTGAAACAAAGTTGAATATGGAATCCCATAGAGGACAACAAGCTCACAAATGGGTGCAAGAGGAACTTTTCAGCAAAGTTCAAGATAGAGGATATTGGTATCTAGTGACTTGAGATGGATACATAGAAGATCGGTAGTAGAGGATGCTACCTGTCACTCCAGTACATAATGTTTTGATACATAGAGTACAAAATGCAAAGGGAGGATGATGCTTTCCTTGAAAGGGAGTGACTGGAGAATATCTCTGCGTTCAACATGGTACAACATGATGGACAACTTATGGACTAAGGCTTTACCAAGAGTAAAGTGGGTTCCAACCTTTACTTTAAGGTTGAATGTGGAAGACTGGTATATGTGTATGACCTGATAGGAGAGGACAAACTCATTGTAGACACAAAAATGAAGTTCTAGAAAGAGCACCTCAAGATGATTTTTTCAGTTTGAGATCAAGTGTGATCTTATGGCTTAGCAGAAAGAAAACTAGTCCGATCGTCAATACAACCGAGGATGACTACATTGTATCATGATTCATCCTACAATGAAGCAATATGGTAGGATTTTTTGATGTCGAGATAAATGAAACTAATATTTATTGTGACAACCATAGTTGCATAGAACCCGATGTTTCATAAAGTATGGGATATGTTGCAGAGAGGAGCTGTGAAGCTCTAGTATGTTCCTATAGAGGAACAAGTTGCAGATGTGTTAACTAAGCCTCTATATTGTGTGAAGTTTGAATATTTTATAGACAAGCTTGGTGTAGTATGAAAGGACCTCCCTGTTAAGAGGGAGTGATGATAAGAGAATGAGATGGTAATGGTATGAAAGTACAAAGTTTTCCTTGATGTAAAAGTAAGGAATGATGAGCCCCAATGATCTAGTCACTGTATAGAAATCCTGTTCATATCTTCATGGGTAGATCCCAATATGGTTGGTGACATCATTGAGGGTGGATCCCACTACGACTGGTCGTATCACTAAGGGTATATCCCAACATGGTTGGTGGCATCCTCACAAGGAAGATCCCAGGAGGGTTGGTCATATCTTCAAATAAAGATCCCAACGAGATGTGGTCCTGCATTCATTTGTGGATGTTTTGGTCTGGAATTCATGTATAGAAGTTGTGGTGTGACATTCATTTGTGGATGTTGTGGTCTGGCATTAATTTGCATACGTTTTGCTATGACATTATTTTGTAGACATTGTGGTTTGGAATTCATTTGCAGACTTTGTGGTTTGGCATTCATTTGCAGACGTTGTGGTCTGACATTTATTTATGAACATTGTGGTATGGAAATTCATTTGCAGATGTTGTGGTTCGGCATTCATTTGTGAACAATGTGGTATGTAATTCATTTGCAGAAGTTGTGGTATGTAATTCATTTGCAAATGTTAGGTTCCGACATTCATTTGTGGATGTTGTGGTCTGGATTTCATTTGCAGATGTTGTGGTCCGACGTTCATTTGTGAACGTTGTGGTCTGGTATTCATTTGTAGACATTGTGGTATGGCATTCATTTGCATATGTAATGGTCTGGAATTCATTTGCAGACGTTGTGGTCTTGCATTCATTTGTGGACGATCCAACATCTTTTGATGTTGTGAGTGATTTCACATTAAGTTGCGATGTTTTTTTTATTGAAGTACATATTTAGATAAGGATACCTGTGTGTTGCAGTTGCAACAATTTCCCAAAATTCCAAAAAAAATTTAGGACCCTCCTTTGCTTTGGATTAGTTTGATTTGCTTCCCTAGGTCGATCTAATAATTTACAAAGAGTTTCTCAAATGCTTGGATTGCTTTACTACTTGATTTGATTCCTCCCCTATGGCTGCCTTTGAATGCATTTTCACCGCGCTGAATCGAAAGATTATTTAATTGACGTTCCCGCCGTTGCGGAAGAATGTCAAGTCACGACTTCGACTTTCTGTCCAATGCATTGGTTTTAATCGGATATTTTCTCGGTTTAAATCAGAAGGATTTGCTCTTTCTTTTTCCGCCGTTGTGGATGAACTTTAGGTTTTGGCTTCGGTTTCTTTGCCGATTTCTTTGCTTTACCTTGGCTACTTTTGTGTTTCGGCTATTTTTAAGCTTTACATTGGAGCTTTTCATTGTTTCCTTCTCCGCTGTTGTGGAAGGATTTCTGCTAACTCTTCCGATCCATAGTCGTCTGCTCTTCCGATGCGTTGTCACATCTTATTCGGAAGAGGATGATATCTTTGGTAGTCGTTGTTGCGGCCGCGTTCCCGCTTTCGTCCCGATGTCAGAAACTCTCCAACGTCCGATCTTATGTTTCTTCCGTCGGGCATGTTGCCGCGGATGGATTAACGCTCAGGCCGTCCACCATTGTGAAAGGAAGTTGGTTTTCAACTTTCGTTTCAGGCTTTGCTCCTGGTTATCCCCACCGTTACGGAGGGATTTTTGGTTCAGTTTTTTTCCATTGCGAAGCAAAATAGGCTTTTAGCCTCCGATTCCGAAACTCTTCGATGTCCGATCTTCTAAGTTTCCCGCCAGGCGCATCTCTGCGGCTGGATCTACGATGTGGTCATCTGTCGTTGCGGAAGGACGAGAGATTTCAGCCTCCGATTAGAAAGTGCCCCGACGTCCGATGTTTTTCGCACCTGTGGTGTTGACTATATATACGGGTCGAAGGGTTATATTTTTATTGTTGTTTTCGACTATTGAGCACTATCATTGTCGTGTGTGTCGTTCTCACAAGCTGCGAAGGATTCCGTGTTGGTACCCACTTCCAGGTGGCTCGATTGTGGACGTTTGACCACTCATCTTCCCGTTGATTACACATTGTATTGCCAGGTAGGCTCATTGGCCTTTTCCTGTTTTCGTTTAGGTTTTTGATTGATTGTTTGCTGCAGTTAGGGTGTTGAGTGCAGCCATTTCCTTCATCCCATTTTTCTATGCCTATTTAATTAGGTATTCTTGTCATAACTATCTTGGGAAGGGGGCATTTTAAACCACATATTAGTTTGCATGCCACCGTAGTCTCGCAACCTTGCACAGTGGTTGGGGGTTTGGTGCAGGCGGCCGTTACGTCGTCTGCACCAAGCTTCCCTGTGTGTGATGATGGGTTGTAGAGGGAGAATTTGTGGTTTTTCTATAGCATTTGGTGGGTACCCTTTTTGTTGAGATTTTCAGTCCCCCCGTATCCTCGAACCCTAGCTATTTTTCCTACGCTATCCCGCGCAACCTATTATTGCTCAGTTTCGAACCATGGCCGGGAAAGGGGTTTGACTACGACACCAAGTTGCTGACTAAGGTTTCGCACAGGTGGTTTTCTTTGATTGAGCACACTATAGAAACTTGCATCCCCAAATAGCAAGGTTTTGTTGTGCTGCTTCGTGCACCGTTGGATTTTATCTTAAACCCGAGCCGAAGGGGGAAAGGATGTACCGCGGCATTTAGGTTATCCACCATTAGATTGCGGGCGATTGGTTTGTAGAGTACCGTTGAGAGGGATTGCGGGGGTTTTTCATCCTTTGTCTATCCTGCACAGCAAAATGTTAGTAGCGCCTGCAGAGAACGGAAGCTTTAGTCATGTCAATATAATTATTTTTCCCCGCAAGCAGCATGAGCCTTTTCAATTTTATGTAGACACCATTCCTGCTGGATTATATTGTTAATGTTTATATTGGCAAGTAATGGTAGTATGCACAGTTTTATTGCACACAGCTAGTTTCCATCATGATAGACATAAACAAAGTCTCTGAATACTTCCCATTTGGTTAGTTAAGCCATTTCAGCCTAGGTACACATATATTTTGGCTTCATTAACTAATTGCTGTCACAATACACATTGAAGAAGTAAAATGCTGCACATTGTCATATAAGTGTGTACAAATTGAATTGCTTAACGTTACAATGTATATATGGCAGGAAGAACTCAAGCTCACCATGTCAAAGAGGAAAAAGAAGAAGGCCCCTGTGGTCGACGAAGAGCTATAAGCGGAGGTTGTTCCCAAGACAGAATACGTGTATGAAGACACTAAATGTATTTCTGGTGTTGAACTGGAGTATCAGTGGGGGGAAATTTATAGACTGATTACCCAAAGAGAAGTTCCTGACATGGGCTTAGAGGAAGATTTCATATATGCAAACATTGAAAGATCTTCCCTTATGAAGGTCACCACCAGACCAGAGCTGTTCCCATGCTCTGAGGTAATTGGCTAGATTCTGCCTTGGGCAGATGTAACCACAATGATTCTGGGAAATGATGAAAGAGAGGGCTATGCTACATTTATCCTTGGATATGTGGCATTGGCTTATCACCTTCCAGAAGCCCAAGTATTCTTATCTGATGACTGGCTGAATAGCATTAGAATGGACCTCATAGAGACTCTTAAGAGAATGTTGTTGCAGGGAAAACATTACCGATATAGACCGATAGGTGAGTATGATACAACGAGCTTGAGGGCTCCCTACAGATTTATAGCTTTGATGCTTAATAGGGTCTTTGGGAGAGCTCATGGCATATTTTTCAAGCTAGAGTGGATACCCATCATTTTTCATGTGGCCACCCAAGGGACAATCTTCAATTGGGCCAACTTGGTATCCAGCAGTCTTTCTTCTTGCTTGACCTCAGCCTTGGAAGGGGAGTCCCGGAAAAGGTCTGAGTTTTATATGAGCTCAATACTCATAGACTGTATACTATGCAACCAGCCTTTCCCTGGTCTCAGGTGCATCTGGGATAGGGAAAGAATGCCTATCTACACTGCTTATAGACCACTATGGGAACACTAGTACCACAACCATTACAGGAAAGTCTGTGAACACTTCATTATGGCACTATACACACTCATTTTCCGGAAAGAGTGTGATTGTATGTCTGAGGAGGCCATGCAAGTGATACAAGATTATGCAGACTACTATTTGACCAAACATGGCATGTACTTCAGACTATTTGGGGGCTCAAGAGCAACTTCCCTACTGCCAAAATATGCAACTGATTACATTGTCCATAAGGAGGCAGTCAGACAAGTGTTCCTAGATGCAATAGGCAGCTTCCTGTTCGAACACAAGAAGACTGCTTATCCTCCCTTGCCCTTCAAACTTGGGAGCTATAGGTTCACTAAGGTGAAACAAGACGGTGAATTCGTAGAGGAGCTGGAGAGGTTCCATTTTGGTGAGATGCCCTATCATAGAAATGACTCCCACGGTAAAGTGCCTAATCATTGTAAAGAAAATAAGGTGCATTTTGAATATACCCATCATTTTGATAGGGAAGAATCTGTCTTTTGGAATGCCCCAAACATGTCAGCACTGAAAAGAAGATTCACGAAGAAAATCACCACCAAGGGTGGAAAGGGGGATGAACAATCAAAGGCATAGGAAGAAGCCAAAAGGAGAAACGAAGAAGCCCAGAGATTGGCACAGGAAGCTGCAGAGTGGTTGCACTGTGAAGAGGAAGGGAAAAGAAAAGCTGCTCAAGAAGCAGCTGAGAAAGGCCAGGAAGCAGCTAAAGAGGCAGAAGAAGCGGCTAGAAAAGCAGCTGAAGAAGCGAAAAGAAAGCTCGATGAGGATCTCCAAACGCAAGAAGCTGAAAGGATAAAATTGACACATCAGTCAGCTTCTGAAACAGCAGCAGAGAAAACCCAAGAAGTGGAGAACCTCAAGTTTCAGACCTCTCAAGTATCGGCTACCAGCACACCCATGGTCCCCACACTCAAGCTGGTCCCTTTCGTGCAAGAAAAGGGAAAGGAAATCCCTGATTTCAACACTGTTTATTATGATAGGGCAACAAAGAGAATAATAAAGAGGACAGAGAGGAAAGTTGAGGTGGAAGGTCTACCTGGTAAAATGATAACGGATACGGCTGTTATGTTAGGAACAGACCAAGATCCAAGATTTACCCTAAGAGTCGGGTTTGCATTCATCCAAGCTTCAGAGGATAATGTAAGTGTTGTAGCTGCAACTTTTCTCCCCAAAGTTTTAAATTTTGGGCCCCTCTTCATCATTTAGAATTGCATTGGTTTCGTTTGATCCACAAGTGTTTGGTCTCGTTCTGACTTTGGTTGATTCTGAAGATGAATTTGTGACTTGTTTTTAGAGAATGCTTGTGTTAAGATTTTGTTGTGGGTTGCGGGATTGAATTTGGATTGCTAGTTTCAAACTCATCATATCAACTGCCCTTTGAACAAACCATTGTCTCTGGGGTGAAACAGTTTGACCTTTGCTGATTTTAAGTTTTCTATACACTTAAGTTTTCCTATAATCGAGTGCCATTTTTTTTTATGTTAAATCGATGGCTGATAGCCTTGTCCCATCTGCCATTGCAGCTCCCAATCCGATTTTCCATCCGAAGTGGGAATTGCCCTGACTGCCGATGTGCGTTAACTTTTCCGTCACATGTTCGAGGCCTTCTCTCTTCTGCCGTTGCGGCTGGGAAATCCTTTTAACTTTCGATGTCTAAACTTGGCCGAATTCTGATCTAAAGTTTCCCACCCGCGTCGCATGTCTTCAGCCTCCCCTTCCGTCGTTGCGGCTCTCAAAGTCATTGAGCTTCTGAAAGGGAAAGCTGTCCGATTTCCGATTCAAGGTTTTCCCGCCCGTCGTCGAGTGCTTGTAGCCTTTCCTCTTCCGTCGTTGCGGATGGTCGAAGCCTTTGACTTTCGACGTCAGTATCCTTCTGACTTCCACCGTGGTGCAACAGGCCGTTTTCTTATGGAATAGTCGGTCAATCGGTAGAATCTGATGCTGTGTTTTGAAATGACATTCCAATGAATGATGCTTGTCAATTGGTTGTAGGTTGGTTTGGGAGATCAGTCAAACTACCGTGGCGTGGAGGAAGATGAACAGTTCAGTAGAAGCAAGGCCGAAACTAGCCAAATCGTAGGAAAATGACAAAATGAACGGTGACAGAGGAGTAGCTCTGAAAATTTCGATAGTTATTTAGCCAATCACAAGCATGCGAGATAGAGGAATATGAAGCGTTGAGGAACTGAAGGGTCAGGCATTTGGGGGGCAGCCGAAGCAGTCTGCAGTTGTAGTTTAAATATTTGAAAGTAGAACTGAGAAAGGGCTTTTTCCCTGAAAAAATTTGTAAACTCTTTTGCTTGTAAGAGGAACTACTTCATTTTACAGTCAGAAAGTGCAACTTTTGCCTGCTGGAGAGAGAAAAATGTGGAATGTATCAATGCGACTAAATGAATAAAGTTGAAGAGGAACTATTTATTTTTCAGCTGTGTTTCATTTACTGTGAGAGTATTTAACTTCCTGAAGCTATGTTCTTGTTGAATGTTCTTTAGTATCTTTTGGGATGTTTTCCATAGTGAGTAATAAATGTTGTTCATAAAATAATCGGCTATCTGGTTGTTTAAATATCAGTAATTGTTCGTGTGTCTTGAAAGAAGTGTCAGCTAACTGTAACTCTTCATAATGCATGTACACAATGTATTACTCACTTACAAATGACGATCCTGCTCCCTAGGGATAGTTTAGGTAGTTAGTTTATTTTCTTGTTATATGTGATTTAGATGCTAGTGAGTCTAAGATGAGAGGTAAGAACCTGCGCATCACATTGTGACTGCTCCTTGCATCTTGTCACCCTGCATGGTTAATTAGGCACTTGCATATCATACAATAAGTCAAAAATACAAAATTCACGGTGGACCGGGCCGCAACCAGTAAAGACTTTGTTTTGTTACTTTGACCTACGGTAGCCGGACCATAAACCGGACGGATTCCCTATACCAAACAGTCAACGGGCTAGTTGGGAATGTTGATTGGGGGGAATCCTTTACTGTTGTTGCCTGTGAATTTCAGGGCCTCAACAGTAAGAAAAATCATGATTGACTTGGAGCAATCCAAGAAATCTTCTGCTCAATTGAAAGATACATTGAGGCAAGAGAGAGAAGAGAGCAACAGGCTCAAGACGAAATATGAATACATGCAAAGGGAAATGAAATCCTCAAAATCTGAGATACAGGCCCTCCAAGTAGAGATGCAAGTCAAGGAAACAGCACAGGAGGCCCTAGAGAAAGTGCAGAAGGAATGCCAATATCTAAAGAGTGAGAAGGAACAGCTACTGGCAAAGGTGGAAGAGCTAGAAGAGCAGCAGAAGATCCTCTTGCAGGCCAATGATTTGCACACCCAAGAACTGAGAAAGGAACATCAAGAGTAGATTTATTCTTTGACCACTGCTTTGGAAGTGGCAAGAGAACAACAGGTTAACCTCCAGCCTTTCAAGGAGCATGTATTGACCCATAAAACCAAGATGCTACAGCTGCAGACTACTATTGAAGAAGAAAGATGTAGAGTGCTGCAGATCGATGGCCGATTGGAGGAGATCCTGGAAACTGCATCCTACTTTGTGGACAGATCTCAGGACGTCTTAGAGGTCTCAACTACAAGAATTGCGAGGTTGGAGAATAACGAAGAAACCCCAGCAGAGCTACCGTCAAAATACCAACAGGCTCTCAAATGAGACTATAACCTAGTGGAGTTTTCTATTAACACCGCTGAAGACTTCAAGAAGGCAGTAAAAAAGACAAAGGGATTATGCACCGAGTTTTTCAGAAGACTTCTCATTACCTGCAACCGGTGCCAGATAGAAGCTGAAGAGAGGCTTGAAGCTTTCCCAGATCACAACGCCTTTGTGGAGCTATTGCAGAAGAGATTCCAGGAGAAAGAAGCTAAGGTACAGGATATCAAAGCCCTGGATGATCAGATCTTGAGAAACAAAGTAGATCATCCAGCTATCAGTGTACAGCTTCTGGAAGATTAGCTTCGATTGAGTACATCCAGGGTCGAGGCTATCAAGAACCAAGCTGAGAAGTTTGAGATAAATATTCATTTTTTGGATCCTTGTGCCTTTGAAGGCATCACTACTGAAGTTGCAGTGTGGAGGAAGTTTCTAGACAGCCAAGTGGGGCCCTCCTCGTGAGGGATTGGTTGCCTGTGTATTTTGTAACATTTTTTGTAAAAACATTTCAGAAAGCCAAGCATTGGGAAGCCCAAAGGTTACTTTGGGCAGCTCAACCATCTCACCTTTTTGTATAAATGTAATAGACTAAGAGGGAGGAAGGACTTTTTCCCAGTGAGACTGGTGAAGACATATTGTAAGAAGAACTTTTTCCTTTTGCAATAGAAAATTACAATTTTCCTGTTGGAGAAAGCTTAGTGGAATATTCAAATGTTGTGCTATGGATTTGTTGAAGAGGGACTATTTCGTTTTCAGCTTTATGTCCATTAACTGTGAGACCGTTCTAACTCATTGAACCTATGTTCTTGTATGAATGTTTTCCGGTTTATTTTATGAAGATTTCCACTATGAGTAATGGATGTTGTTCATAAACAATTGGCTATCTGATTGTCGAAATATCTTTAATCTTTCATGTGTTGTAGATAAGAATATCAACTACCTGTAATTTCTGTTTATAATGCATGAATAATCCACATTACTCATAAATAAATCATATTCTGGCTCCTCGGGGATAGGTGGATAGATAGGTAGTTAGATGGATAGTTAGTTTATTTCATTACTGCATATGTGATTTAGATGCCTGTGAGCCTAAGATGAGAGGTAAGAACTTGTGCATCACATTGTGTAGTTCCTTGCATCCTTATCACCCTGCATTCTTAGTTAGGCATTTGCATTGCATACATTAAGTCAAAAAATACAAAAAACTCGGTGGATCAGACCGCAACCTGTAAAACCTTTGTTTTGTTACTTTGACCTGCGGTAGCCGGACCGCAAACCGGACGGATTCCCTACACCAAACAGTGAACGGGCTAGTTGGGAACGTTGATTGGGGAGAATCTCTTGCTATTGTCGCCTGCGAATTTCTAGGCCTCAATAGTTTTGGCGCTAGAAGGAGGGCCGCCAGTGCATGGCTGGCCGTCGAAACTCAATTTTTTCCCAAGATTCCCCCACCAGCAGATGTCTGAAGCTTGTAACCTGACCCAAAGACTTACAGTTTTCAGTTTTACCTCTGAAGTAAGAAAGCCGGTTCTCACCCTGCGTTGTTCTTTGCTCAGACTCTTGTTCTTATACTTGTGCCTATGGCCGGTGTGATGGTGAATTAGCCCAACCCTTTGCCAGCATGGAGAGCTAGATCCCCTTTGAATCTCACACCTCCTTTACATAACCTACCTCAGGCCTTTGACAAGTTGTTGCCTAAGTTTGACCCTGAAGAAAGGACTGCTGTAGATGATCACCTGCAAAGTTTTTATCTAGCTTTAGAAGGGCTAAGGGCTGGGGAGTATGAAGATGTGGTCTATAGACTGTTCCATCACACCCTGAAAGGAGCAGCAGCATCCTGGTATTTTAGTCTTCCTGCAAACTCTATCCCTGATTGGGACACTTTCGAAAAGGTTTTCAGAAGTAAATACACAGCCCAAAAGACACATGCCTCATTGATGAAAGGTCTTGGCTTGTTAAAAAAAGAGAAGAATGAAAAGGTACATAAGTTCACTCAAAGATTTTCGATATACCTAAATAATTTTTCTGAAGCTGACAGACCCTCAGACAAGGTCTTAATTGAATATTATACATCTTCCCTAGGACCAGAGTTAGCTATGTTCGCTAAAATGAAAGCCAAGCCTACATTGGTAGAGACTTATGAAGAGGCAGGAAGAGTAGAAGCTGAAATGGAAAGTGTAGAAGATTACCCTGACTTACCTGAAGAGAAGAATACCGGGAGAAGAGATTTACTGCTATCTAAACCTAAAGAGGATCACTCACATGATTATCAGGGAATGCTGAAAATGATGCAGAAGCTATCCAACCGAATAATCGATTTGGAAAAGGAAAGGGACGTCCAGAAAACTTATAAGCCCTACTCTCAGAAAAGAAAGGATAACAACCAAGGGCAAGTCCCTCCACCAAATTTAGCATCAATGAAATAGGGGGAGAGAATTTCTGTACTTTTCACCAGCAACCTCATTCTGAGAAGAAGTTCCCTCAATGGTTACATTCAATGACACTGGTGATGAATAAGTTGTTGGACCCTAAATTGACTAAGGACAGTGGTAAGAAGGAAAAGAAAAACCAGGTCATGGAGAAACAAGATATTGATAACATGTTTTCATGGAATGGTGTCTCACTGTTTGACACTGAAGAGAGTACTTCTAAGTCTGAAGGCACATCTATGACAACCAAGGACATGGGTGTAATGATTGAAGAAAATACCATAATTTCGAAGATTACAAATTTGCAGGAGAATGTCAAGAGACAGGCAGATGCGAAGGTTGAGGACAAAACCCATAGAGCCACTACCCTCAACTAGGAGACAGAGCCAAACAATGGGATTGTCAAACCTATGGAATATGGTGAGGGAGGAAGCACCAAAAAGGTTAAAGAAATTAAAAAGGAGATACCCACTGAAAACCAACCTGTGGAGGAAAAAATTAAATCATTTGGGGAAAGGAAAATTAGCACCCCACCTTTCCTTTTGACTCTGGAAATTCTGAACCATAAAGTCCATAATTGTCTGGTGGACTCTGGATCATCGGTGAATTTCATGCCTCTTGCAATCTGTACAAAGCTTAATGGGCAGCTAAAACCTACTAATTGGGATGTCACTCAACTAGACAACACTAGTGTCAAAGTAGTGGGGGAGATGAAGAATGTTTTGATTCGATTGTCTGCAAATAGAAAGATATGTCAATACCTTGATATTTTAGTAGCAGACATACCTGATGGATACGGATTGATCTTGAATCGAGATTGGGCAGCCCGCCTAGATGGGTACTTTTCTTCCGACTGGTCACATTTGTTGCTGCCTCAGAAGGGAAGCCCAAACCTGATTAGGATTTTGAGAGAGCCCTACATGAAGCACAATGTTACTGGGCTAGGAGAGGGAAATGAATCTGCTGATTCCATCCTGGGAAATTATCTAACTGAGCTTAAGCTAAGACATCTTAACTCGAGAGAGGCCATTCATATGATTGACACTCAGCCTGAGCTCCTTCAACTTCCTCAGGCTGATGAAAATGAGTGCAGACTAGTAGATATGGTCTCAATTTCAAAAATGGCACACTTAGATCATGGATAGATTTTTGACCTTCATCGCAGCCTAGCCCTTTAACTCATTGATTGAAGATTTTCAAGGGGCAGGCACACCTTTTTATTTTCTTTTCTTTTGCCTTGTACATAAATAATGTTGTTTTTCTTTAATGCTTTGATGCTATTTTCTTTTTGATCGTTTGATTTGATGCTGCTTTCTTGATTTGCACTGCTTTTGTTAATCGTTTTTGTTTTTGAATAAAGAGGCAAACTTTTGGTTGCAATGGGAACATCAGGGTTCTTTATCAACCGAAATCTTGAGCAAAAGACTGTGCTTTAAAGTATAGAATGTCTTCTAGTAGTAGTATCCTTAACTGGCAATGCATTCATTGAAGTCTTACTTAACCCCTGTAAATAGCTCAGAAGTAAAAGAGGTCTGGAATACTATTTCGAGGATCCATCCATTTCATATCTTAAATATCCAAGGGGGTAACAGCAAAAGACCCATGGAAAGGAAGCAGAGTAAAACAGTATATCATATATAAATGATCCCATGTCATAAAGAGTCAAAACTCACAAAAAACAAAAACAAAAAAAACAAAAAACATATCAAAGCATGAAGTACTAAATTGCCACAAGATCCTCTCCGTCCGTGAACTAAAATATGAAATACATTGTTCACACAAAAGGAAACTATGGGATAGAGGATCCTGAATTGAAATTCAGTAAGAAAGGCATGCAGGAGGACTCATATTAAAAGAACTAAAGTTCAAAAGGCACAAAAGTGTAGTTGGCATGGAATGAGGAACAAAAGGATAATACTGTTTACTATCTGTTACAATCCTGTGGTGTCAAAGCTGGAAGCTACCTAAGGACAGGAAAAATAAACCTCACTCATTTGGCCTCTAAAGATTTATTCAGACTTGCAATATTTCTGACGTTACCATTTCCCAAAGAATAGACTACTTCTCAATGGTTTAAATGTCTAAGTTGGCCAGCCCAAGGATACATATATTTAGAAGATTTTAACCTTTATTCAAATGGTCTTGCACTGGGAAGGAGTTGATTCAAAAAGCTGGGGTTCACCAGGTAGTCGCCATTTGTTGCAGCTGCAACAAATTTCCCAAAATTCCAAAAAAAAATTAGGACCCTCCTTTGCTTTGGATTAGTTTGATTTGCTTCCCTAGGTCGATCTAATAATTTGCAGAGAGTTTCTCAAATGCTTGGATTGCTTTACTACTTGATTTGATTCCTCCCCTATGGCTTCCTTTGAATGCATTTTCACCGTCCTGAATCGGAAGATTATTTAATTGACGTTCCCGCCATTGCGGAAGAATGTCAAGTCATGACTTCGACTTTCTGTCCAATGCATTGGTTTTAATCGGCTATTTTCTTGGTTTAAATCGGAAGGATTTGCTCTTTCTTTTCCCGCCGTTGCGGATGAACTTTAGGTTTTGGATTCTGTTTCTTTGCCGATTTCTTTGCTTTACCTTGGCTACTTTTGTGTTTCGGCTTTTTTTAAGATTTACATCGGAGCTTGTCATCGTTTCCTTCTCCGCCGTTGCGGAAGGATTTCTGCTAACTCTTATGATCCATAGTCATCCGCTCTTCCGATGCGTTGTGATCTTATTCGAAAGAGGATGGTACCTTTGGTAGCCTCAGTTGCGGTTGCGTTCCCACTTTCATCTCGATGTCAGAAACTCTCCGATGTCCGATCTTGTGTTTCTTCCGTCGGGCATGTTGCCACGGATGGATTAACACTTGGGCCATCCGCCGTTGCGGAAGGAAGTTGGTTTTCAACTTCCGTTTCAGGCTTTGCTCCCAGTTATCCCCACCGTTGCAGAGGGATTTTCGGTTCAGTTTTATGCCATTGTGGAGCAAAATAGGCTTTTAGCCTACGATTCCGAAACTCTTCGATGTCCGATCTTCTAAGTTTCCCGCCAGGCGCATCTCCGCGGCTAGATCTATGCTGTGGTCGTCTGCCGTTGCGGAAGGACGAGAGATTTCAGCCTCTGATTAGAAAGCGCCCCAACATCCGATGTTTTTCGCACCCGTGGTGTTGACTATATATATGGGTCGAAGGGTTATATTTTTATTGTTGTTTTCGACTATTGAGCACTGTCGTTGTCGTGCGTGCCGTTCTCACAAGCTGCAAAGGATTCCGTGCTGGTACCCATGTCTAGGTGGTTCGATTGTGGATGTTTGACCGCTCATCTTCCCATTGATTACGCATTGTATTTCTAGGTAGGCTCGTTGGCCTTTTCTCATTTCCATTTAGGTTTTTGATTGATTGTTTGCTGTGGATAGGGTGTTGAGTGCGGCCATTTCCTTCATCCCATTTTTCTATGCCTATTTAATTAGGGATTCTTGTCATAAATATCTTGGGAAGGGGGCATTTTAAACCACATATTAGTTTGCACGTCGCCGTAGTCTCGCAACCTCGCGCAGTGGTTGGGGGTTTGGTGCAGGCGGCCGTTACGCCGTCTGCACCTAGCTTCCCTGTGTGTGATGATGGGTTGCAGAGGGAGAATTTGTGGTTTTTATATAGAATTTGGTGGGTACCCTTTTTGTTTAGATTTTTAGTCCCCCCCGTATCCTCGAACCCTAGCTATTTTTCCTATGCAGTCCCTCGCAACCGATTATTGCTCAGTTTCGAACCATGGCCAGGAAAGGGGTTTGACTACGACACCAGGTTGCTGACCAAGGTTTCGTACAGGAGCTTTTCTTTGATTTAGCACACTATAGAAACCCGCATCCTCAAATAGCAAGGTTTCACTGTGTCACTCCGTGCACCGTTGGCTTTTATCTTAAACCCGAGCCGAAGGGGGAAAGGATGTACTACGGCATTTAGGTTATCCACCATTAGATTATGGGCGATTGGTTTGTAGAATGCCGTTGATAGGGATTGCGGGGGTTTTCATCCTTTGTCTATCCTGCACAGCAAAATGTTAGTAGCACCCGCAAAGAACAGAAGCTTTAGTCGTGTCAATATAATTATTTTTCCCCGCAAGCAGCATGAGCCTTTTCAATTTTACGTAGACATCATTCCTGTTGGATTATATTGTTAATGTTTATATTGGAAAGTAATGGTAGTATGCACAGTTTTATTGCACACAGCTAGTTTCCATCATGATAGACATAAACAAAGTCTCTGAATACTACCCATTTGGTTAGTTAAGCCATTTCAGCCTAGGTACACATATATTTTGGCTTCATTAACTAATTGCTGTCACAATACACATTGAAGAAGTAAAACGCTACACATTGTCATATAAGTGTCTGCAACTTGAATTGCTTAACGTTACAATGTATATATGGCAGGAAGAACTCAAGCTCACCATGTCAAAGAGGCAAAAGAAGAAGGCCCTTGTGGTCGAAGAAGAGCCAGAAGCAGAGGTTGTTACCAAGACAGAATACGTGTATGAAGACACTAAATGTATTTCTGGTGTTGAACCGGAGTATCGGTGGGGGGAAATTTATAGACTGATTACCTGAAGAGAAGTTCCCGACATGGGCTTAGAGGAAGAGTCCATATATGCAAACATTGAAAGATCTTCCCTTATGAAGGTCGCCACCAGACCAGAGCTGTTCCCATGCTCTGAGGTAATTGGTTGGATTTTGCCCCGGGAAGATGTAACCACAATGATTCTGGGAAATGATGAAAGACAAGGCTATGCTGCATTTAGCCCTAGATATGTGGTGTTGGCTTATCACCTGCCAGAAGCCCAAGTATTCTTATCTGATGACTGGCTGAATAGCATTAGAATGGACCTCATAGAGACTCTTAAGAGAATGCTGTTGTAGGGAAAACATTACCGATATAGACCGACAGGTGAGTATGATACAGCGAGCTTGAGGGCTCCCTACAGATTTATAGCTCTGATGCTTAATAGGGTCTTTGGGAGAGCTCATGGCAGATTTTTCAAGCTAGAGTGGATACCCATCATTTTTCATGTGGCCACCCAAGGGACAATCTTCAATTGGGCTAGCCTGGTATCCAGCAGTCTTTCTTCTTGCTTGACCTCAGCCTTGGAAGGGGAGTCCCAGAAAAGGTCTGAGTTTTATATGAGCTCAATACTCATAGAATGTATACTATGCAACCAGCCTTTCCCTGGTCTCAGGTGCATCTGGGACAGGGAAAGAATGCCTGTCTATGCTGCTTATAGACCACTATGGGCACACCAGTATCACAGCCATTACAGGGAAGTCTGTGAACACTTCATTATGCCACTATACACACTCATTTTCTGGAAAGAGTGTGATTGTATGTCTGAGGAGGCCATGCAAGTGATACAATATTATGCAGACTACTATTTGACCGAACATGGCATGTACTTCAGAATGTTTGGGGGATCAAGAGAACCTTCCCTACTGCCAAAATATGCAACTGATTACATTTTCCATAAGGAGGTAGTCAAAAAAGTGTTCCTAGATGGAATAGGCAGCTTCCTGTTCGAACATAAGAAGACTGCTTATCCTCCCTTTCCCTTCAAACTTGGGAGCTATAGGTTCACTAAGGTGAAACAAGACGGTGAATTCGTAGAGGAGTTGGAGAGGTTCCATTTTGGTAAGATTCCCTATCACAGAAATGACTCCCAAGGAAAAGTGGCTGATCATTGTAAAGAAAATAAGGTGCATTTCGAATATACCCATCATTTTGATAGGGAAGAATCTGTCTTCCGGAATGCCCCAAACATGTCAGCATTGAAAATAAGATTCAGGAAGAAAATCACCACCAAGGGTGGAAAGGGGGATGAACAGGAAAAGGCAGAGGAAGAAGCCAAAAGGAGAAACGCAGAAGCCCAGAGATTGGCACAGGAAGCTGCAGAGTGGTTGCACAGTGAAGAGGAAGGGAAAAGAAAAGCTGCTCAAGAAGCAGCTGAGAAATCCCAGGAAGTAGCTAAAGAGGCATAATAAGCGGCTAGAAAAGCAGCTGAAGAAGAGAAAAGAAAGCTCGATGAGGAGCTCCAAACGCAAGAAGTTGAAAGGATAAAATTGACACAGCAGTCAGCTTCTGAAACAGCAGCAGAGCAGACCCAGGAAGTGGAGAACCCCGAGGTTCAGACCTCTCAAGTACTGGCTGCCAGCACACCCATGGTCCCCACACTCAAGCTGGTCCCTTTCATGCAAGAAAAGGGAAAGGAAATCCTTGATTTCAACACTGCATATTATGATAGGGCAACAAGGGGAATAATAAAGAGGACAGAGAGGAAAGTTGAGGCGGAAGGTCTACCTGGTAAAATGATAACGGATACGGCTGTTATGTAGGAACAGACCAAGATCTGAGATTTACCTTAAGAGCCGGGTCTGCATTCATCCAAGCTTTAGAGGATAATGTAAGCAAAATCATGATTGACTTGGAGCAATCCAAGAAATCTTCTGTTCAATTGAAAGATACATTGAGGCAAGAGAGAGAAGAGAGCAACAGGCTCAAGAGGAAATATGAATACATGCAAAGGGAAATGAAATCCTCAAAAGCTGAGATACAGGCCCTCTAAGTAGAGATGCAAGTCAAGGAAACAGCACAGAAGGCCCTAGAGAAAGTGTAGAAGGAATTCCAAGATCTAAAGAGTGAGAAGGAACAGCTACTGGAAAAGGTGGAAGAGCTAGAAGAGCAGCAGAAGATCCTCTTGCAGGCCAATGATCTGCACACCCAAGAACTGAGAAAGGAACATCAGGAGCAGATTTCTTCTTTGACCACTGCTTTGGAAGTGGCAAGAGAACATCAGGTTAACCTCCAGCCTTTCAAGGAGCATGTATTGACCCATAAAACCAAGATGCTGCAGCTACAAACTGCTGTTGAAGAAGAAATATGTAGAGTGCTGCAGATCAATGGCCGATTGGAGGAGATCCTGGAAACTGTATCCTACTTTGTGGACAGATCTCAAGACGTCCTAGAGGTCCTAACTATAAGAATGGCGAGGTTGGAGAACAATGAAGAAACCCCAGCAGAGCTATTGTCAAAAGACCAACAGGCTCTCAAACGAGACTACAACCTAGTGGAGTTTGCTATTAACACCGCTAAAGACTTCAAGAAGGCAGTAAAAAATACAAAGGGATTATGCACCGAGTTTTTCAGAAGACTTCTCATTACCTACAACCGGTGCCAGATAGAAGCTGAAGAGAGGCTTGAAGCTTTCCCAGATCACAACACCTTTGTGGAGCTATTGCAGAAGAGATTCCAGGAGAAAGAAGCTGAGGTACAGGATATCAAAGCCCTGGATGATCAGATCTTCAGAAGTGAAGTAGATCATCCAGCTGTCAGTGTACAGCTTCTGGAAGATCAGCTTCGATTGAGTACATCCAGGGTCGAGGCTATCAAGAACCAAGCTGAGAAGTTTGAGATAAATATTCAGTTTTTGGAGCCTTGTGCCTTTGAAGGCATTGCTACTGAAGCTACATCGTGGAGGAAGTTTCTAGACAGCCAAGTGGGGCCCTCGTCATGAGGGATTGGTCACATGTGTAGTTTGTAACATTTTTTGTAAAAACATTTGAGAAAGCCAAGCGTTGGGAATGAAGCGTTGGAAAGCCCAAAGGTTACTTTGGGTAGCCCAACCATCTCACCTTTTTGTATAAATGTAATAGACTAAGAGGGAGGAAGGAATTTTTCCCAGTGAGACTGGTGAAGACATATTGTAAGAAGAACTTT
>LPNX010233120.1:7470-79248 GCA_001517045.1 Pseudotsuga menziesii
TTTAAAAAATACAGACCCCTCCCTCCAAAAAGCTGAACAGGTAAAGGATTGGATTGCATAAAACAGCTTGCCTTAAACGTTTTTGAGCATTAAAAAAATTTAAAACACTTCCCTCCAAAAATTGAACAGTAAAGGATTGGATTGCATAAAACAGTGTCGAGATTGTTTGTACCATATGCTATTCTTAGCTTTCCCGAGATTAAAAGATTTTCTTCTTCAACGGATTGGCGGCTATTCTTAGCTTCTCGGATGTTAAAATATTTTCTTTTTCACCGAATTGTCTGCTATTCTTAGCTTCTAGTTAAAATATTTTCTTTTCTTCTTTTTTTATCAACTGATTTGATGAATGTCCACAAAAATGGAAAGATAGTGACACAAGCACATCCACATCATTTTTAAAGCGGTTGATATATGTAGATCTGCATTATTATTAGGAAAAAGTGGAAAATGAGGCTAATTGTGTATATCAACCACTTTAATAATATGGTTGGGTAGGTTGTTTAGTTAGGGCTCATCTACATAAGGAGATAATTAAAAAATTACGAAGTAAAATATTGATATAAATATATTAAAAGCAAATAATACACCCTAGTGGGTTAACTCAAGTGGTTGAGAGTTGTTTACGCGAGAAGAATGTCTCGGGGTCAAATCCTTAGGTGGCTATGCAGGGCCTCACTCGATGTCCCCACCGCATTAGGCCCTTCTAATCAAAGCCGACAATTTACCTCAGGTACCATCCTAAAAAAATGGAGAAGTACCTAAGGGCTTCCCGAGCAATTAGCGATCAGAGACATTGATCATCTGGTGAGAGGACCAGAGAGAACCAAGAGCTGTGATTAATCCGTGGGCCGATGTAATATCCCGATTTTGACTCCAATTGCATTAAAATTGTAAATGTAAATTATCGCTATTAAATCATGGTGTGGAGCTCAAGGTCAAGGCCCAACCATCGATTTAGCGTTTTATGTATCCACAATTAAAATCGATACCTATGGTTCTCGTGCTAGCTAGACACATTATAAAATGAGACATCATGTAAATATGCAATTTAATAAAATTCCCACAACTAGCTATGCAATGAAACAAAGTGATGGGGGCATGATTTCACTAGGAATGTGGAAGGAAATTATTCAAACCTTTGAGCCAATAGTGTTAAGCCAAATGTCAATGAGAGAACCCATAAAGTCTCAACTACCCATTTTGTCTTATGCACCCAATCATTTAATTCTTCCAGAAGTTGGTCAAGGCAATTAATGCCTTGGGAATGAAAAGTTATGGAAGTCGAAATTCGTATTGGAACAAGAGATCAATTTTGGAGAATCGTGTTTTTGCTTATGGGGAAAGGAAACACCCATAAATTGGTGCCCATTCCATTCCTCATCCATAGTCTTCATTTCCTCACGCAACTAGAGCTAGCCAGGCCTTTTTCCCTCACGTTTTCTGCAGTTACCTTCATTTTTAATGGCTGGAAAATATGTTTTGTATTGTACACTCAATGGGGAGAGAGATTCCATGATTTGTGGGTTTTGAAGAGGTCGTTTCTACCCCTATGAAACCCATAATCGTTTTCTGAAGACGAATTGCTCTCCTAGGGGTTGATTTCCACATCTGCAATTTTGTTTTTGGTCCCCATGACGTTTTTTTTCATGCCAAGCAATTGTATTTTGTTGTTATGTGTATCCTCGTTTTGTTATGAATTGTAAGAGTGGAAGACGCCCAGAATTGGCTTGATAAACCTAGTGAAGAGATGAATCTCACAAAAAGATCAAGAGGAGTTGGCCAATCTTCTATGCACACCCTGAAGAGCACTAGAAGGGAAGGTATGGCCTGAGGGACTGTGTAGCAGTGAAGGAGATACTTCCTTGTGTTGGGTGTGTAGGTATTGTGGAGGCCAAGCTAGTTAGATCTTGTGTAGGTGTCCATAGCTCTGTGGTTTAGCTCACTAGCTTAACAATTCTACCTTTCCATTGCCTTAGCAGCTTGATAAACCCAACTGTAGATTGGCTTGGCTAAACCTCGGTGGTTATTTAGCTATGTGTGAGCTTGTTGTTCCCCTTTTCCTTGTGGAAATCATGCCTAGCTCAGGAGTGGCAGTTGTGCTGAGATACTGATGAACAAAACTGGCCTATGGTTGGGTGGAACGTTGCAGCAACATAGCTAATTGCGGGACAACTTATTTTCAAGATAAGTATTCTCTGTGTATTTAATTATGCAATGTATTTGCTTTATGAATTATTATGAACATGATGAATGTGTTGAAATGTATTTGCTTCCGCTGTAAATTATTGCATTATACATTTGCATATGTATTTTATTTTCAATGCATTTTTATGTTATGTTCATGGGGCTAGATGCCCGATTATCATGGTAGCAGCGCAGTAGTCGTGTCCTCTCCATCGGCGAGATGAGGGGAGGGGACGTGACAGTCTATCTAACAAGCATCATGAAATAGCAGTGATGTCGTCTCCTGCTCGCTAAGGCTTAGTCTGAATTTGGAGGTTGAGTTTGCAGCAGCTAATCCGCAACTTCGACTATGGCGTCTAGCGAGGGTGAATCGGTGTAGCCCTCTTCTTCCCCTTTAGACGTTGCTCTATTTACTCACTTAGTCTCTTCGCAAGTTAAGAAATCCATTGGATCTATGCCGCCGATGTTTGTTATGAAATTGGGTGATATCCCTGTGGTTTCCCTCCCTCCTGAGGACACCATCAGGGTAGCATTGTCCTTGACAGATCGAGCTCTAATTGGCAGGTTCACCTGGTTGTGGCCTTCCTCCAAAACCACTGAAGGTTGTGTCCAAAGAAACTGGAGACCGCTAATTTCACAGAATGTGGCCTCTTATTCAGTGGGCATAGGATATTTTCTGTTTGATTTTGAATCTAAAGTAGATCGAGATCTGATCTACAGGAATGGCCCATACTTCATGGGACCGCAGAGTCTATATATGAATAGGTGGACTCTAGACTTCGACCCTGTTGCATACATCCCTAAATTCGACCCAATATGGGTTTGTTTGTCAAATTTCCCAATGCACTGTGGGAATCCTGAATCCCCGAAGTCAATCGGCAATTCCCTAGGCCGATTTATCGACACGACGAGCCCGAAGGATCAATATGTTTGTGCTCAAATATGTGTGGAAATAGATCTGGAAGTCAACTTCCCATAACCAGTAAAGCTAACAATTGGAACTTGGTCACACTTCCAAAAACTAGACTATGAGCAATTACATTTCAAATGCAGAAGAATTGTCCACATAACCAAGAAGCCCATCTAGAAAAGGAAAAAATTGAAAGTTGACAAGCAGCAAAGAATTCCAAAACAAATCCCAAAGTTACCCAAGGGCCAAGGAAAGAAGCTAAAAAACTTGTCCCCTCCAAGACCACTCTTGTCTCCTACCAAAAAAAAAACATCAGTCGAACAAACTACTCCCAGATCTAGCGGGAACAATTTTGGCCCTCTGGTGATTATTGAGGAGGTTGAGGATAAAGAGGCATCGGAGGAAGCAACCGAGATTGCTTTTTCATCCCATCAAGAGACGGTAGTGTAAGGCATAGAGGAAACACAAACTCTAGAGGGAACAACAGACGAATCTGAACTCGAAGAGTCTGAAGAAGAAGAAGAAGAAGAAGAAGAAGGGGAAATAGGAAAGAACGCGTCTGCTAAGAAAAAATCAACAAGAGGGAGGAAATCAGCAAAGCAACATAGGGAGCAAGCCACTTACAAGGACAAGCTCTAAGGATCCCAACAAATAATAGAAAGGCTTCTTCGAAACTCTAGAAATACCAGACAACAAGGGCTACCCTCTAAAGGGGTCCCTACCTCAATCAAAGGCAAGTAATGAAGGTTCTCTCCTGGAATTGTAGGGGATTGGGTAGCAAGAATAAGGAAGAGGCTATGAAATATTTGATATGTATATCCCAACTAGAACTATTACTCATCCAAGAGACAAGATCGAGGGAAGAACATTCCTCCATACAAGTTTGAAATTTTGGAAAAAGGGAGGAGTAGTCTCTAGAGGAGCCTCAGGAGGAATCGACACCCTTTGGGTCAGTTCAAAATTTGAGTTAGTAGAAAATAAGTCAAGCTCTCACTGGATTTTCACTTGGTTGCTTCACAAAAACTCGGGCGTCCAGTTTTGTCTTTTTAATATTTATGTTTTTGCTTTTTTGTTTGAAAAAAAGGCTTGTTGGGATCTCCTCCAGGAAGTTTCCATTGGTACGTATCTGTATAGTAGTATCTTAGCAGGAGATCTGAATGTAACCTTGTACCAATCTGAAAAAAGAGAAGGTTCGGTGGTTCGGGATCCAATCCGAGAACAAGTTGATGAGCTCATCTTAGATTGGGATAGATAACTAATATCATTCCATCCAATGGTAAATTCACCTAGACCAATAAGCGGTTGGCCTTGGTCACATTGCTACTAGATTAGATAGGTTTCTTGTCCAGGACACCTTCCTCTTATTAGGCCAATACCCCTCCTCTAATATTTTTCCTTTTGGAGGGTCTGATCACAAACCAATTTTTCTCGAAATTAAAAAATATTATAATTTGGGACCCATCCCCTTTTGCCTCGGTCCTCTTTGGACTGCCAAATATGACTTCTTGGAAGTTGCCAAAGAAGCTTGGCTAACCTGGTCTCAGGTTATGCTTTCTTTGTCTAAGAAGAGAAGCTTCATAGAACTAAAAAGGATCTCAAGGGTTGGTAAAAACACTTGATTTCTCCCTCTCAAGCGAGAACATAATCCCAACATTTGTTAGAAGATCACCAACATATTATGGAATCAGCTCATATTACCAAAGCACTCCTTGACAAAGAGGTAGTCTTGCATCAAGCCTTGCATACGGCATGCCGACAGGAAGAAGAATAACGGAGACAAAATTGAAGAAGCCTTTGGCTTCATGCAGGAGGCTGTAACACTGCTTACTTTCATAGGCAAACCAAAGCTCGTAAGCATTTTAAAGGTGTTAAAAAGATACAGGCCCAACGCCAGTTGATCTCTGAGTTTGATAAAACTAAAGAAGAAGCGGTTAGGAATTTCAGCCTAATTTACTCTGAGGAATATACAGATTAGGCTCGTGAGAGTCAAAGTAGTATGGACTTAGTCCCAAACTTATTGCAAAGACAAGATAATCTTAATCTCACCAAGCCAATAACTTTAAAAGAAGTAAAGACTGCGGTGGAGGATATGGAAGAGAATAAAGTAGCTAGACTTGGCGGATTTACAACAAGGTTTCTCAAATTTTGTTGGGATATTGTCTACAAATATCTACACAAAATGGTGATGAAATCACAAAACTATAACAATATTGGAGGAAGCACTGATTAAGCCTTTCTAGCCCTCATACCAAAAGAAAATATGCTCTCTCCTTTGATATATTTCGACCGATTTCTCTATGCAACATAGTTTATAAGATCATCACCAAAATAATGGCCAAAATATTAAAAGACACACTCCAAAATCTCATTCCAAAAAATCAAGAAGGCTTCATTAAATGAAGGAAAATTTGGGACAACATCATTTGGTTTAGGGGGCAATCCATTCTAGCACGAGAAATTGAGAAAAAAGTATGTTGGTAAAAATTGATTTAGCTAATGCTTTTGATAGAGTCTGACGTACTTTTTATTTCAGGTAATGAGGAGATTTGGCTTTGATCCTGCTTCCATTCGATGGGTTAAATATTGCATTAGCGAACCATGGATTTCCCCTCTGATCAATGGTAGAGATGCCTCCTTTTTTAAAGAGGACCGCACTAGGTACATTTTTCTCTCTCCTCTGTTCTATACGATTCAAGCGAATATGCTCAGCTTTCAATTGGAACGATCTAGGAAAGACCAAGATCTAATTGGTATATGAATGGCCTGTGGATCCAAGGATATCAATCATGTCAGTATGCCGATGACACTATTCTCTTAGAAGGTGTAAGCCCAAATATTGCCAAAAGATTTAAATTCGAGTTAGACTCCTATTGTATAGCTTTAGGAAGTAAGACAAACTTGAGGAAAGCCCAGATTTATTAGCATCCCAATTAGCGTCCCGATTGGCATCCCAATTAGCGTCCCTTTTTAAAAGTTGGCACTATTTTGGACACTAATTACCATCCCAATTAACATCCTAATTAGCGTCCCAATTAGCATCCCCATTAGAATCCCAATTAGCATTCCAATTAGCATCCCAATTAGCATCCCAATCAGTGTCCCTTTTTAAAATTTGGCGCTATTTTGGATGCTAATTAGCATCTCAATTAAAGTCCCAATTAGCGTCCCAATTAGCATCCCAATTAGAATCCCAATTAGTGTCCCATTTAGCATCTCAATTAACATCCCAATTATCATCACTTTTTAAAAGTTGGCTCTATTTTAGACGATAATTAGCATCCCAATTGACGTCCCAATTAACATCCCAATTAGCATCCCAATTAATGTCCCAATTAGCGTCCGCAAAAGCATCCCATATAACGCCAAGAATAGCCTCCAAAAAACATCCTGAATAGCATAGCACCATATATTAATCTAGGGTTAGCGACAAGAATTGCGCCATGAATTTCGACAGGAAAAACATTCAACATAGCACCATGTATAGAGCCAGGAATTGTGCCATGAATTTCGACAGGAAAAACATTCAACATAGCACCATGTATAGAGCTAGGAATTGCGCCTAGAAAACATCCAACATAGCGCTAGGTATAGCGCCTGGAATAATGCTAGAAATTTCGAAAGGAACCGTGTTAGGAATTGCACTAGGTTTAGAGCTAGGAATTGCGCCTAGAAAACATCCAACATAGCGCTAGGTATAGCGCCTGGAATAATGCTAGAAATTTCGAAAGGAACCGTGTTAGGAATTGCACTAGGTTTAGAGCTAGGAATTGTGTTCGAAAAACATCTGACATAACGTAAGATATATCAATGTCTATGTCAATGATCATGATTTATGTGATAGTACTTTACCATAACTCATTACCTAATAATTACTCCTAAATGACCCTTAATTACCCATAATTGACCACAAATTACCCTTCAATGATCACTAATCAACCCTTAATTACCCTTCATTTACCCATAATCATCCATAAATGACCCTTAAGTATGCACGGGGCTCAAGTCCATCACATAGGCATTACAAAGGGAATATTTTGGATTGTGAGTGGGATATGACGACCATTTTGGGATGTATAACACCATGAATATTTTTTTACTACTAGGCCATGGTTTGGGATTAATCTGTAGATCCTAAGTTCATCACGAGACTTCAAGTTTTTGGTGATTCTTTATTGATCATTAACTGGATGAAATATCACATACCACTGAGGAAAATATATCTTAGGACTATTTCTGAATAGTTGATCATAATTAATGTCTTTAAATTTTGGGAAATATCCTTCCAACATGTTTTCAGAGAGATGAATAAAACTGCAGATAATTTATCAAAGTATGGTATCTTATTGGGTGATGGTGAATGGAAAAAATGGGAATGCCAAAATGACACCATCATGGAGAATGATCTAGGTCCCATCTCTGTCTAAACTATGAAGCACCAATTGCTAACATTATCTATGATCTGTGGGGCTTATTCATTTCTGTTTTTATCCATGAATAACATATTTTGTAGTGCTTTTTATGGGTGTTGTAAGCACAAATAAAATGACTATTGAAAAATGTAAGTCCTGTACGATAGAGTTTCTCTTGAGTTTTTATACTCAAAAACTATCAATAGATGAAGATATAAATGAGGTCTATATGACTATAAAGAATGTTATTTTTTTTATGATGAATTGCGATATTTTTTCCTTGGAAAAAAAACTAAATCTGACTACGTATTTCAAACCAAATTCCTTTTTCCTCTCTTGCATTCAATCCAACCAACCCCTTATTTGGGTATTGATGGGGTATTTAACACCATTACCTGCGGTGTTGAAATGGATGATACTATGGTTAGATACCTTTCCCAATCTAAATAATTTGATTTATGTCACCTCTTCCCTTTCCAATGAGAGTCTTACGACATTGAAACCAGTACAAGAGAAGTTGACTTCATAATGATGACCATATTAGTGTCTCCAACGTGTCTATGCCAATATGAAATAATATTAGCGACCAAGATTTTGGATGTAGGTAACGTTGAAGTCATCTTGTGTTCCACCCAATGGCATCCCATCTTTGAATCTTTCCATTGGGAAGGCTTATTGTATTTCCCTTTAGTAGGATGTATGATGTACTTGACGTTGAAATTCACTTGTCCTCGACAACATTTGAGTGACCTTAATAGAATTTGAGTGACCTTAATGGAATTTGAGTGACCTTAATGGAACTTTTCCTCGACATAATTTCAATGATAAGTTGGATGTATTGCATACAAATTAAAGAATATTCAGTCCAGTTATTGCTCCAATTTGAGTGTTACTTCTATGTTCAATTTCACTATGCATGTTTATGAATTTTTCACTGTAAAATCAATCTCCTTCATTCTTATTTCATTGTGAGGTTCAATCTGGCGTGAAGATATTGTGGAATTAATAATTTTACATATGAAGAGTCACATTATGTTAACAAACTTAAGTTGTTAATATTAAAAAATTAAGATTTTGAATGTAGGCGCCCACATTCTATTTCAAACATGAAGAGTGGTAGGGAATGCTAATAGAAATGTTTTCAAATGTAGTGGCATTCAATACCAGCACATGAGTTGATTAGGTTGTGGATTCGACACAAATTAATGGAAATTTATCATAACTACTTCAAGGTCAATTTTTAGTTTACCCCTCATTGCTTCTAATATGTGTAGGAATGCTCTATTTAAGATTGTTCAAGGTGATAGACTGGTGAGAGCTCACTATAATTAACCCATGGTTAATTATTAATGTACCCCTAGCTATTATTAAGAGAGCTCTACTAAGAAATCCTTAAAATAGGTAGGTCATTGGGAGTTTACCACAATAGCTCATTTTTTAATATCTATACACCTTTAACTTGTCCTACTAGACATAGGAAGGCATAACATGTGAATCCCCATAGCAATAGATCAATGGGAGTTTACTACAACTAGCTTAGGCCCCATTCTCAATGCATCTCTAACCACTCTTGGTAGGCATGGATGATATCTACTAAAAATATTTATGTAGTAAATCGAGGGGAGTTTATGTTAATCCCTATATATTGTGACACTACATTTCAATTGTTTTATTAGTATTGATTTTATTGATTAATATTTGGTTTCTCTCTCTTCTAATTTTATGTTATTTTGGGAATTCATTGCATAATGATTTACAACAACTAACCCATGTTCGATTCTCAATGCACCCCTCAACTCCTAGTAGAGTTATGAACCTTGTACTTGTGAATCCCTCAAGCAATGGATTGATGTGGGATACACCAACTGTCGCAAGTCAAATTGTCAGCACACCCATAGCCATTTCTAATAGGCATAAGAGGGTTCTACCTAAAAATTATTGAAGTAATGAAATGGTGGGAGTTTACCACAACTAGTCCATGTTTGATTCTAAACATACCCTTAATTGCTTCAAATAGGCATAAGAGGGCTCTAACCGAGAATCCTTGATGTAGTGGGCTAGTGGAATTTTAACATGGCTAATCAAATTTTTATTCTAAATGCACCACTAGTTACCCTTGGTAAGTGTAGGGGCCTTTGCTTAAAAATATAGTGGTAGATCAATGGGAGTTTACCACAAATAGCTTAGGTTCAATTCTCAATACACCTCTAATCACTTCTAGTAGGAATAGGATGACTCTCCTTGAGAACCCCCAAAGTAGTAGTTCTATGAGAGGTCATCACATCTAGCCCATTTTTAATTCTCAACACACCCATGGCCACTCCTAATAGATTTTTTGGGTATGTCCTTGAGAATCCATGAAATAATAGATCAATGGGACTTTACCACACTAGCTCATGTTCAATTCGTAAAGCACCTCTAGTTGCTCCTAATAGGGGTTAATAAGGCTCTACATGAGAATCTTTGAATCGGTACATCGATGAAAATTTACTACAATTAGTTGAGGTTTGATTCTTAGTGCATCCCTAACCACTCCTAGTAGGCATAGTAGGGTTCTATGTGAAAATTCCCAAGTGTTATAAATTAGTGGGAGTTTACTACAATTATCCCAAGTCCATTTCTTAGTGCACCCCTAGTGACTCTTGGTAGGTGAAAGTGATTTTTATCTAAGAATCTCAAAACAATAGATCAGTGGAAATTTGTGACAATTATCCCAAGTTTTGATTCACAATGCACCCCTTGCTACTCTTTATAAGCATAAGTGGGATCAAGACGCAAAGAGAAAGAGACAACTATAAGTAAGTCTTATATTAAATTTACCATCTAAGTCTTTAATTGACACTATCAACTAAGATTTGACACGTTGGATTGTTGTGATCTTCTTATCACTCCTTACCAATGCGATTGCAAGGCATTCTTTTGAAGGTGAAGTCCATAATTTTAGGTCTTCTTCGTCATTATCATGCCTTTTGGTAAGACAATAAAGAGGGTAGTGGCATGCATCAACATGGAAAATGGTTTCGACATAGAGGTTATACACATTATTTGTTTTCATTAAATAACTTAAATTCCTACTCATGACTATCAATTCACTAAATCATGGGCTGGTGCATATCACAACAAATTTTAGAGCCCCGATCCCTTAATTACTCACACCTAGAACTTTCTCAAATCTAGCCATTAAAAAACTTACTTTCGTATTTTGGTTCAACTTAAAAGGCGGATTGTTGAGACTCAAACACGTAGTGAGTTGCAAGGATTCAATTAAATTAGGCTTGATTCCATTGCCCCTTCATCCCATATATGTATGTTTTCATGACAATTGTTGAACAAAAAAATTTGATGCCCCGACCCGGTTATACTAGATTTGCTAACTTGGTTGGTATGTACGAGATATAAATTATCAAACTCCAAGTTATTGGGATTCGTTTTGGTTGTGTCAATGGGTATACTCACGCCATTGATCTGCGATGCCTCCTCCTCCACAACATCTACAATCACCATCGGAAATTTATCCGACAACCACCAATAAAATGCTGGAACACCCATCTTTTCACCTAAAAATCATACTAAAATTCTGAAATATGGATATAAATGCGCGCGCACCCCCTGATTCAAGAATGGTAAAGGATCCGGCATTTCTAAGCTTTAAAAAAGACAGACCCCTCCCTCCAAAAAGTTGAACAGGTAAAGGATTGGAACGTTTCTGAGCCTTTAAAAAATTAAGTCTCTTCCCTCCAAAAATTGAACATGTAAAGGATTGGATTGCATAAAATAGTGTGCCAGGTCGTTGGTACGATATGCTATTTTTAGCTTCTCTAACTTTAAAATATTTTTTTCTTCAATGGATTGGCTGCTATTTTTAGCTTTTAAGACGTTAAAATATTCTTGACTTCTCGCAGGTTAAAATATTTTCTTCTTCTTTTATCAATTGATTGGCTGATGAATGTCCACAAAAATGGACATATAGTGATGAAGCATGGTAGCAGTTAGAGGTTTCAATATGGTTATATATATATAACATATCACAAACGCAACCACATCCACATTATTTTTAAAGCTGTTGAGATATGTCGATCCGCATTATTATTAGGAAAAAGTGGAAAATGAGGCTAATTGTGTATATCAACCATTTTAATAATATGGTTGGGTAGGTTGTGTTAGTTAGCGCCCATATATATAAGAAGATAATAAAAATTTATGAATTAAAATATTGATATAAATATATTAAAACCAATAAAATAGCCCGATGGGTTAACTCAAGTGGTTGAGAGTTGTTTACGCTAGCAGAAGGTCTCGGGGTCAAATATTTAGGTGGTTATGCAGGGGCCTCAATCGATGTCCCTACTGGATTAGAGCCCGTAATCAAGGCTGATAGTTTACCTCGAGTACCATCTTAAAAAATGGAGAAGTACCTGAGGGTTTCCCAAGCGATGCTGCATCTTAAAAAATATATATTTAAAAACAAATATAATAATAATAATAATATCAATATGAAACTTGTTTTGGAATGAGAAATCAGAGACATTGATCATCTAGCGAGAAGACCAGAGAGAACCGGGAGCCGTGATTAATCCATGGGCCGATGTAATATCCCAATTTTGACCCCAATTGCATTAAAATTGTAAATGATGTAAATATCGTTATTAAATCATGGTGTGGAGCTCAAGGCCAAGGCCCAACCATCGATTTAGTGTTTTATGTATCGGCAATTAAAATTGATACCTATGGTTCTCGTGCTAGCTAGGCACATTATAAAATGAGACATCATGTAAATATGCAATTTAAAAAAATTCCCACAAGTAGCTATGCAATGAAACAAAGAGATGTGGGCATGATTTCACAAGGAATAGGGAAGGATATTATTCAAACCTTTGAGCCAATAGTGTTAAGCCAAATGTCAATGAGAGAACCCATAAAGTCTCAACTACCCATTTTGTCTTATGCACCCAATCATTTAACTCTTCCAGAAGTTGGTTGAAGTAGTTAATGCCTTAGGAGTGGAAAGGTATGGCACTTAAAATTCGTATTGGGGCAAACGATCAATTTTGGAAAATCGTGTTTTTGTTTATGCAACAAGAAAACACCCAGAAATTGGTGCCCATTCCATTCCTCATCCATAGTCTTCATTTCCTCATGCAGCTGGAGCTAGTTGGGCCTTTTTCCCTCATGTTTTATGCAGTTACCTTCATTTTTCATGGCTGGAAAATCCGTTTTTGTATTGTACACTAGATGGGAAGAGAGATTCCACAATTTGTGGGTTTTGAAAAGGTCGTTTCTACCCCTATGAAGCCCATAATCATTTTTTGAAGACGAATTTCTCTCCTAGGGGTTGATTACCCCATCTGCAATTTCGTTTTTGGTTCCCATGATGTTTTTCTTCATGCCCAACAATTGTATTTTGTTTTTATGTGTATCCTCATTTTGTTATGAACCTCAGGAGTGGAAGAGGCCCATAATTTTCTTGATAAACCTAGTGAAGAGAGGAACCTCACAAAAAAATCAAGAGGGGCTAACCAATCTTCTATGCACACCCTGAAGAGCACTGGAAGGGAAGGTATGACCTAAGGGACTATGTAGCAGTGAAGGGGATACTTCCTTGTGTTGGGTGTGTAGGTATTGTGGAGGCCAAGCTAGTTATATCTTGTGTAGCTGTCCATAGCTTTGTGGTTGAGCTCACTAACTTAGCAATTCAACATTTCCACTGCCTTAGCAGCTTGATAAACCCAATTGTAGATTGGCTGGGTTGAACCTTGGTGGTTATTTGGCTATGTGTGAGCTTGTTGTTCCCATTTTCCTTGTGGAAATAATGCCCAACTCAGGGGTGGCAGTTGTGCTGAGAGATTGATGAGCACAACCGGCCTATGGTTGGTTGGAACGTTGTAGCGACATAGCTAGTTGCAGGACAACTTATTTTCAAGATAAGTATTCTCTGTGTATTTAATTATGCAATGGATTTTCTTTGTGAATTATTATAAACATGATGAATGTGTTGAAATGTATTTGCTTACATTGTAAGTTATTGCATTATGCAAATTTTGCATATGTATTTTATTTTCAATGCATTTTTATTGTATGTTCATGGGGCTAGATGCCTGATTATCATGGCAACAATGTAGTAGTCGCGTCCTCTCCATCGACGAGATGATGGGAAGGGACATGAAAGTCAATTTGACAAGCATCACGAAATAGTAGTGATGTTGTCTCTTGATCGCTTAGGCTTAGTATAAATTTTGAGGTTGAGTTTGCAGCAGCTAATCCGCAACTCTTCCCCTTCAGACGTTGTTGCATTTGAGCACTTAGTCTCTTCGCAAGTTATGAAATCCCTTGGATATATGCCATTGATGTTTGTTAATAAATTGCACGATACCCATGTGTTTTCCCTCCCTCCTGAGGACACCATCGAGGTAGCATTGTCCTTGACATATCGAGCTCTAATTGGCATGCTCACCGGGTTGTGGCCTTCCCCCAAAACCACTGAAGGTTGTGTCCAAAGAAACTGGAGACCACTAATTTCGTAGAATGTGGCCTCTTATTCAGTGGGCATAGGATATATTCTATTTGATTTTGAATCTAAAGCATATCAAGATCTAATCTAGAGGAATGGCCCATACTTCATGGGACCGCAGGGTCTATATCTAAACAGGTGGACTCTAGACTTCGACCCTGTTGCAGACATCCCTAAAGTCGTCCCAGTATGGGTTCGTTTGCCAAAATTTCCAATGCATTGTTGGAATCCAAAATCCTCGAAGGCAATAGGAAATTACCTAGGCCGATTTATCGACGCGGCAAGCCCGAAGGATCATTATACTTGTGCTCGAATATGTGTGGAAATAGATCTAGAAGTCGATTTCCCAGAAATAGTAAAGCTAAGGGTTGGAACTTTGTCACACTTCCAAAAACTAGACTATGAGCAATTACATTTTAAATGTAGAGGATGTCATGAATATGTGTACTTCCACAGGAATTGTCCACATAACTAAGAAGCCCATCCAGAAAAGGAAAAAACTAAAGGTTGACAAGCTGCAAAGAATTCCAAAAGAAATCCCAAAGCTGCACAAGGGCCAAGGAAAGAAGCTAAAAAACCTTTCCCCTCCAAGACCACTCTTGTCTCCTCCCCCCAAAAAAATCATCAGCCAAACAAACTCCTCCTAGATCTAGTAGGAACAGTTTTGTCCCTTTGGTGATTATTGAGGAGGTTGAGGATAAAGAGGCCTCAGAGGAAGCAAGAAAGATTGCTTCGGCATCCCATCAAGAGATGGTAGTGTAAGGCATAGAGGAAATTGAAACTCTAGAGGGAACAACGGATGAATATGAACTCGAAGAGTCCGAAGAAGAAGAAGAAGAAGTGGAAATAGGAAAAAACGCGTCTGCTAAGAAAAAATCAACAAGAGGGAGGAAATCAACAAAGGAACATAGGGAGAAATCCACTTACAAGGACAAGCTCCAAGGATCCCAACCAACAATAGCAATGTTTCTTCAGAACTCTAGAAATACTAGGCAACAAGGGCTACCCTCTAAAGGGGTCCCTACCTCGATCAAAGGCAAGTAATGAAGATTCTCTCCTGGAAATGTAGGGGATTGGGTAGCAAGAATAAAGAAGAGACTATGAAAGATTTGATCTGTATATCCCAACCAGACCTATTACTCATCCAAGAGACAAAGATGGAGGGAAGAACATTCCTCCATACAAGTTTGAAATTTTGGAAAAAAGGAGGACTAGTAGTAAGCTCTAGAGGAGCATAAGGAGGAATTGACACCCTTTGGGACAGTTGAAAATTTGAGTTAGTAGACAATAAGTCAAGCTCTCACTGGATTTTCACTCGGTTGCTTCAAAAAAACTCGGGTGTGCAGGTTTGTCTCTTTAATATTTATGTTATTGCTTTTTAGTATGAAAAAAAGGCTTTCTGGGATCTCCTCCGGGAAGTCGCAATTGGTACTCATCTAGATAGTAGTATCTTAGTAGGAGATCTTAATGCAACCTTGTACCAATCTGAAAAAAGAGGAGGTTCGATGGTTCGAGATCCAATTTGAGAATAGTTTGATGAGCTCATCTTAGATTGGGATCTAACTGATATCGTTCCATACAATGGTAAATTCACCTAAACCAATAAGCGATTTGGCCCTCGCCACATTGCTGCTAGATTAGACAGGTTTCTTGTTTAGGACACCTTCCTCTTATTAGGCCTAAACCCCTCCTCTAAGATTTTTCCTTTTGGAGGGTCTGATCACAAACAATTTTTTCTCAAAATTAAAAAAAGATTATAATTTGGGACCCATCCCATTTTGCCTCAATCCTCTTTGGACTGCCAAATATGGCTTCTTGGAAGTTGTCAAAGAAGCTTGGTCAACCTAGTCTCAGGCTCTGCTTTCTTTGTCTGGAAAGAGAAACTTCGTAGAACTAAAAAGGATCTCAAGGGTTGGTCAAAACACTTTATTTCTCCCTCTCAAGCCAGAATAGAAGCCCAACATTTGTTGGAATATCACCAACATATTATGGAATCAACTCCAATTACCAAAGCACTCCTTGACAAAGAGGTAGTATTGCATCAAGCCTTGCATACAACATGTCGGCAGGAAGAAGAATACTGGAGACAAAAGTCAAGAATCCTTTGGCTTCATGTAGGAGAATGTAACACTGCTTACTCTCATAAGCAAGCCAAATCTTGTAAGAATTTTACATATGTTAAAGAGATATAGGCCCAATGCCAATTGATCTCTGTGTTTGATAAAATTAAAGAAGAAGTGGTTAGGCATTTCAACCTAATTTACTCTAAGGACTATACAGATCAAGCCCATGAGAGTCAAAGCAGTATGGACTTAGTCCCAAACTTATTGCAAAGACAAGATAATCTTAATCTCACTAAGCCAATAACTTTAGAAGAAGTAAAGATTGCGGTGGAGGATACGGAAGAGAATAAAGCAGCTAGACCTGACGGATTTACAACAAGGGTTCTCAAAGTTTGTTGGGATATTTTCTACAAATATCTGCACAAAATGGTGATGAAAACACAAAACTGTAACAAAATTGGAGGAAGCACTAATTCAACCTTTCTATACATCATACCGAAAGAAAAGATTCTCTCTCCTTTGATATATTTCGACTGATTTCTCTATGCAACATAGGTTATAAGATCATCACCAAAATAATGGCCAAAATATTAAAAGACACACTCCCCACTCTAATTCCAAAAAATCAAGGAGGCTTCATTAAAGGAAGGAAAACTTGGGACAACATCATTTTGGTTCAGGTGGCAATCCATTCTAGCACGAGAAATCGAGAAAAGAGTATGGTGGTAAAAAATGATTTAGCTAATGCTTTTGATATATTTTGACATGCTTTCTTATTTCAGGTAATGAGGATATTTGGATTTGATCCTTCTTTCATTTGATGCGTTAAATATTGCATTGGCAAACCATGGATTTCCCTTCTGATCAATGGTAGAGCGATCTCCTTTTTTAAAGATTCCAGAGGACTGCGCCAGGTATGTCTGCTCTCTCCTCTGCTTTATGCAATTCAAGCGACAATGCTCAACTTTCAATTGGAACGATCTAGGAAAGACCAAGATCTAATTGGTATATGAATGGCCCATGGATCCAAGGATATCAATCATTCCCAATATGTTGATGATACTATTCTCTTAGGAGGTGTAAGCCCAAATATTTCCAAAAGATTTAAATTCGAGTTAGACTCCTATTGTAAAGCTTTAGGAAGTAAGAGGAACTTGAGGACAGGCCAGATTTATATTTGGAATGTCAACCCAAGAGAGATGTATGATATTTCTTGAATACTTGGGATCGAGGGTGTCACCAATTGGGATTCCTTGAAATATCTTGGTGTCCCAAATTTTAAAGCTTCTCCAAAAGCAACAGATTGGAGATATTTGGTGGAAAAAATAAAAAAGAGAATTCTCTCTTAGGGAAAAATATGGCTTAACTTAGCAGGGAAATTGACATTAATTAAATCTATTTTGAGCAGTATTCATATTTACCAAAGCTCCATTCTCCTAACACCCTCAAAAATTCAGTGCAAAATCGACAGTCTGCTTCGAAAGTTCCTCTGGCAAGAAGGGAAAAGTAATGAGGGAAGGAAATTTGCTCTGGTAAGCTAGAAAAAGATTTGAAAGCCGATCCTGGAGGGTGGGTTGCAGAATCGTGCTCTCAAATTCCAGAATATGGTCCTGGGTGCCAAACTTCTCTGGAACATAATAGGAAGTAATAGTTCTTGGAGTAGTGAGGTTCTTAGGAAAAAATACTTCTCTGTCCAAATTGCATTGTTTGGACAAAGATCCCATTGTCAAAAAAAGGTCTCCTATTTTTACGCTTTGTCAAAAATCTCTCCCTCTGTTCAGAGAGGACTTGACTTGGATCCCTGGAAATGGGAAACAAATTGGCATATGGAAGGATTCTATCCTTAGAAATCCTCGACTCGACGTCGCTCCTGAAACTCAGAATCTACGTGCTTGGATGGAAAACCATGGATTCAAAACAATTTGGGACATTTCGAGCTGGAAAAATGATCCCTCCTCTTCTTGGAAAACCTGGGACATACTCGAATTCCCTCCTCTTCTTGAAGGAGAAAAAACCCCGCATCTTCCTTATCTGTAGGGATTTGTGGCCATCACTAGAGCAACCAAAGGTAAACAAGGATGGGGAACGCCAGGCTCTTATTCCTCGACTCAAGGTTACAAAATTTTCTCTGCTTTCCCTAACGTTCCTGGAAATCCTGTTGTCTGGAAGCGTATCTGGAGATATAGAAGTTTACCCAAAGTAGATATGTTTGTGTGGACTCTTGTTCATAATAGCATACTCACGCGTGAAAACTTGGAAAAAAGGGTCTTTGTAGGCCCCTTCCAGTGCCCTCTCTACCGAGAGAGCAAAGAAACGCTTGATCACATGTTCCTGGATTATCTCTTCGCTCGGGAAGTTTGGGATCGGGCAATATCTCCATGGTTTGGCAACTTCGATCCCCTGGAGTGTATCATGCAACTCTTCAGTAGATGGGACCATAAATCACCATGATTATTGATTCAAAAACTTGGTCTAAAATACTGTTGGTGGATTTTACCAAAATTTATGGTTTGGGAGCTCTAGCTGGAACAAAATAACATAATCTTTAGAGAATGGGCACATAATCCAACACAAGTTGTCTCCAAAGCTCAAGCCCTTATGGGGGTCTGTCTTCAAATCCTCTCCCTTCCTAAAAATGTGGTTCCTTTGAGTCTAGAAAAAATAGAATGTCTAAATTACTTTAATATCACTAAAGATTGTATTGTCCCTGCAATACATCATCATGAAGTTTGGGAAATAAGGATGGACTAATCTCAGTTCGACAATTGGAGAAAGGAGAGGAATATTTACAAATTGTTCTTCAAAATTTAATCTAGAGGTAGCCGGAGGGGGAGGGGTTATCTACAATCTCAAAGAAAACATTGAAATAGATTACTCCTGGAGCATTGGGTTTGAGACAAACAACATGCCTAAAGCTTATGGCTTGTGGCAAGGACTAAAGTAGCTGGAAAACCTTGGCGTGGATGAAGCCATGGTTTTTAGGGACTCTCGCATAATAATCCAAGCTATGAATGTTTCTGGCCAGCTCAAAAATTTGAAATTAGATAGAATTCTACAGCGAATCAAGACTCTTACTCTCTCCTTTCGATCAATCAATTTCTATCATATCTTGCGAGCATTAAATCAAAAGGAAGATCAGGTTGCCAACAAGGCTATCAATCTCAACAAAAACGATCTTTATGTTAACTGCGTTATCCAAGGAGCCAGTCTACCTTAAGTGCAGCATTCTAGTGATGAGTTACATGAATGCTAATTTCACCATCCTGAACCAACACGATTCGTTAGGAGGTAGGAAGTATTGCCAATACTCGAAGAATTTAACTAGCTTGTTGAAGGGTAGACGTGAAATTTCTGGTAGATACATTGGGAATTTTAATGAAGTGTTGCAGCAGGAAGAAGGTCATCACTCATCATGGAGGTTATATGTATAGTTTTATGAATTTTGGAATTTTGAACATTGAATTCAAAGGATTTCCTACCATAGCTACAAGCTAGATTTGTTGTATCAGCACCAATGATTCAGTCACTGTTTTTATAATCTAAACCCATAATCATTTTTGTCAAAAAAATATCAAAATGAATATGAATATTACTAGCACATCAACTTAGTTTGTGGTTGGTGAATGTTCATTGGTCACTCGTCACATACTAAGCCCAATAAAGATGAAAAAACTAGAGGGAATATTTATGAATATATTGTTTTCCTTTTAATGCTTGGCATATATTGTTTTCAATTGCATAATTGTTGAATATTGTTGTTGGAGATTATTTCCAAATGTATGTTTTCTTTACTTAGTTTTTTTTATGTTTTATTTAGGAATAGGTAATTTTAGACATTTTCAATTCATATGAAAATACATGACTAAAAAAATATTAAGAATTTTTTTTATTATGATCATTATGTAAATAAGGTTTAGTAAATTCAAAATCATCTTATAGGGGAATCAAGTTTTGTATCCAGGTTGTTACAAATTTAAATGCTATTTATTTATTTTATCACAATTTCATTTGAATAATTATCTGACATGTTTTATGTTTACTTTATTTTTATAGTGTGGAATTTTTTTTGAAAAGCCACAAATCCTACATACATTTAATGTTTCACCTAATAAAGAGATATACCTAAGAATATATTTACAATATTACAAAATCTATATAAGTTAAATGTCCACTATATTATTGGTAGTGATCATTTTGGCTCCATTCTTAATATCCTTGTAGACCTATAGGGTTAATACTTTTAGTCACAACAAATATTATAGTCCTTTGTAGTGAATTCATTTATCATAGCATTTTGTATAAATTGTATTGATATGTTAAGAACAATTATGTGACTAATTAAAAAGTTGTGATCACATATAATTTCAGATCCCCTACCCACATAGTATTCACTAAACTTTTGAGTTACCTCCATACATATTCTTAGTAGAAATACTCTACTGCTTGTGTCAATTCTATAAATTATATCTTTTGTAAGCCACAAAATATTAATTTAAAACATATTGGATCTCTTTAATAGTGCCCTTTTATATTTGAGACTTTTCTATTCTTGGCTTCCCACATAGAATTTAAGGTATTTTTTTTTTACCAATATTAGTTTTTCCCTAAAAGGTTTGAATTTTAGAGGGGTTTGAAACAAACCCTCTATATTTTTTAAGAATGGTATTCCATTTTATCATCTTTGTAATTTGTGGTTTTTTTCTTTTTTGTCTTCATGTTATGACTAATCACACAACTTCCTTTATTTACAATCTATTTTATGTTGGTGGTCAAAGTAGGACCTCGAGGATGGTTACAACTTCTCATGTTATTGGGAGTATGCACAATTGACCACTAATTTTGGGAAAGGAATTCATTAGTCTAATTTGTTTGAATTCAAGGAAGATGATAATTCCACTTTGTGGCATGTTCCCTCAGCCTTTAACATCTCCTTGGAAACTTCTCCATTGCCTAAATTTAAGCATCACAAGTTACCAAAGTTACCAGAGAAAGTGATTATCTCTGTCATTGAGCACATAAATTCTTTCTTGAATGCATGCCGCAATAGTGCTTTCTTTCAACATATATGTAGAGATACGTTTAATTATGTTTGTATTTATATTTAGTTTTAACATATAATATTATCTATATGGATATGCACACGATTTGTAGGTGGGATTTTCATTCCATTATGCAATGATCGATTGTTTAACTCTTTCTTTGTTGATCATCATCGAATTGGACTTCTCAAGATTACCAAATTTAGTATTCTTTCAATAATTATTTTCCCATTATTATTCATCAATATTACTAATGAAAAACTATTTCAATTCTTATAAATATTTTTAAATTTAGGTTTGGTCATCCACCTTTGCTATCTATACCTTGACATAATTACAATCTTCTAGGATTTAGCCAATGTTTTTTAAAATACAAGTTCATCACCACTAAGGATAACACACAAGTGCCTTCTTCTTAATCACCCATACCTTGCTTGGTAAAAAAAAATAGATTAAGAAATGTTTTACTTAATAAAAATAGTTTATGACAACTCAAGTAGAGTATTTTTCCTATAGGCATTTTTAGTTAGGATCCCTTCATATATAATTAGTGCTTCTTTTGATATGGTATTTTCCAATGAGTTATATTCACTATAGACATGAGTAAAAGTAATTTGTTCAAATTATTCTTTCAACTCCACAAGAAGCTTCTTCCAAACCCATGTTTTTGAATTAGTTTATCTTGTTACCCCACTCAATGATTAGTTTAGAACCTCCAAAAACTTAAGGTGTTTGAAGCATATTTTTATTTTAACACTTTTATAAGAATAAATAAAGCATAGAATTCAACTCGGCTATTACTACCATCTCCTAAAAAAAAATTAAGTCTTTAATGATGTGACTAATATTGGAATAAAATTGCACCTACACAACAAATGCCTAGTTCCCCTTTGTAGGTTCCATTGAAATATACCCAAGTCTTATCATAGTCAACGATATGCATTATCATAATCTACCTACACCTTTATGGAACTTTTTGAATAGATAACTTGATACTACATGAGACTTTATGAAGAGACAATTCTTTATCTTGAAATATTATTTGATTTCTAGTTCACTAAATTCCATACACAAATATTCCTAGAAAATATTTATAATCCTCCCTCTCCCTCTCCCCCCCCCTCCCCCTCTCTCCCTCTCTCTCTCTCTCTCTCTCTCAACCATGATCTTTAAGGTTTTATTTTGTTTAGGGTGTATCAACTCTGACCTCCACCAACTATTTGTAGGTATTGATACATGATTATAATAATAATACTTTATTAGTAGTAGCACACGAGGTCAATGAAATGTTGTCCCATGACAAAGTGACAAGAGAGAATAAATCGATGTAAAAAAATAAAGACAAGATTCATGATTTATTTAAATTTTAATTAATTGTAAAATATTTGTTTCTCTTAAGGATCCATTTGAGGGTTATCTTTTAGAGAGAGAGAGAGAGAGAGAAATACAATTTGTGTTTTTACATATCCATATCTTTTACACCTCAATAGATTTGATCCATTTTGACACTTTTCGAGTTAACATAGATCTATATTGGTTAATTTATGTTGAAGTGCCTTATTTTATAAAAATCACCAGTGGGTGTTGTTTGATTAGAAAGAGGCTTATCACACTTTCTCACGGGACAATAATTCCTTGACCTCGTGTGCTACTAATAATATTATATGAGTGATTGTGAAGGTTCTCCTGGTGGTGGCCTTTTTGTATATAAAAATGTATAAAATGTTTTATTAATAATGACAATAAAAATTAATATTATAAATGATTATGCAACTATTAAATAGTATAAGGGAGTGATAAACCTAGAGGTCATAGTTGATGCACCTAAGAATAATAAAACCCTAAAGATCATGGTTAAAACATAATAAAGCATTATTATAAGCATGTAACAATACCAACAAATAGTTGGTGTAGGTCATAGTTGATGCACCCTAAACGCAATAAAACCTTAAATATCATGGTTGAGACATAATATAGTAGTATTATAAAATGTATCAATTCCTGCAAATACTAGGTGATGGATAAGACATAATAAAAGATAAGGATTCACTTGGATTTCTTTAGAATTTTATTTCTATGCAAACAAATATTTAAGAGAATCATTCAGACCTCACCATTGTTGTGATGAGGTGAGATGCTAGGAAGGACAATATTGTAGCGAATATTTTGAAAATAGAATTCTAATGTGGATGTATGCCATTTTATGAGAAAATGATTTTCATATTCAACACAATTTGTATCACAAATATGACAGATTATTTCACCCCACAATGTTTTAGGAATTGTCCATCACCCTATTTCACTATGAATCTCTTGAGAGTTTGTTTTTATTTTGAGCGAGGTTAATTTTCTTCTTTACACTAGTTAAAATGGAGAGATATTTTTGATCTTATAGATTAGGGCTGATCACCACCTTATAATATATTAATTTTATATTATCCTGTAACTCATTAATGCACCACGTATTCTTAAATTTATATGTAATAATACTTTTAATATTATCACTATTTTGTAGAGTCACCTCTTCCTCAACTCCCTAATGATTTAGACAAGATTTGGCATCTTTATGCCAACCTTGCTTAAGTCACAGGTGTTTTTTATTAAAGTATGAAGAAAACTTAGGGAGACTCTTTTCTCCCATGTTTTTATATTGTTCTTGTACATGTTGTTTATATTGTTGTACATCAGTTACCTAGTCATAGCCATGCTCTCAATCAAGGAGAGACTTGCTTCTATGCAGAGGATAAGATATGGTGTATTTCCTTTAATTTTGAGATTATTGTTAGAGATAGAGGTGTATCTTGATATGTTCTCCATGTGGTCCTACCTAGCATATAGGTACATAATTAGTATAGGTAGTATTATGGAGTTTCATATGCACTCCAACAGGGGGCATGGATTCAGTGATTGAAGAAATCAAGTCATTTAGTGGCTCCTTCAGTCAGAAGTGTCGACTGTAGTGGTGCACCATTTTTTATGGGTGAGATGCATGATGCCGGAGAGATTCGTGTGTATGGAGGTTGGATGTGCATGAGGGTAGGTGTGCATGTGAATAAGGGCATGTGTGCATGTGCATGAAGTTGCATGATGCATTATATTTGCACATGGCATGTGCATGCATGCAGTTTACACTGTTTTTAATGCACAGTTTTTAACACACTAAAGTGGAATTGTGCATGCAAGTTGCAATAGGGTTTATAAGCCCTCACCTCACCAAAATATTATAAAAGGACATTCAAAAGGAAAAAAAATTGTTTTTTCTTGTGATATTTAGGTGATTAGGAGAGCTAAGCAAATCAATTGAGTTGGGAGGGTGCATTCATCTAGGGGATCTGGGGGACACATTCCCGAGAGAGTGAGAGAATTTATTCTGATATAGTGGAGGATCTTCATTCACCATAGGGTAGGGGTAGAAGAACCGAATCAGAAGATACAAGTCATCAACGTAAATTTAAAAAGATGAAACATACTAAAAATGAAAGCAGTTTATCTTCAGAGGTGTTTGGTGAACAACAAAATTTACATTCTAATAGTGATAGTAGTGATGATAATCATTACACCAAAAAGAGGAAATACAAACCTTATGAGGAAATTTCTAGGGAATTCAAAAAGATAAAACCACCAACATTCAATGGAGCTACTGAGAAGGGGGAGGAAGCGGAATCCTAGTTATCTGGGATGAAGAAGTACATCCAAATATATAACTATTCTAACCAGTTAAAGGCTAGAATGGCTATTTACAATCTCTCAGGAAAGACTGACATTTGGTGGTAGGACTTGAAAAGAGTGAATGGGATAAAAATAAAATAATGTGAATTGGAGTACCTTCAAGAGGTACTTTAAGAAGAAATTTATGTCTGAGCAATATTATGAAGAGAGAGCGAAAGAATTTTATGAGCTTAAATTAGGATCAATGACAATGAAAGATCTAAACAACAAGTTTTTAAGTCTACTTAGGTATGTGCCCTACCTTGTAGATGAGAAACCAAAAGTACAGCGATTCCTTGGCTATCTACCTTATCATATTAAGGACAGGATTGAATATGACAATCCAAATACATTGGAAGAAGCTATGAGGAAAGCTAACTTCTGTTTTGAACATAATCAAAAGAAGGAAAGCTTGGCCAACTGGAAAGCCAAGAAAAATAATAACCAATATGAACAAAATAAGAAGGATTTTGTGCCCAACATAAATTCTAGGAACAATAAGGCCAAAAATTATCCTAACAAGAATTTCCAAGGAAATAAGAATAATCCACCAAGCAATCAGAATAATTCTAAGGGTAAAGAATTTGCTAATAACCATGGTAATTATACTAAGAACTTTGAGCGCAAAGAACCTATAAAGTGCTGGGAGTGTAATGGCTCACACTATGCTTTAGTCTGTCCTAATCGAAAAAAGACTGTCAGCAATATTCATACCCTACAAGAGGAGATGACTGTTGGAGAATT
The DNA here is from genome assembly GCA_001517045.1 of Pseudotsuga menziesii. Lineage (NCBI taxonomy): Eukaryota > Viridiplantae > Streptophyta > Pinopsida > Pinales > Pinaceae > Pseudotsuga > Pseudotsuga menziesii. The sequence goes on from LPNX010233120.1 coordinate 33,036, forward strand.
AGCAAGGACTATGCCCAGAATCAATGCAGCCTTGGAGAATCTACAAGCAGAATATCAGACTTCCATGGTGGAAGTAGAAGGTATGATAAATCAAACCCCTGTAACTATTTTGATTGATCCAGGAGCTAGTCTTAGTTATATTGCACCTAAAATGGTAGAAAAATGTAAGTTACCTTTTGAAAAATTTGAGAATTCTTGGTTGGTTTAGTTAGCCACTAGTGCTAAAAGGAAGGTAACTTGTTTTGTAAAAGAATGTACAGTAGTTATGGATCGTTTTGAAACTGTTGTAAAGCTTAATGTATTTCCTCCTGGTTCTTATGATTTACTGATCGGTATGGATTGGTTAGAACAACATAGGGTAATTTTAAATTGTTATGATAAAACCTTCACATGTTTAAACAGTGATGGAAAACTAGTAAGTGTAAAAGGAATCCCTAGAAAAACCACCATAAGGCAGATTTCTACTCTAAAGATTAAGAGAGATGTTAGGAAGGCATGTAAAGATTATGCAGTAACCATAACCGATGAGGAGAGTCTAATTAAGACAGATACATTAAAATTGGAAGACATACCAATCTTAAAAGAATATGTTGATGTATTCCCTGAAGAAATTATGGGACTACCTCCGAAAAGGGAATTGGATTTCACCATTGAGTTGGTACCTGGTGCAGTACCTAGCTCAAAGGCCCTTTATCGAATGAACATACTTGAACTTAATGAATTAAAGTCCCAATTAAAAGAACTAATTGATAAAAAGTATATTCGACCTAGTGTGTCTCCCTAGGGGGAAACTATCATCTTCGTTAAGAAAAAGGACAAGACCATGTGACTTTGCATAGATTACCATCAATTGAATAAGATGACCATTAAAAATTGATACCCGTTGCCCCGCATAGATGATCTATTTGATCAACTATGCGGAGCCACGATATTTTTGAAAATAGATTTAAGCTCTGGATATCATCAAGTTACGATTAAAGGTGAAGATATCTTTAAGACATCTTTTAGAACTCGATATGCCCATTACGAGTTTGTCATCATGCCATTCAGGCTTACTAATGCTCCATCTATTTTTATGTGTTTAATGAAAAACGTTATGCATAAGTATCTAGATAAGTTTGTAGTCGTGTTCATCGACGATATATTAATCTATTCAAAAACTGAAGAAGAACACAAAGAACATTTAAAAATTGTTTTGCAAGAGTTGCGAGATCATCAACTCTTCGCAAAGTTTAGTAAATGTGATTTATTCAAGGATAAGATTCAGTACTTAGGTCATGTGGTGACCAAGGAAGGGATTTCAGTAGATCCCAAAAAGATAAAGGCAATCAAAGATTGGACGGTTCCTAAGGATGTAACTGATGTTCGATCTTTCATGGGAATTACTGGTTACTACCGGAGATTCATTGAAGGTTTTTCAAGGATCGTGAATCTAATAACTTCTTTACAGAAGAAAGGAAAGAATTTTGATTGGAACCAAAAATATGAGGAAAGCTTTAAAGCGCTAAAAACTTTATTAACCAGCGCACCTATTTTAAGAATAGTTGATCCTAATAAATAATTTGTAGTATGCACTGACACCTGCAATGATAGCTTAGGCGGTGTTCTAACTCAAGAAGGGCATGTTATTGACTATGAGTCTAGAAAATTAAAAATTCATGAAAAGAATTATGCAATTTATGATCTTGAATTAGCAGCTTTTATACATGCTCTAAAGATGTGGCAACATCACCTAATTGGCAGAAAATTTATTTTAATGACTGATAATAAATGATTGAAGTATTTGTTAGATCAACCTAATCTAAATTCTAGACAAGCTAGGTGGTTAGCTTTCTTAAGTGAGTATGATTTCAAAATTCAGCATATTAAAGGTAAAGAAAATAAAGTTACTGATGCATTAAGTAGGAATGCAAGGCTGAATTTTGCAGCAGTTATCAGCACTTATTATATGGACTTGGATGAATAGCTTAAAGAAGGAATAGAGCAAGATGAAATTTACCAAAATTTACAACCTAAAACTAAAGAAATTTCAACATAAAGCTTAAGTAAAGGGTACAGTTTGAATGCAAAAGAATTTTTACTGTATAAAGATAGAATGTATGTACCTAACGTACCTAAAGTTTAGCTATTAATTCTGGATGAAATTCATAAAACTCCATACTCAGGTCATCCAAGCTATCAAAAGACTATAACTATGTTATGGAAAGAATATTTTTGGCCAAATATGAAGGCTGAAGTAGTAGAATATATTGCTAGGTGTTTTGAATGTCAGCAAGTGAAAACTGAACATCAACACCTAGCTGGATTACTTCATCCATTACCCATTCCTAGCTGGAAATGGGAGATAATCAATCTCGATTTTGTTACTGTACTGCCTAGAAATCAGAATTTAAATGACTCTATCATGGTAGTAGTCGATAAGTTAAGTAAAGCAGCAAACTTTATACCTATTAAAAATACATATAAAGCTGCAAACATAGCTGATATCTTTCTAAAACATATTTTTCGATTGCATGGAATACCGAAAGTAATAATCTCAGATAGAGATCCTAAATTTACAGGAAACTTTTGGAAATCTATGTTTAAAGGATTAAACACTACCTTAAATTTTAGTACTTATTTCCATCCTCATACAGATGGACAAACTGAAAGGGTAAACCAAGTACTGGAAGATTTATTAAGAATGTATGTGAAAGACTAGCCAGGTAAATGGGAGGATTATTTGCATATGGTAGAATTTGCTTATAATAATAATTATCAGACATCAGCCAGATTTAGTCCTTTCGAAATTTTGTATGGAAGGAAATGTAATACTCCTATCTCTTGGAGTAATCCAGTGGACAGATTGGTATTAGGTCCTGAACTGTTAAAGGAAATGGAAGAAATTGTAAAATAGGTGCAGGGTAATTTGAAAGTTGCACAGGATTGGTAGAAAAGTCAAGCAGACTTAAAAAGAACTCCAAAGGAGTTTCAGGTAGGTGAACATGTGTTCATCAAGGTGAGGCCCAAAACGAGCTCTCTGAGATTGGGGAGTTATACAAAATTAGCACCTCGTTAGTGTGGTCCATTTGAAATTCTGTTCAGGATTGGACAAGTAGCTTATCAATTAGCATTACCACCAAATTTAAGAGTACATAATGTTTTTCACATTTCTATGTTAAAGAAATATGTTCATGATGCTACTCATGTTGTTAAATGGAATGATGTACAGATGGAACCAAAAGGATATTTTCTGGTGGAACCGGACTGTATCCTCGGGTGGAGGGAGATCACACTTCGGAACCTCACCATTGGACAGGTGAAGGTGCAATGGAAGCACCTTAGTCCAAAGGAAGCCACCTCAGAATTGGAAATTAATATGCGAGATGCATATCCAGTTCTATTCCAGGGGAATCTTGAAGATGAAGAATAAATAACATCAAGGACGATGTTATATTCTAAGGGGGTGTGTATGTCACATGCCCCAATTTTGCAAAAAAAATATTATTTTATTTGATTTTATTCAAAGACAATATGTTAAATTTTATGCTAAGTTGTAATTGATGACTCAGCAAAGTCAAGGATATTGAATGTAATTCTGAATATTTTAATTATAAATAAATAAAAGTGGAGACAACAGCTTAGGAGAGCAATTAAAAGAGTCTTTACTGGTCAAATTGGTGGATGAGATTGGGTGGAGAGCAAACAAACATGTGGCAGCATCCTCAAACCACCTCCAATTATTGCAGGTGGCAACCTCCCTACATTTGGGGTCATGATCCCCCAAGAAAGTGGGATCAGAGCAGGTGGCTCAATTAATGACAACTGACCCAAAATACCTAGGCAATCTTTATAAAAATTCCCATTGAAGAGAGCTGAGGCTGCTCATTCTAGAGAAGTGATCATTCAGGTGAATGTACTTCAGAGAAATTCAATGGAAAGGGAATTTGTGGAAAGAGTTAGAGGGGTTAACTGCTAGGTTATCTAGTGCAACTTTTCAGCTGAAGGATCTTACTACTGAGTGCATAGTGATTATTGAGTCATTGAGGCTAGTCTGTTGTTTGCTTGCTCCACCAGTTCTCAGCCAAGGAGACCAGGAACAGGCTAGGGGGTGTTGAGGAAGCATTGTTTGAGCGCTCTCCAGGAGTTGGTAGGGAGGAACGACCTCCTAATGGTGTTGTTGTCCAACTTAATAAGGTTCTATAATATTTGTGTTTTACTGTGTTAGATAGTTAAATATGAATTTGACTGTTAAATGAATGTTAAGTATTTAGTTGTAAATTGCTAAGAGTTAGTAATCTTTTTGGATGAGTGAAGGAATAAATCTGAATAGATGAAAATAATTCTAATTTGTGTTTTTCCATGTCTGGAAGGACCAGACCGTACTCTAGCATAGACAGAGTATTTAAAGTAGATGAAGGAAGTGATAAGAGATTGAAATGATTAGATACATTATGCATTTTATAGTAGCAAGTAATTTATTTTTGTATGTGGAATTTCATCAAAAAAGAACAATAACCTGTTTATTTATGTTTATTGTTTAGCCAGGTTGTTTATGTAAGTATGCTGGAAAAGAAATAGCAATAACTCATTACAGGTAGCAGGTTTATCATATTAATAAGTTACTCTAGTAGATAAGATGTTATACTTATACATAGTACATTATTGTGTTATTGAAATCAAAATATGTTGGAGGGTAAACTGTGATATATATATAGTAAAGATTTAAACCAGAAATACTTAGTTTATGTACTAATATTATCAACTAACTATGTCTATAAATATTCGAACCTCAAGTAGGGTGTTATTAACATAATTAAATTCTAAAGAACAAATTAAGTACATAGTTTATGTACATCTTATCAAAGAACTCTAATAAACCCTATCTATATTTTATTAAATAAAAAAAAAATATGATAATAGCTAACCTTTAAATAAATGATTATTATGAAAGAACTGTTTTAAAAATTACAAATAGGATATACATGTGAAAGTAAATTACAGGGTCGAAACCCTAAACAAATATCATGTTTACAAATGACAAGTATTAAACTACAATCCAATTACTTGGGCTGTTTATTTAATAAACCAGTAAACTAATTATAAATTGTTACAGTTCATTAAGGACAAGTGAAAAGACATTTGTAATATTATAACTGGAAATTTACACACACACACCTGTAAACACTAATTAAAATAAATTTAACTAAGTAACAGAATCTTTTAAAAATAAATCGAAAGATTTATTTATACAAGGTTTCCTATAGGAAAACCCCAGCTCGTAATACTGAACAAAAACAAGTAAATTTATAAATATAACCAAGACTGAGTGACCGTCTTTAAATATTAACAATAATTTACTACAAGGTATTTTAAACAACAAATAACTTCATTCAAAATCAAATAGGGTAAAAAACTTGAGTACACAGAGTATCAAAAAGCAGTACTGTAAACCGAGTCTGAGCTCGGAGACAGAGTTGTCTTAACAAAACTACTGTTTACATTAATAAGCCATAAGAATGAACATTTAAGCCAAATACATTACCCAGCTCACAGCCGGGCTTACCCATCGATTAGCGAGGGTTTAAATACTTGTTAAAAACAATAATAACCTTTAAAAAGAGAATGCATGACTAAAAATGAAACTAGAAGAGTTTCCAAGCTCAGGTTTTCTCCAATTGAAAACCCTGATACAAGAAGGACGAGAACCCAACATTTGACCACAGGGCTTACCCGTTTGAAGCCTCAACCTTCAAAGACAGCCGGTATACTCTTCTTCACAGGTGATGAATGTAGTTTCAGTCCTTGCAAGGAGATTTCATCACAAGCTGTCAATACTTGAAACTCTTAAATTATTGCATACCTATTGTAAAAATCATATATTGTTTAATGAAAATGAAACTTAATAATTTACCTAGTGTAACAATGGCGAGCAGTCTTATGGAGAGATAGTTATCAACTGCAACACGTGCACTTAGTATTCTAAACCCTATGACAAAAGATAAAGCTTATTCAAATAGCAAGTAAAGTCTCAGCTTCGCACAACAGTGACAGACTATGGGAGGAGCAAAATGGAATATAGACAGGCCGTAAGCCAGGTGCAGTAAAACCAACAAAATTTTGCAGGATGAAATCTACAGTTACAAAGATATGGCATTGAGACTAAGCACTGACGATTACAGTAACTCTCACTCAAGACTTGGAGCAAACTAGGACAGGAAAGAACCCACGACTGCCATGAAAAGCTAGCAGAGGAGCCCGAAGGCAGTGCAAACTACGGAAGGAGAATGATAAGGGTTAGGTTTATATCGGTCATTTATATCTCCAACACTTGGCCAGGAGAAGACCACGTGTTTCCAATATTACAAACCATGCAATGGATCAATTTCAATAGTTTACCTGCAATCCAATAATATCCAATTATTTACCAAATTATTTTTAACAAACAATGCATAAACTATAACGCATGCCTTTGTTATCACATCATAAAATATATATTGCTTATCGTATAGTTTGATAGCTCATCATTGGCATGGGGATACAATGTTAAGTTAACGTTGACCTAGCAAAGGTGTCACCACTTAAACTTTGGATTATCCCGAAACCAATCGTATAGAATTACCTCATCGCTAACCATATGTCTATTATATCATAATATTGATAACATGCTTTGGATGTTTGGTAAACCATTTTTTGTTAACATTGACCCTAGAAAGTGTAGTAACCATTTAATTATGGAATCCAAATTGAATTTGTTTATAACCATCGAACCACTATAGTTTTCTATGTTTAAATACATTGTGGTCTATGCATGGTTATACTCTTTTAAAACAACAATTCAAGTGGTGACATTTATAAAGTTGCATAGCATAGTATGGAGTAGAATCATGAACTCTTTGCAAATTCAACTTTCTTTTAGACTTGTTTAGAATCCTCTGAACTAACTATGGACTTGTATGTCTAATAAACAAAATAGATTATGTATGTTTATAAGTCTTATAAAAACTAACAAATAAAATAGTAGAAAACTATAAAGTTGGCTAAGTGTAGTAAAAGAACACTTTTATGAATTCTTTAACATAGTTCACATTGATGAGACTTTAATAGACTTTGGCTCTTTCTCAACTTGACATTTGCCAGTAATTTACCATGTCTATATTTGGTAGAATGGTTTTATAATTATACAAAATATATGGTGCATAGCATAGGATAGAAGGTTGATATTTATAGAAAACATCAACCTTAGAAACTGTTGTAGACAATAACTTAATACAAGATAGGTATTACCGAAATAATAAAAAACTGCAATGGAATAATCCTACTCGAACCTATAATTAATAGAACCACAGGGATTGACATAGATTTAAGAAATATAGGCAAACATTGTTTTCATGTGAAAAGACACTATTTGTTTTACACTAATCAAACTTATAATGACAAGAAGTTTTCAGGCTATAAGTTTCCCTGCAGAAGTTAAATATCGATCAGCTTGATACTCAAGCAAGTAGTATGATAATGTATATTAACCAATAGTACAATCAGTATAACGTTGCAAGATATGCATATTAAAGTAGAAGTACTATGCAACTAAGATTACAAGTTTAGAGCCACAGTAAGTATCTTTACTGTTGCTAAGTATGATAAAGAAAGAAACTCAATTATTGGAACTTCGTTTACAAGAAATAAAAACCGATGAAAGCAAACTATTTTTACCTCATGGAAGTTGCTTGGAATTTAGCAGCTTATTTACTAAGCTTATTTATTGCAAATAGAAACACTTCTGGATACTTTATGAAATTAAAATGATACTCGCTCAATCATACCTGGAAACATGTAAGAACCAGTAATCTTTCTGCGTTATCATAAATGCTAAGTAAGCCCAGGATTCAAAGTTAGATTCCACCTACTTGTCATAAAGAAGACTTATCAGTAAACTGAAACAAAACAATACGCAAGTAAAACTTATTCATGTTACAAAAATGAAAATGATTAGTTAACATAATTGAGATTATGTAATACTAACCATACGACTGTGCCTTTTACTGCTAACCATTAGCTGTTAGTAAACTGCAGTTTCAACATTTTTTGTTATCTCAAAATTTTAAATTTTTGTGAAAATTTGGGGTTTTGACATATATAAAAAAACCAATATGTTGACTATGAGGACATTTAGAAATACATTCACAAGCTATTATAACTTTAAATGGATATAAAATTTATTTAGGTCAAATGTGTAGAACTCAAAAAATTCACTATCTTCTAACATTGTGATGTTATTCTTTCTCTAACACAAAATCAGAAGTTAAATTTGTGAGGGCCTTAACTTAACCAATTCATTTTTTTAATAGTGTGTAGGCCTTCATCTGTATTTCTGCACCATACCATTTGTTTTCCAAATAGGAAAGTCAATAAAAAGTTAAACCAAAAACAAAAGACCTACATTTTATAAATACAATATATGTACACATATAAATTAATAAAAAATAGAAATAAATATTTTTCCTTATAAAGCATATACATAAAAATTGTATAAAAAGTTATGTACATGTGTGTAGTGTCATAAGAAATGAATATATGGTTTATATTTAAAATTGTGGTTGAAATTAGATTTATTTTTGCTTATGCAACCCAAATCAATAGGTTTATGATGTCACAACTAAAAATAAAGTATACGAGCATCGATGCATCTTAAACATGGATCTATCAATCCCCGAAAGACATCCAATTTATTGAGGTATTATTTTTTTAATGACATTTTATTTGGATTTACTTTAATTTTTATGAGCGAATATGGATTTTTGTTACTTTTTATTTTTGGTACATGACATGAGTTTCTTACGTGTAATGTTACACATCTACCCCATATTGGGTTGTAAGCACCTTGCTACTCTCGATGCACATAACATTAGTTCATTACATGTAACGTTACACATCTCCCCCATAATAGGTTGTAAGAAGCTTTCTACTCTCAATGCACATAACGTTAGTTCGTTACGTGTAACGTTACACATATCCCCCATACTGGGTTGTAAGCACCTCACTACAATAGGTGAAACAAGTCATCCAACACATAGATGAATAGAGGTATTCCCACCATTTTTTTTCATTTGCATGAACACACACACATTCCTTTCTTAAATTTTATCATCCAAACTCTTGTTTGGTGATCATAGAATATGTGTGCTTTGTTGAATTTTGTTGAACTTTAGTCTTTTAATATTTAAATGCATAATTATTGAGTATTTGAAATCAATGAATAATCATACACATAAGAATTCACACATATCAGAATATGTACCTTGTGGAAAATCGTCAAAGCAATGAGGGAGAAACCCCCCAACAAATATACTTATCACAATGATAGATAGCAGGTAACGTCTTTTACAATTGAATATTACAATCGACACCTGTGGTGAAAGATAAGTGATAGTTCAAATACCCTAGGTGTAATCATTGAGCCATAGAGAAGAGAGAATGATTAAGTGATCCAACTGTATTCGTTGCACACAATTTAACTTACAACTTTTGGTCTCATGCAAGAAGTTTGTTGTCCGCCAAATGCACACCAGCAGCAGAAATCTTCTGAAAGTTGTCTCCTCACTTGAGAAAGTGGGAGAGGTGTGGCCTTAGGGGAAATCACAAAGCTAGGTACTGTCACCTACTCCTAGCTCCTCCATTTAGGATAACTCCTAACGAAGGGGGGTAGTCCCTAACAAAGATTTTATATGGATCAATGTATTTTAAATGTTTTTGGTGTATGATGATGTGGATGGGTGTTGTTTAGGAGTTTATTATGATGAAAAGATCACAGATTTAAAATTTAAATAACACAAAGGTATACTTGCAATAATTTAAGGACAACAGAACTAATTGATTCAAGCAAAGGCATCCAGAATGAAATAAAATATGTACTTCAGATATATAAATGAAATGAGCACAAGACCAGCGTCTTATGGAGTCAAAAATTTCATAGTGCTTGGGGATGCTGGAGATACAAGTCTTAGAATAATGTTGGTGAGAATGTTTTGCAAGTGTTCTTTGTAAATTTTATAAAGTTTTAGTGATCTTGATTATTATGGCTAAGAACACAAGGTATCAACTGGAAGATATACCTTTAGTGGCTCCTCTCAATGACATGTCGGACCGTCCAGTATTCTAGGCTGGGTGTCTGGAGGATTTAACTAGCAAGCTAGAACTCTATGACAACAATGATTTCTGACATCACTAGCAAGAATTTTCTCACTACCTCAGTATTTATCGACAATGCTGGTTCGTTGGTTATGAGGTGAAAGCTTTATTAATGTTTTCACTTGTCTGATTAACAAATCCAACCACCATTCTAAGTACGAATCCAACTTGTTAGGGTCGACAGAGCATACTTGGTGGCGGAAAGCAACGAAGTAAATTTTAGAATGGGGGGTGTGAGTTGCAAATTTTAAGTTTAGAGCACACAGTTAAACTCTTCGATAGAGAGTGCTCTTGACTTTGTCTTATGACAAACGTTTAAGAGACTTTATCTATTCTATATTCCTAATGCAAGGAAAATGCATATATAACTATGCTCTCCAATAGAGAGTGCTCTTGACTTGGGTTATGGAAAGTTCAAGATATTTTCATTTATTTTAAGAGACAATCAGATTGTAAATATGAAACCATGTGATAGCTCAAAAAATTGTAAAACAATGATTAAAATGCTAATAATGAACTAAAATAGCAATCACTATTCTAAGGATAAAATGAAACCAATCTAGTGAAGTAAATCTAAGCTAGAAAACCACTAAAAAAATGCCACTATAAGACTTCCACAAATGGGGAAGCTGGGTGTGGGGGATTAAATACCCCACTCATGAAACTTTTATTGAATTGTTACAATCTTTTGGATTTTCAACCTTTGAAAAAAACCTGAAAAGTTAAAATGGAAGGAGCCTTAATGGCTTTTACAAAAAAAAAGGATGGGGTTTGTCTTCTTGTTGGGAAATTTTTCTTGAATATTTCCAAGTCTTTAGACTTGTCTTTGGTTGACCTCTTCTTCAGTATCTGCTGAAAATGAACAATGACTCAAGCACCCCTTATTCGTTAATAAAATCAAAGCAAAATCTATATGTGAACAAAAATGAAATTATTCTAAGTGCAAAACTATCCTTTTAAAATGCAAAATGTTTTAGTCTTTTTGAAGTAAAACTAGATGCAAAACTTTACACACAAAGTGGGAAAGAGGAAGAGGGTAAAATGGGGCAAAAATGAAGTAAAAAGAGGGCTGAAAAAAGTGAGGAAAAGAGGAAAAAGGGGAAAGCGAACAATAGTAAAGAAGGCTGCAAAAGAGAGAGAGAGAGAGAGAGAGAGGACAAAAAGAGGGCAGCGAAAGAGGGCTACAAAAAAGAGAGAGAGAAGACAAAAAGAGAGAAGCGAAAAGAGAAGAGGAGGACAAGCCAAACAAGGAAAGAAAGAAGAAGCCAAAGGATGGATAAATGGAGTTTAGGGATTCTTGTAGTAGCTAGTAACCAAAAGAATGTTTTTATCTTGTGGATGGAACACGAGAGAGAGAGCTGCTCATAGATTTATTTTTTGTAGAAAAATATACCGAGCCCTGTATGTCCTACAGTCACAAAATGTTAAACTCAAAAATGGTTGTTTGAAGCTTCGGATAGAAGCAACTGATCTCGCACCCTTCTACAATTGGTGAATCCTGATAACACACAAACACTCAATACAAGAAGTGAGATAAAAAATCATATGCTAGTATGCTAGAAATATCATATCCATATCAACATTTCGTATTACTGACTACTCATGTTCATCGAGATATTAATCTACTTTGCATAAATAACCAAATTGAGAAAACAAATGGCTATTCTATCATGCCAACAATGTCCTTCTTGAGCTGGAAAATTAATTAAACACATACAAGTATTAAAAGAGAGGGGTTAGAGACAATATCACCTCAACCATGAAGAATTCACCACAATCAAAATCCCATGGACCTCCAAAGTCGAATATCTTTATTAAGAATTCCAGAGAAAATGATGATGCAATTTTCTCAGAGTAACTCTACCACAAGGGATCCCTCCTGAAAGAGGAGGCAATGCCTTCCTTTTATACAAAAAACTGAAAAACCTACAACCCTAAATCAAATCAGCAATGAGGAGAGCTAATAGTAAAATCAAATTCCAATCAAATCCAAGTTAACTCATGGCTTGGAGTGCAAACTCCAACAACAACTTGAGCATGCATTGAAGTGGATGGGGAGGTGGCCTCCACCTTGGCAAGGTGCCCCCCACCCTTCTTTGGAACCGTCAACCATCAAATATGGTAGCTACAAGTGTGAAACACGTGAACATTTGAGATTTGCGTGAGCTTTGAAGGAGAAGAAGACTAAGATGAAGCTTTGGTTGAAATGAATGTTAACCAGCGATTGGAAGGAGCCGAGCCATCCACTCAATCCATTTGACATCAATCTCCTTGACTTATGCAATCCGTATGGCTCATTGCCAGCGTGAACTCCATGCCTTACATCACCCTCTTAATTCAAGTTTTGACCAATTCGCATGGTGTGGTGACATTCATCATGGTTTATAATTTATGATTTATTAAGTGGATGGGGAACCACACATTCCCATTCCCATTCGTCCCCACCACACACCATGTTAGCGTGAGCTTTGAACTGAGCTGAAGATTTAGTTGAAATGAATGTTAACCAGCGATTGGAAGGAGCCAAGACATCCACTCAATCCATTCGGCGTCAATCTCCTTGACTTATGCCATCCGTACGGCTAATTGCCGACATGAACTCTATGCTTTACGTCGCCTTTTTAATTCAAGTTTTGAAAATTCTTATGGTGTGGTGACATTCATCATGGTTTATAATTTATAATTTATTAAGTGGATGGGGAACCACACATTCTCATTCTCATTCCCATTCGTCCCCACCACACACCATGCGAGCGTGAGCTCTCCTCTTCACGTCATTATTTTCATGAAATAATTCCAATTTTAAATTTAAACCAAAGTTTTAATACCATGCAACTTGAAGAGGTTCGTCAGGCCTATGGCCCACATTCCATGTCACTCCTTACCATTAAAAAATTCAAATTTGACTTTGATTTAGACTTTTTTTAAAAATTGGACACTAGTGCATTTTGTCCAAAACTAGCAATTAAATGCCACTTTGATGCTCTTTTAGCTAGATTATGCTTTCTGGATGATTCAGCTGCCCGATTGATGGTGAAAGTGGCCCCAAGGGTAAAGATGATGTTTCAGGCTTGAAAATGAGCCCAACCATGTCGAAAATGGACTCCGACTCACTCATTTATTACATTTTGAAGTTTCTCATTTAAACCATTAAAAAATGGCTTAAAAACAGAGAAAATTATTTTTTCTCGGAATTAAATGAAACTCTAGGGGGACATAGTACATGTTCATACGACTGAATCGGAAAGCCTATCATGAAAAAAACGCTGACACGAAGGCTCTAATAACCTCCCAAGGCTGAAACATCAAGACAACTACCCTAGCTTTGGAGGAGCGAGTGAAAAACTTAGAAATTATTGGTCATTTGTTCAACAACCAATAATGACCAAGGGAAAAAACACTCTGGGCTATTCGACTTGATTCCCAAGTCCAGGAAGCCGAGCCTTTTATAAAAATTTAAATGCTAGGACATTTTTTACAATTTCCCCAAGGGGGTATGAACATGTATTTACAAAAAATTCTTAAAAGACTCCCAGAAAAAGGCTGGTGGACTTCAGAATTCTAATCACAAACAAGTGTACTTGTTCAATGCTCTGGCAGCTCACCGAAAAATCCACTAAGTGAAAAATTAGTGGATAACATCTGGCTCCAACTGCGGGACATGTGCTTGATGTAGTTTCTTATGCAAGGATAGCATACGAGAACACCATAATCTTTGGTTTCCATACCCTGTAAAAACATCTCAACTTGACAAGAAAAATTCAGTAGCACAATCTTTGTGAAAAATATCCAATGATCCAAAAGTTGCTTTATTCAAGGGAATGACAAAACTTAACTAAAAATTTATTTATTTCTAAGTACAGAAAGAAAATGCTCACTTTGAGGAGCCTATTTTCCTACTCTAAGCATGATACAAAAAAGGTTAGGTGTAATCATAAATCCAATGTAGCCACTTAATCATTTTATTAATGTAAAAAGGTTTTTCCTTGTCTTTGGTTACTAGCCAAAACACGATATTTTATTCAGAAAATGCAAACTTGCATGATGATCCAGAATGAGCGGGTTGGATGGGAAATCATAGGCATGAATAATGTCATCAAACTTCTTCCCGAACTGGTAGGTGCTCACACAAGATGCTTCTATCCATGAATGGATAGCACTGATATACAAATCGGGATGATGAGGCAAGTCGACTACTCCATCATGTTGATCATCAAGGATTACCAAATAATAACTTGTTGTATAAGCCCCAAGCTTCTCCAAAACATAAGGAACATCTATATGTGAAGACGATGGCCGAGAAAAAACTTCAACTAGTTGCACCCCATTTGATTCTTCACTATATTGATTTTCCAAGTCCTCGTTATAGATACTCAAATACAACTCTGACTGATCATAGGAAAACTCCGACTACTCTTTTTTACAACTCTCATAAGTTTCAAAAAAACAACTCTCCTCGCTGGACACATCATAGATGAGATTCTCAAAAATATTTTCAAAGTATCATAGATTGTATTTTCAATAAAAGTCCAATAGTCAGCATCGGCATCTATGTTGGTTATGAGAAATGCCTCATGACTGGTATCAAGTCGACCCTGGCTACACTCCTCATTCTGCTCAAAACAATCTTCTTCAAAAAGTTAGGTTTCAAAGATATCACAGGGGACCCGACTTTCCAAATATTTGTCATCAAGTGGAAGGCATGGAGGATTCCCATCGCACAAAACTTCTAAGATTGGATTTTCAACTAAAGTCTCATAGTCATCATCCATTTTAGGTGTAAGGGACTTTTCATCACTTGTATCATGCTCTTGATTGTACTCTCTCACTTGGCTCCAGGTTTCTGTGGTGAAAAGATGGAGCTTCCCAACTGTGTTAATGTAATCATGCTCTCTTGAATATTGTTTTTCCTCTCTCCAACTTTCTCTGAAAATATTATGCATGTCACCTACATAGTTTATACACTCCGGCTCGCTTGATGATGCTTTAGGACTACAACCCTCTGAAAAACCATGCTCCTGAACATAGCATGCATGATAGCAAGAAGATTCCTCAGGAAAGTATTCACATGCCCTACAAGATGGTGTGTAAGGTTCAACCATGTTAGCAGCTTCTAATTGATGAGGAGGACTCAGTTCATGGTTGGGTGCTTTCCTTTGATAGTTTACTTTTGGGGGGGATGTTCTTGGGACATGTTGTGATTATGCCCTCTCCATACTGATAACTTTGTTCTGTATTTCTTTCATCTGGGCCAGATGTTTATCTTCCATTCTTTCAAGTCTCTCCTTCATTTCCATTATTTTTTTTATAAGGATCCTCTTCCTTCAAAGGAGTTGAGGGCCTTGAATAACTAGGAAGGTTAGACTCTCCTGAAGACTACATGTTTTTGTCAATTTGGATAGCCAAACCTTGAGCTTCAAGCAAGCTCCTTGTCTCTTATCTGATACTGGATTTTTCCACTTTAATGCTTCTATGTAATAATCCAAAGTAGAAGCTATAGGAGGAGCATAAGTAGCACGGATGGAATTTGATAACTCTGTGAACCTATCATTGAATTCATCCATGGTTTCCACATCAGATTTCTTCATACTGGTTAAGGTTGCCACTAGATGTCTAGGTTCTTTTTTACTATCAAATCTGTTGAGGAAAGAAGTCTTGAAGGCTACCATGGTAGAGAATGCATTGTTTGGCAGGTTGTCATACCAATTTCCAGATTTACCATTCAAAGATAAAGGAAACATATTCATGTATACATCTTCTTGTTTGTCAACACACTTGACATAGGCACCACAATGTTTTGAAAAATATCTGAGATGTTGCTCAACAGAGGTAGAGGCATCAATGCCTATGAAAGTGGCAAGCTTATCAATGGCATTTTCAGGAACCTCATTGGGTTGACCTGTTATCTGAGAGAAGTCTAACTCAGTAAAGTATTCATTCATCGTGGTAAGGAAACAGTTATTATTTTCAAAGTTTTCAAAATTCTCTTGAAACAAAACATGGATGTCTGAAACAGACTCAGATCCAAGTTCTTCAAGGATCCTACGATAAGAAATTTTGTTCAATATCCTCCTATAAACCTTTTTCAGGCTCGGGGATGAAATTGAGCAAACCTTCAGAGTTTCTTCTAGTTGAATACCTTGAGGTGTTTACTGACAGTGGATTCGCCAGGTGGATTCAAGTCTAATTTCAGAGATTTAATTTGGCCAAAAGATCTACCAAAGAGGGAAAAAGGTAAAAAACTAAAAAGAAACAAAGGTTGTCCAAGAACAAAAAGATTTGTCCCTGGAAACGAAACCAAAATATGTTTTCAACCGAATGCACACTAGCAGAAAAAATATTCTAAGAGTTTTCTCCTCACTTGAGAAAGTAAGAGAGGTGTGGCCTTGGCGGCAAGCACAGAGCTAGGTATTGTCACCTACTCCTAGTTCCTATATTTAGGATAACTCTTGACGAAGCTAAGGGGGGTAGTCCCTAACAAAGAGTTTCTATGGCTCAATGTATTTTAAGTGTTTTTGGTGTATGATGATGCGGATGGGTGTTGTTTAGGAGTTTATTATAATGAAAAGATCACATATTTAACATTTAAATAGCAAAAGGTATACTTGCAATAATTTAAGGACAACACAACTAATTGATTTAAGCAAAGGCATCCATAATGAAATAAAATATGCACTTCAGATATATAAATGAAATGAACACAAGACCAGTGCCTTATGGAGTCAAAAATAGCATAGTGCTTGGGGATGTTGGAGATACAAGTCTTAGAATAATGTTGGTGAGAATGTTTTGCAAGTGTTCTTTGTAAATTTTATAAAGTTTTAGTGATCTTGATTATTATGGCTAAGAAAACAAGGTATCAACCGAAATACATACCTTCAGTGGCTCCTCTCAATGACATGTTGGACCATCTAGTATTCTAGGCTAGGTGTCTGGAGGATTTAACCAGCAAGCTAGAACTCTATGACAACGGTGATTTTCGGCGTCACTAGCAAGAATTTTCCCACTACCTCAGTATTTATCGACAATGCCGGTTCGTTGGTTATGAGGTGAAAGTTTTATTAATTTTTTCACTTGTCTGATTAACAAATCCAACCACCGTTCTGAGTACGAATCCAACTTTTTAGGGTCGGCTAAGCATACTTGGTGGTGGAAAGCAACGAAGTAAATTTTAGAATGGGGGGTGTGAGTTGCAAATTTTAAGTTTAGAGAACACAGTTAAACTCTCCGACAGAGAGTGCTCTTGACTTCATCTAATGACAAAAGTTCAAGAGACTTTAACTATTCTATATGCCTAATGCAAGGAAAACGAAAATCTAACTATGGTCTCCGACAGAGAGTGCTCTTGACTTGGGTTATGGCAAGTTCAAGAGACTTTGGTTTATTTTAAGAGACAATCATATTGTAAATATGAAACCATGTGATAGCTCAAAAAATTGTAAAACAATGATTAAAATGCTAATAATGAACTAAACTAGCAATCCCTATTCTAAGCATAAAATGAAACCAATCTAGTGAAGTAAATCTAAGGTAGAAAACCACTCAAAAAAGTCCACTACAAGACTTCCCCAAATGGGGAAGCCGGGTGTGGGGGATTAAAGACCCCACATATAAAACTTTTATTGAACTGTTACAATCTTTTGGATTTTCAACCTTTCAAAAAAAACTTGAAAATTTAAAATGGAAGGAGCCTTAATGGCTTTTACAGAAAAAAGGATGGGGTTTGTCTTCTTGTTGGGAACTTTTTCTTCAATATTTCCATTATTTGTTAATAAAATCAAAATAAATCAATATTTCCATTGAACAATGACTCAAGCACCCATTATTTGTTAATAAAATCAAAATAAATCTAGATCCAAACAAAAATGAAATTATGCTAAGTGCAAAACTACCTTTTAAAATGCAAATTTTTTTAGTCTTTTTGAAATAAAACTAGATGCAAAACTTTACACGCAAAGTGGGAAAAAGGAAGAGGGTAAAATGGGGCAAAAAGAAAGAAAAAAGAGGGCTAAAAAAAGTGAGGAAAAGAGGAAAAAGGGGAAAGCGAACAGCAGTAAAGAAGGTTGCAAAAGAGAGTGAGAGAGAGGACAAAAAGAGGGCAGCGAAAGAGGGTGGAAAAGAGAGAGAGAGAAGACAAAAAGAGGGAAGCGAAGAGAGAAGAGGAGGACAAGCCAAACAAGGAAAGAAAGAAGAAGCCAAAGGGTGGATAAATGAAGTTTAGGGCTTCTTGTAGTAACTAGTAACCAAAAGAATGTTTTTATCTTATGGATGGAACACTGAGAGAGAGAGCTGCTCCTAGCTTTCTTTTTTGTAGCAAAAGATAACAAGCCCTGTAGGTCCTGCAGTCACAAAATGTTAATGTCAAAAATGGTTGTTTGAAGCTTGGGATAGAAGCAGTTGAGCTCGCACCCTTCTACAATTGGTGAAGCCTGATAACACACAAACACTGAATACAAGAAGTGAGATAAAAATCCATATGCTAGTATGCTAGAAAAATCAATTCCATATCAACATTTCATATTACTGACTACTCATGTCCATCGAGATATTAATCTGCTTTACATAAATAACCAAATTGAGACAACAAATGGCTATTCTACCATGCCAACAATGGCCTTCTTGAGCTGGAAAATTAATTAAACACATACAAGTATTGAAAGAGAGGAGTTAGAGACAATATCACTTCAACCATGAAGAATTCACCACAATCAAAAGCCCATAAACCTCCAAAGTCAAATATATTTATTAACAATTCCAAAGCAAATGCTGATACAATTTTCTCAGAGTAACTCTACCACAAAGGATCCTTCATGAAAGAAGAGGCAATGCCTTCCTTTTATACGAAAAACTGACAAACCTACAACCCTAAATCAAATCGGGAATGAGGAGATCCAATAGTAAAATTGAATTCCAATCAAATTCAAGTTAACTCATTGCTTGGATTGCAAACTCCAACAACAACTCGAGCATGCATTGAAGTGGATGGGGAGGTGGCCTCCACCTTGGCAAGGTTCCCCCCACCCTTCTTTGGAACCATCAACCATCAAATACGACAGCTACAAGTGTGAAACACGTGAACATTTGAGATCTGCATGAGCTTTGAAAGAGAAGAAGAATGAGCTGAAGCTTTGGTTGAAATGAATGGTAACCAACGATTGGAAGGAGCTGAGCCATCCACTGAATCCATTCGGCATCAATCTCCTTGACTTATGCAATCCGTATGGATAATTTCCAGCATGAACTCCATGCTTTACATCACCCTCTTAATTCAAGTTTTGAACAATTCACATGGTGTGGTGACATTCATCATGGTTTATAATTTATAATTTATGAAGTGGATGGGGAACCACACATTCCCATTTTCATTCGTCCCCACAACACACCATGCTAGCGTGATCTTTGAAGGAGAAGAATACTGAGCTAAAGATTTGGTTGAAATGAATGTTAACGAGTGATTGGAAGGAGCCGATCCATCCACTCAATCCATTTGACATCAATCTCCTTGACTTATGCAATCCGTACGGCTGATTGCCAGTGTGAACTCCATGCTTTACGTCACCTTCTTAATTCAAGTTTTGAAAATTCGCATGGTGTGGTGATATTCATCATGGTTTATAATTTATAATTTATTAAGTGGATGGGGAACCACTCATTCTCATTCCCATGTGTCCCCACCACACACCATGCTAGCGTGAGCTCTCCCCTTCACATAATTCTTTTCATGAAATAATTCCAATTTTAAATTTAAACCAAAGTTTTAATCCCATGCAACTTGAATAGGGTCGTAATACCTATGGCCCACATGCCATGTCACTCCTTACCATTAAAAAATTCAAATTTGACTTTGACTTTGACTTTTCTAAAAATTGGACACTGGTGCATTTTGTCCAAAAATAGCAATTAAATGCTACTATGATGGTCCCTTTTAGCCAGATGATGCTTTCTGGGATGCTTCGACACCCTGATTGATGGTGAAAGTGGCCCCAAGGGTAAATATGTTGTTCTGGGGATTCAATTAAATGCATCCATGGTGAAATTAAACGCATCCATGGATTCAATATTCATTTAAATGCACATCAGTGGATAGGAAAAGATATTTCTATTAATAAAATCGGAGATTACATAAGTGACAACCTCTGTCGGCACGTCTGCGAACCGGAGAAACCAAGTCCTCCACCTGGGCCTCCACCACCTCAATCCTCCATCTCTCGATAGCAAGCTCACAAACAAAGGAAAGCTTGGGAAGAACACTAAGTGCTCCAAGGGACAAAGGGATGCAAACTCAAATACAAGCAAGTTACGGCAACAATGGACTATAGTTTTCTTTCTCTTCTATTCCTCTCCTTCATTGTATTCAAGGGGTTCCTTATATAGTGATTCAATGGGGTAATGGAAGGTCAAATATGAGCGATCTCAAGGCATATGGAAGGCCAAGAGACAAGTGACTTAGATCCACATCAAGGAAAACTCCAAAAATATTTGGACTTATGCACACATCCCGATGTAGGCGAGTTTAAGGGTAATATGCACGTATATACATGAGAAAGGGATTAAAAGTCACGTACAACAAATAATAGGTGTTTTTAGGGATGATATTGGAAACATCAAAGGTACAATAATGCTCCATGGAATCCAAAGAGTCTGCAGAGGGACAAGGAAGTCCATAAAAGTGTGATCAACCATGTGTGGTAAAATCAGAAGTAACAATGATGATCTGCAGAATATCAATATTCCAAAAATAGAAGGGAGTCAGGATGTCGCAGCACCTGACGTACCGACGGATGGAGGAGAACCAAAAGTTTGCAAATGTTGGGGACTACTAGGATGAAGAGACCATGTAAAATATCACAGACCTGTTGCATGAATTCCAAGATTTGTTCCCTACGAAGTTTTCTGAGATGAAGGGGATATTGGGAGATTTAAAAGAGATGAAGATTTTGTTGAAGCCAAATGTGAAACCAGTAAGGCAAAGTCCGTATCTCCTGAATCCGCGATATAAGGAGAGAGTCAAAGATGAGCTCGATAGAATGTTGGATGCTAGAACAATTGAGCTAGTTGAGGAATCAGAATGGATCATTCCTATGGTGGTCCAAGATAAGAAGATAGGTGAGGTTCAGATTTGTGTCGACATGAGGAAAATGAATGATGTATGTATGCATGATCGATTTCCGACACCATTCGCTAATGAGGTGCTAGAAGGAGTAGGCAGTCAAGAAATGCATTCTTTCATGGATGGCTTTTCTAGCTATCATCAGATCAGGATCACAAAAGAGGATTGTCACAAGACAACATTCGTTACTAAGTGGGGTTTTTTTCAGTATATTGTGATGCCTTTTGGTCTTAATAATACGCTTATGAAATTTTCTTGGGTTGTTGTTGCTGCATTGAAATATTTTATTTATAAGTTATTGCAAGTTTTTATGGATGACTAGAAATTTTATGAATTGATCACGGACCATCTGCAAAACCTGTGACTGATGCTGGAGAGATTTCGACAACATCAGATCACACTGAACTCAAAGAAGTGCATTTTTTGTGCACCATTTGGAATTTTATTTGGACACATTGTCTACAAGCAAGAATTGTTGGTTGATCCCACAAATATTGTGCTGATTTTGAGCTTGTCGCCGCCTACGAATGTGAATATGCTTAGAGCGACGTTGGGGAACACATGATATTATCGCAATTTCATACGACGATATGTTGTGATCATAGCTTCGATGGAGAGGTTGTTAAGGAAGGATGTTGTCTTTGTATGGAGTCAAGAGTGTCAAGATAGTTTTTATACGCTAAAGGCCAAGATGAATTCCACACCAATATTCGTTTTTCCTGATTGGAATAAGGAGTTCCATGTTCATGTGGACGCATCATCCATTGCACTAGGAGTGGTGCTCACACAACAAGGCGAAGGATTTCTTTATCACTTGATCACTTTCGCTAGTTGAAAGTTGTCATCTGCAGAGAAAAATTATATGACCACCGAGAGAGAAGGTCTAGCGATGGTATATGCACTGCAAAAGTTTCACCATTACCTATTGGGTGGTGATTTCAAGATGTTCACGGACCATTATGCATTTGAAATACCTAGTCAATAAGCATGTGTTTGCGGGGAAGATATGCCGCTGGATACTTCTCTTTCAAAAGTTTGATTTTGAGATAATTGTAAATCCAGGTCACTTAAATGTTGGCCCTGATCATTTATCCTGAATTGAGACAGGCAAGGAACCAAAAAACATTGAAGACGGACATCCATATGCACATTTGTTCAGAGTTGACATGGATGAGGATTATTATGATCAAATAATTCAATTTTTGGCGACAACATTCGCACCAGAGGACCTTACTATAAGTCAGAAGAAGAAGTTGTTGGTTAAGGCCTTGGATTTTCAATTGATTGCTCGACATCTCTACAAACTAGGACCAGATGAGATTTTATGGTGGTGTGTACTACCACATGAACAAAGGAAGATATTGACAAAAGCACATGCGAGAGTTGCTGGTGGACACTATGGAGGTCGCGCTACTTCTAGGAAGGTGCTTCATGCAGGGCTTTGGTGGCCCACTCTTCGTACTGATGCGACAGACTATGCACGGACTTGTGATGTATGTCAGAGAAATGGAAAACCATTAAGGAGGGATGAGATTCCATTGGTACCTCATGTGACGTTATAACCATTTGATAAATGGGATGTCAACTTTATGAGACCAATCAACCCACCTGGAAAGAGAACCAGTGCATGATACATAATCACAATGACAAACTATTTGACATAATGGGAGGATGCCACACCTATTGTGGATTGCACCACTATGACAACAACGAAGTTCCTATTTGAAAACATTGTTACTCAGTTCGGATTTCCAAGGATATTGATGAGTGAATAGGGGAGTCAGTTCATCAATCAAATAATCAACAAATTAACATCGAAACTCCAAATATAACATAAGAAGAGTACTCTGTATCATACACAAGAGAATGGGATAGTAGAGGAATTCAACAAAGTGTTGGAGCATGCGCTTACAAAGGTATGCAATGCAAACCACGATGAATGGGATTTGAATATCCCAATAGTATTGTGGGAATATCGGACCACTTGCAAAAGATTGACAGGGTAGACACCAATCAAATTGGTGTATGGGCAAGAGGTAGTCATGCCTATGGAGTACATTATTCAGAGCTTGCGCATCACAACAACGAAAAACATGGATGATGAAGCCACGTTGGAGGAATGATTGGATCAAATAGTGCAACTTGAGGGAGACCGCTTTGTCACAGGATTTCACCAGTGCATTGAGAAGGATCGACAAAAATCCTGCAATGATCGACATATAAAGAAGAAACAGTTTCAGCAAAGAGACTTGGTGCTGTTGTACGACAACAAGTTCATGAAGCATCCAAGTAAGTTATAGATGCATTGGTTAGGTCCATACCTCATTAATTCCATTACTTCATGATGAGTAGTTCAACTCCAGTAGTTAGATGGTGCAATGCTACCAAAGCTAGTTAATGGTAGCAGGATGAAGCCCTATAAGACAGGCCCAGAACCATGCGATGCTTGAGGCACTGCGTGATGAAAAAAAAAAATTAGGAAGGATGAATAGATAGAAGTATGGAGAACTAGGAGGAAGTGGATGTGCAAGTAGGGGAGTTAGTAGCACAATTAGGAAGGT
Organism: Pseudotsuga menziesii; assembly: GCA_001517045.1. Classification (NCBI taxonomy): domain Eukaryota; kingdom Viridiplantae; phylum Streptophyta; class Pinopsida; order Pinales; family Pinaceae; genus Pseudotsuga; species Pseudotsuga menziesii. The sequence goes on from LPNX010233120.1 coordinate 56,874, forward strand.
TTGTCGTGACAACCACAGGGTCGCGACATAGTCAAATCCGCAATAAATGTAGACAATTAAAGCAGTTAACCGATGAAGCTTGTTGAAGAGATGCATATTGATGGCAGATCTGGTCATTGGATTGATAGGATCGACAATGGATTTAGGAAGTTAATGCATGATTTGTTCATGATGAGGTAAATCCAATCGCGTTGATTTGGTCATGATGGGTATGTGATCGACTTGATGTTATAAGAAGGGGCCGAATGCAGTCAGAAGTTACCATTGTGCAAGATTGAATAGAGTTGCAGAGTTACAGATCCGAGTCACATTGATTTGAGTAATTTTCCAAATGAAGTGAGGTTGAGAGACTATTGAGCATTGTGGGGAACTGGTGCGACATGCAGAGTGATCCAATCACAGTTCAAATTTCAAGTGAAAGAAAATCACCAGTCGTCCCAGCAATGATTAAGGAGGAAGTGATAAGTATGGTGATAGGATCATCATCAGTTCCAAAGAAGAAGAGGAAGGTCCAGGAACCTAGCTCCATGGAATTGAAGAAGAGACAGACTAGAACGTTTGCGAGGGCACAAGAGGAGGAGATTGTGCAGACAGGTCCAACAAGCTCAGGAGTTGTGGAATCAGCATCTAAAGAAGAGGTGTCTACTAAGGATATCCCTGGGTATATACCTCCCAATTGGCCTGGTGCACAGTCCAGGAAGCTCACAAAGAATAAAAAATACCCAAGTAAGGATGTCAGCAATACCACAGGGGATGGTATGCACTGCCGACATTGTGCCTGCACTGATGCAGATGAAGTAGAATGACAATGACCTGCTCACATTAGAGGACATTACGAATGAACTATATGTGTTGATGGTAGAAGTAGGAGGGGGACTGATAGAACGCATTTCGCATGATTGGGCATGTGGGATGAATAGAGAAGGATTGTTGGGATTGATCAACATGCCACATTTTGGGTGGTTAGATGAGGGGAATGCCTGTGTAAAGAATATTTTGGCCTGTTTTCATGGAGGGACTTTGTGGCTAGACACACCAGTCAAAATCACAGTAGAATTTATCTCAGAAATCATGGGGATGCTGAAGGATGGGCCAGAACCCTCGCAGTATTTTAGAGGTAAAAATAATGACAAGAGGCTTGCGACAAGGTTAAAGAAGATATATGGGTTGTAGATAAATGGGCGAGCTTACTGCATCGATAGTATCAATGACCTGGGGATGCACTTTGGAACAAGCATTTTTCCCTGCAAGGTGGTCAGGAAGAACTGCCCCATCCAATGTAACTCAATGGTTATTTCGTGCATAGAGAAATGTGCAGAAGGTGTACAGATGAACTGGTCGTTATTTTTAATGAACCAGTTGGAAGAGGATGCAATGGCAGTCTAGGCAAGAGAACGACTATTTACATACAATTGGTTGTTGATATTGATCGTTCTTGTGGCTTGGATGGATTCGGATGACTATCAAGGTATGGAGGTGGAAGCAGTGAAAGTTTGCAAGGGTGCATGCTACCAGAACCTCTAGTGGGTGAAGGAACCCGAAAGATTGAAATACTATGCTATTCAATTTTGAATCTATTGGGAAGCACTGCAAGAGGCCGATGTGAAAGTTCCATGGTTATCTGAGGAAGATGCAACAAAGTATCAAAGGATTTCTTGGTTTGCGATCGGCCCACATGCCATTCATGTACAAGCACAGTGTGACCCAGACACGCAATGGTTGTCGATGCCTTACAAGTTGTATGATATGGAATTGGAGGTGATTGTTAATGATTGGCCTGCAGCATGGAGAGAACTGACTAGTTTGGAAGAAGTATCGACATGACCTCCAGCGGATGCACCTGTTGATCCCATGCATAAGGATGACCAGCAAAGTCACCATGAATCTGATGAAGAATCATTGAAGACACCTATGGAATTAGAAGTAGAGCACGCATTTGAAGAATTAAAGAAAAATAGGCACCAAGAATAGGGTGTGACCAGTAGCTCAACATTAGGAATGGAGGGGCAGCTAAATTAGCTCCTTAAGGTGATCACAGATGTAACAGATGAAGTAGCCAAAGAGACGAAGAAGTCAATGCAAGAGGGGTTTGCTGAGGTAAGAAAACAACTTGATTCTATATGTGATGTAGTTATGAAGAAAGTGATGGAGGTAGTGACTGTGCAGAACGTCGACTCAATCAACACTAGGACGCGGTTTCAGAATGTTAAAAGTCCCCCAACTGCAATTGAGACAAGCAACGAGGATTTAAATACCTCCCTACGGTAGTTACAGGACTTGTCTATCAACATCAACATGTTTTCCACACATACGTTGGTACATATGCAAAGAGTTTCCAATCAAGAGTTGGAAGACAGAGAATAGAACATCAGCGGTCAGTTTTTGCGATCACAAGAGAAGGAGACAAGAAGCATGCAGAGATATCGAAGTGCTGAAGCAGGCATAAGAGAAGTTGAGGGTGAAGAGTGTCATAGATTTTAAAGAGCTGAAAAAGGAACAAGATCGACTAGTAGTCAAGAAGGCACAACTATCGGATAACTGAGTGTGATTGGAAGAGGAAGTTTCGGATGCCTGTCAACATGTACATGAGAGCACCATAGAATTGGATGTAGTAGAGAGAGAAAAAATTCTTGGAGCGGTCCTCGCATAGTACATCTCGATACGCCACCTAAACAAGTCACCAAAAGGAAAAGCGCCATGGAGAATCTGGCGACATATTTTAGAGACATGGAGCAGGAAGCGAAGAAGATCACTAAAGTGACTACGCAATTTTTGGGTAGTGTAGTCCAGGCTGAATAATTGGAGAAACTAAACAAGAAGTTGTAGGAGGTATAGGGACAGCTGGAAACACTAATGATGAAACTGAGAGTAATACCACCAGTTGTTCAGATCATAAGGTCTACGGACCTGAAGGAGTTGCAAGGGCGCGTCGGGAAGGAAAGGGAAAGAACAAAGAAGTGTAGTGAGTAGTTAGATGAGTTTCAATATATTGGAGCACAACTTTCTATTAAGGAAGTTGCTGCGCTATAGGCCATGCAGGAAGGAAAGAAGTAGGTTATTGAGAAGCTGGTTGAACATTCGCTGAAGAATGACTTGAAAAGGAGCCAAGAGATTGATGAGAAAGTGAAGGAGAAAGTCAAGGAGATCATTTATCAGTATGATGAATTCAAGATCAAGATCAATGAGTACTCCATGTCCAACTAATGTGGCTCAAGGGTGAGCCACAAGATTGTGTTGGGAGCCTGTTGGCAGGCAGTTTTGGGATAAGTTAATTTCCCAACATCATGGATGCTACGTAATTTCAAATACACCGTGCAAGTGAGATTTGTATTAGTTTATGTAGTTTGGTCATTTTGGACCTCATTATGCTGGTTTGGTCACTATTTTGTAGAATATGTTAAGAGTTAGTTAGAAAGTTAGTTAAGTGGACCTTGATTGTAAAGGTGCAAGCCTATAAGTAGATGTTGAATTGCAAGTGTAAAACACACTTGGCATATTGAGCTTGAGTCTGTTTGAGTTTTTGGTTGTTGAGATCTACGCATAATTTGAGATTTGTGTATCTGTGTGTGGAAGAACCGTTGTGAAGAATTGTGGTTTTGTGCGAAGGTTAATATGACATGACGAAGGTTGAGCAGAACTATTGTGTCCTTTTATGTTTTCCTATTTTATTGTCTTCTGTTCCTCAATTATGAATTCAATGTGTATCTGTGACATGGATCTGTAAATGATAAGATGTTTCCTTGCTTTGAATGATGTTATTCTGCTAGATCTATTTGCACATCAATTTTTTATTTGTAGTTCTGGTATAATAATGCAATATGTTGAATGACGATATGATTCTATTAAACTATAAGCTGAATGATCAGATCTATTAATATTGTGCTAAGTTGATAAATAGGTGCACATGGTCCTCTCTCATTCTGTGAAAACTTGGTTTCTTCATCTCTCTCTCGAACATCTCAGGTGAGACTTCATCTACTCTATGGGTGTTGCTAGATGGGGTAAAATCTGTCTGGGTCAGTGCTCAGGGAGATCGCAGTGGTTTGGGTGTCGACAGAGAGGGAACCCCTGTCGGTTGGTTTTGTGTCAACAAAATGACAATGAGGCCACATATGTCATCAATCCACAGAGTTACAATTGAGTAAAACTAAAGGCAGCACACACACACACACACATACCTACTCTTTTTTTTATATTAAGTGTTTGTCGAAAATATATACATAATCTACACTTTTCTACATTAAAACAATATACATAATGGAAGCACACACACACACATATTAAGTTTTTATTTTTACCATGGAGAATTGGTAATTTCATCAGGATGACCTGGTCTAGGCCAAGATTTAAACCCATTGGCTATTACTATAACCCCAAGAGTATATCCAACATCCTCCAAGCCATATATTCCAATAACTTGTGACATAGCAGGGGGTCAAATACAACATCCCCCAAGCCATATATTCCAATAACTTGTGACTCAGAAAAGTTTGAGGCATCCCCAAGGGAGGCTCTATACGATGGGTGACCTACCCTTTGATATTTATGAGAGAGGACTAATGTCTCATTGTGTGTTTGAAACTTAGTGTGGAGAATTACAAGCCACTATATCCGACCAATAGGCCTCCAAATAATGTGAGAAAAAAGTGCATAACCACCTTTCTCCATGGTCATAAGCTATGTCAAGGAGGCCATTTCTTTTCTCTCTATTATCCCTGGGGAGTCAGAGCTTCTAACCTTAACTTTACATGCATACACTCACAAAACTATCACACATTATTCCTTACATTGAGAGTTATGCAATCTACTTGGATACATCCTCCTTCACAAACACTTACTTAGAGACCCTGACCCCTACATTTTCCTGACTGTGAACTCGTGAAAACCCTGGCCTATACTTGGAAATATGGATCTCCCAAATATTGGATAAGGGAACGCTTGAGCCATGAAGGGTGTTGGGTGGGGAAAATTGTTTTCCTTGTATTCATATTGTTTTACACTTGTGTTCAATCATTTATCCTCACAAGCTCACCATCATAGACACTATCACCCTCATCTTCAAACTTGCATGGACCTCAGACAGCACAGACACTCATCTTCATTGTCCTAGATACTTAACTTCATGGACTTATGCTTCCATGAGACTTGTTCATATGTAGACTATATTGATACATTTATGTGGGGATCACCATCACCTAATTCACTTCGTGCATAGTTCATTTTACCTTGTGTAGACACTCGTCAAATTACCCTCACACATTTGATGCTCCACTTGTCCCAACACCATATTATTCACTACATTGTAATCTCGATTTGACAGAGAGAGAGAGAGAGAGAGAGAGAGAGAGAGAGAGAGAGAGAGAGAGAGAGAGAGAGAGAGAGAGAGTTGGTTGTAAGTGAGACTTGAGGCCTAATACTTGCCGCATAAGTCCTACTATATTCATACATTCTTGAGGAGCCATGAATGAAAGCTACATGTAGATCCTAGTGTGATCTAACCGATTTGAATATTTCTATGCATACATTGAAATAAATTTGCAATATGGATTTCCCAAGGGACTCATATTGGTGAATGGGATTCCTAAGCATGGAAAGTGTTGTGTGGGGAAGGTATTGTGGAGCCAATGGTGTGATAGTTGTTTGAGGCTATTGTAGACCTGTATGTTAGAATTTGGCTTTACATAGAGAGTTGAATGGGTTGTGGGCCGACATATAGAAACTTGTAGGTTTTCTCTTTGCCATGGTTGACTCATAGCTTGGCTTGGGGGTGGAATAAATAGTATATGATGGACATAGTACCTATTGTTGGGTGGAAAATTGCACTTACACATCCAGTTGCATGGATGTTTATTTTGGATAAGTATCTCCTTATATTTGAGTTCATATGTTGCTAACTAATTTGTAATGAGCTATGATTATTCGTGTGGTATATTATACTAGTAAATGCATGTATCTATGTGTGTGAAATTAAATGACATTTATTCCACTATATTTATTATCATTATTATGCACACTATTATTCTTGATATAAATTCATACATGGCATTTGGTACTACTTAAGAACCCACATTTAGTTCTATATCCCCCTTTATGTTGTTTGGTTCATGGACAAGGATGCTACAGAGTGGTATCAGACCTCTAGATTGCAACACCGAAGTTGTATGAACCAGAAACCTGCACTCACACGAGAAACCAGGAAACCTGGTAGTAAAATACCACTATGGTGAGAATTGGTAAGAGCCCAGTGGTCATTGGAATTTGATATCAGGGGTGAAATTGGTGATACTCGAGAGAAAACCAAAATCCAAACCCCTCCATGGTGACAAGTGGTAGGATCCTAATGGTCATCAAAATTTGATATCAGGGGTTAAATTGGTGGTACTTGGGAGAAACCCCAAAATACAAACCCCTCCATGGTGACAAGTGGAAAAATTCAAGTGGTTGTCGAAGTTCTATATCAGATCTAGGATTAGCGGAACTTGGGAGGAACCCCAAAAGTTTAACCTAACAACATATCAGGATCTTCATAGTGGATTTGATAGAATGTGTTGGGAAAAGAAGGTCTGATAGAAAGCCTCGATGGGACATGCATCAATGCATTGATTTTTTTTGCGTCTGAGTTTCTTTGAGGTGGAATGCAAGGAAATATCAATGGGAGGCCCCATCAGGACACACATTAATGTTTCATAGTTTTGCATTAGATTTGTCCTAAGGCATCACAAAGCAAACTACCGATGGGAATCCAATGATGAAGACCCAATAGGATGCATGTTGGCACTTCAGAGCTTTGCAATGGAGTTATTTGATGGTGTCATTGATAAAATATCTAATGGGAAAGTTTGAAATACAACACGTGACTATGTTTCATATTTTTTCATCGCAGATGTGTTAAGGGGTCATGATAGGAAGGTATAATGGGAAACCCTAATTGAGCACATGCGTCTTCTCCTTGGAGTTTTGGATTGGAGTTGTTTTGAGTCCCAAAATTAAGGTCAAATGGATATCTGCAATGAGGAAATGCATCATCTCATCATATTTTTTACATTAGAGTTGTTTTAAGGAGTCCCATAAAGAAGGTTTACGGAAAATACCTAAAAATGGACACACATAAGCATACTAGTGTTGGTCAATGGAGTTCTTAATTGAACATGGCGGAGAAAAAAATGAAAGGAAGGGTCCGAGGGAAGATTCCTAAGTTGACACATGGATGGGAATCATAGTTATAGTCTTGGGGTATACAATGAATCATATATTTTGAAGGGCCAATAAGTGAGGTTTGATGGCCAATTGAATTAGAGTGAACTGTTGAATCAAAGGTTAAAAAAGACCCTACCGTGAATGACATAGATTGTGTCATGCATCATTGATCATCATTCACCCTGGAAACCGTTTATTGTTGATCCAAACCTGTTTATCAAGGGGGTTTACTATATGAACCTATGACAAATCACATGCATTTGTAGAATATTAAAGGATTCCCTTAATTTCACTAGATATTAAATATTGATCCAAGAAACCTTTTGTGAACTCCTCCCTCCACACCCCCCCGCTCTCCCCACCCCAATACACGTTTAAGAATAAAAAACCCCTATTTTCATTAGATATCCTAGGTATCCATTTTCCCATGATATCTCCACTTTTTCATCTTGAGATCCATACAAGTTTGTTATGTCAATTATTGTGTTTGAATTACATTTTGAGCATTAACAAAAAACAACCAATAATAGAATATGCTAACCCAATCCACATCTAAGAAGATTGTGGGTTGATTACTGAGGCAATGCCTCAACAAATAAGAAAAAAAACTAAAAATCAAGCGGGATGAACTCTAACAAAGTGTTCAACCTAGGGATCAAAATTCACCGAAGTAAGTCATATTACCATTTAAACATCATTGCATGGTATGCTTAAACCAATGCAACGTAAAAAAATATGGGAAGGAAACAAACAATAGATAAATGGTCAACAAAAAGGTCAATAAGGTGAGTAGAAAACATCAAAATTTAATCACATCAATGACCCAAAGTAATACACGAGGAATCATCAATCATTGAATTAAATGAAACGTAGAGAAGAGGGCTTACTTTCACAATGATCAAAATTATCAAGCTTCTAATAGTAGAGAGAACCTTAAAAAGCAATTGAGTAAAACCCAAAGATGCATATATATATATATATATATATGGCATGATATTCTTTAAGCCATATATTCCAATAACTTTGATTGAGTCCAAGACGTCCCCAAGGGAGCCTCTCTACCCTTCAAGCTTTAATAGAGCGGGCCAATGTCTAATTGAGGGTTTGAACCTTTGTGGCTGTCCCAAAAAAGGTCCCCAAATTATGGACAATTTTTTTTTATGTAAAGGAGGTATTTTTTTTAGCAATAGTCTAAATGTCAGATGTTTTTAAGGTGTTTTTTTTCACATAATACTGTAGAAATTTTAAATTAATTCTGGAAAAAGCATATAATAGTTGTTAAACTTGCATAATCTTGATGCCCTTGGGATATTTGAATCCATTGGCTATCACTATAACCCCAAGAGTATATCCAACATCCTCCAAGCCATATATTCCAATATCTTGTGAAATAGCAGGGGGCTAAATACAACATCCCCCAAGCCATACATTCCAATAACTTATGACTCAGAAAGGTTTGAGACATCCCTAAGGGAGCCTCTATATGATGGGTCACCTACGCTTTGATCTTCATTAGAGAGGACCAATGTCTCAATGTGGGTTTGAACCTTAGTGGGGAGAATTACAAGCCACTATATCCCACCAATAGGTCCCCAGATAATGTGAAAAAAAGTGCAAAACCACCTTTCTCCATGGTCACAAGCTTCATCAAGGAGTCCATTTCTTTTTTCTCTATCATCCCTGGGGAGTAAGAGCTTGTAATACCCCCATGACATTACTTTTATTTTTCATGTTTTGAAAAATTATTATTTTAGTATGTAATGAGTTATAAAACTCAAAGACTGAAATAACATTTGCACAAACAAACATTTTATTTATTTATTAATAAAGAAAATGACACTTGGAGAAATCAACTACATGAGGGGACACCAACCATGGCACCAAAGAACATGTGTAAGCAAGCTAGACTAATTGATACCAATCAAATCCAATCCAAAACTCAACAACTAGACAAGATCCTAAATCATAGGGATTTAGAGATATGATTGGAGATTTGATTGGGATGGCATAAGACCTGGGCAAAAGCTATATATATGAGTGCACTGGAATAGCACAGGACGCCGTGTTGTGCATGGAGAAACTTTGCTGTGAATGCATGTGTTGAGTGTTTCTCCCGTTTCCTAAGTCCATTGCTTAGCTTGTTACAGACTCTGAGAGAGAGTGCCGCGTGGAAGCTTTCTTGTTGTAGCTTGTTACGGACTCTGAGGATTGAGTGCCGCGAGGAAGTTACTTGCTGTTCTGGTGCATGGTTGGTGATCCAGCTCGGGGGTGGAGCGGAGTAAACCGTTGAGTTGCTACCTCCTATGGTTGGGAGGAGTTGATTTTCCAAGTGTGTTTCCCCTGGATTCAAGTAAGTAAATCTGATTTAGTTTCTCATATATTTCGGCTTGACTTATGGTTATTTGCATGATCAATAAAATATCTTGACAGTCAAAACAAACACCTTGTTTCTGTTTCTTTGATTAATTAGAATCTTTCCTGATGTATTGTTTATGCTGGGGATGTTACATATGGTATCAAAGCTTTAGGTTCAAAGCTCGGACATGAGGGCTCATCATTTTCTTTCCATCATTAGAAGGTGAATGTTGTCTGTCGGAAGTCATTTCTCTGCATTTAAACTGAAAACTAGGGTAATGATGCAGCAGTGTTCCAGTTGGTTCAACGATCTATGAAATCTGAATTAACCAGATCTATCTCTTACCAAATCCTAACCTGTGTGCTTTTTTTCATTTTGGTAAAAAGTAATGGAGACACCCCTGCTATAAATCTAATACCTCTGCCAAGAATAAATTTCAAAGGATTACGATGTTGGTGGCTCTCTACGGCCTTACTCGAAAAGTTAAACAATGTATCCTATAATAATAAGTAGGCGTTTACTTTCGAATTTCACCCATTGAAGTTTGGCATACATCCATCTCTGTATGTGGGCAGAGGTAGCTTACTTTGTGCATGCATCCACTTGGGATTTATTTTCCCCCTTTCTCTGTCAAACTGTTAGAGTTTCAATTTGAGCTCTCCATTTGCATTTTATGTCAATCAGTTGAAAGAAATTGTTACATATTACTCAGATAGGGGCATCCAAGATTTCAGTAGAAATACTGTTTATTATTTTATGTTCCTATCGAGATCTTGATACCCATAAGCTAAAGATGATTCTGATAAGGATCGGATACAAGACGAAAATATTCTTTGACTGCCAATATACTAAAACATTGTTTTCTGTGTTGTATTATATATATATATATCATTACATTGAACGGAAAGATCTGAGGTCCAAGCTCTGCGTGGATTTCCATTTTTCATTAGACCTGTACTATATATATATCTTAACCTTGAAAACCCAGCTCTGCGTGGTTTCCTTTTAGCCTCTTGATCTGTGATATATATATTTCAGTTCTAGTGTCTTTGTGATGTATATACATATTTTTAAACACTCAGAGTCTGCGTGATCTTCTATATCGCTGGGATTAAATATATAATATTCAGATCTGTTGTATGTAGATATCTTTTTGAAACCCGGATTGTTCTCTCTTTTTTTTCCCCAAATCGCCTTATGTATGCGTTTCTCAAATCCGATAACAATACTATCCAATTCCTGTGTTGATGTCTACAATCTTTTTTTTTTGTTGCTATGTACTTGTTGAGCTCGGATCTCACAATTTCAAGCCTACGATGGCGTTTACTCCTGAAATCTGTTTGTTCCTAGCTTTGACTACTTGTGTTATAACAATGGGCCTTGTGCAAACTCTGTGCGTGGATCTCGATTTCTGTAGCGTGGATCTTGATCTCTGTAAGACACTACCTGCAAACATTATATATATATATATATATATATATATATATATATATATATTTGATAGATCTCAAATCCTGTAGGTGATACTCATACGTGCTTTTGATGTTTTTTTTTCCTTACCTAAAAACTTAGATCTGAAACACAGGCTTCTTGCATACGATTTCCCTGCTTAATGGACGTATACATGTCAGATCTAAAAGTTTGCAAACATTTTCAGTGGTGTAATGGATATGTTTTACTTTTATATGAAATCGATCTATATGGATACTCTATTTCCAAACTCTCTGTTTTGATCCTTTCAATGAGAATGGCCCTCCTATTTGCATTGGATCTTGGGGTCTCTGTTGGGAGTTTAACAGGAATACCTTCCATGTGATTTACTCTTGCGTTGTTATAGAAAGGAAAGAAGAGTTGATTATAAACAATCAACAAGGTAATTTTTTTTAAAAGTTCAAAGTTTCGTAATTTTAACAGTGCTTACCGTTGTTGAAGAGTTAAACCCTGGACTCTTGAATCTGAGTATCGGCACAAATCCTTAATTCTGATTTTTGTTTTTGGGAGATAACCTATTTCACAAATATAGAAGATCTATGTTTAAACTCCAGTTACAATGGTTGATCTCTAGAGACTCCACCGCTTTATTTGGGCGATCCTAAAAAAAAAAAAATCTCCAGTTATAAATTGCTTTCACTTAAATTGAGGATCCTTTTTAAATGATTGGATAGATACGTTGGAGATGGTAACATTGCACTAGTATTAACTTATAGTATTAAATGATTTGATAGATACGTTGCAGGAGTTCATAAACTTACAGTAGCATTAATTTAGGTCCAGCATATCTCGAGATGGATTGCTAAGATCTTAACAAATCCATGAAATCTCGAATTGATTACGAAGAACTCACCAGTAAATAAATTGGTAATATATTAAATATGTTAGTATTTTTTTTTGAAATACCTTCTTGATATATTCATAAAAATTGAAAGATTGGAAGTTGACATTAAAAAGACCCTTCATATTATTAGCGAATGCATTTTTTGTTTACCGCTTACTTAAATAAGGAACCATATTCGCAATTATATATAACTTTAGGCTCTTTACTAAGTATTTAAGATAACTCTACTTTCATATGTATTAGGTACATTGCAATATGTGAAAAGTCACATAATTGAGAAAAGTGAAGCTGGTATGTATAGATAAATACGACTATGCATTTATTGTAATATTTAAAGATATGAGGTATTTGATACATAGTTAATACAATGAAATTTTAATATTATATATATATATATATATATATATATATATTTTAATTTTTATTATTATTTAAAAAGGGGTGGATTAACATGTTTCCTTGGGTTTGGTGGAAGGAGATTACATTTTACATGATTTATGTTTTTCTGTAGGATGGTTATATATATTTTTCATACAATGAATTGTATTGATTTTGTTGCAATGTATATTTATACTTTAAGTGCATTTGTTATATGAAAGTTAAAAAAAAAAGATATTAAATACTAAACTCTTCATTCAACACATACTTTGGTCATATTTTAGTGTGGGATTTGTATAATATTATTATTACAAGTAGTTGTTGTAAGTTCTATATTATCTCTAAATCAAAAAATCTATTACTTATTATTTGGTTCGTTGAACCTTAGAAAGATCCCTTGATTTTTTGAAAGCCTTAAATGTTTTGGGGCGTTTACCCTTTGTTGTTGGTGGTTGTTAAACTCCTTTGAAACTCTCCATATCCGTAGCCAAGTGACCCCATTTGATAACTTCAAGATTTCACGGGATCCTTCTTCTGAATCCAAGGGTATTGAGAAATGGTTTTCACTTAGTTTTTTTTAATTTTTTTTAAATTTTTTTATTAATCGGTGTTGATAAAATGTTGTGTTTATATGGTGATATCAACGATGACATTGCTTATGATTATATAATAAGCATGCCATAACTGTAGATTATAAAACGTTAAAATGTTTCAATATGGGTGATTTTAAATATATATTTAGTTCCAATGTTTCATTATGGAAAATGTTATAGTCATTAATATTATTCCATTTTATGAACATAAAATGTTTTATTATGTTGGATATAATATAATAAATTATTAAGGTGGGAGAGTTTTTTTGTGAGGAGATTGAAAAGGTTAGAAGTTATATATTTATTCATAGTATGAATATTTATATATTGAACATATTTATGTATATGTATATAGTATTTATGATTATTTTGGGAATAAATAAAATAGTGGAAAATAATTAGAAATAAGGTCGAAATATAGTTTTAATTTTTGACTTAAAATGTCTCTAAAAACCATTGTTAAGAAAATGACATAGTCCCCTATTTTTTTTTTCTCTCTGGATGTGTTTTATTTATTCCTGTTATAGAAAGATAGGGCGTGACCCTTGATCTTGAATCTGCAACTTGATAGATCGTTTACGAGTGAAGAGAGCAATGCTCCTGAGGCGGCCACACAAGTACATCAATTTTGATATGTTGATTGTAATGAGGTGGATATTATTTTATGTCACATTAACAATTGATTGATATTGTCTTGGCCCACACTTATAGATTCTAGTAGATAATAGTGTGTCGTGGATATATTTATTTCTGCTTAAATGTACATCCGGTAAATTTGTAGTCATATTATATTAAGAGTAATAGAAAAGGTAGGAGATCCATGGTGAGGAAGCATTTGGTGTTCTTACTTTATCTTTATGATGGTTGTGAGCTGACTAGCCAACCCTAATTTATGTCTTGATCCCTTAAGTAGTCATATAACATTTTATGGGTATAAGGTTCAACCTTACTTTCAATCATACTCATTTTAGGGTTGGGAGGAATGGCTAAGGTAAAGATGAAATGTTTTGGGACTAACTATTTATCCTTTATCACTTAATATAAATGATGGAAAAAAAAAACTGTCATTACAATGCATTAGTCAAAGATAACCATTGTAACTAATACTGAAAGGGTTGTATTTGAATTTGTACATGTTTAATGGTCATCCTGAATAGGAAGCAAGGATTTTGTTACATACTTTATCATGTAAAGGGTTAAGGAAAAATAAATTAAATGCTTTCTTTATTGTTAATAGATATAATGATATGGATTTAGATTTGTTTATTTTGTGTGTTTCGAATAAGGTAGAGTAAGAATTTTATACCTTGTTCCTTCATTGATTATTTCGATAAGGGTGTCGAGGTCAAAGGAATGTGAAATAGTTTTAGATAATGTTAATGTTTAAAGGATTGTTGATTTTATTTTTGGAAAATGTTTTTCTTATAAATAATATATATAAAGAAAATGAATGCATTTTATATTTTTGTGGGAGTGTACATTACCCACTTTAGATTTGATGCAAAGAAAATACCACTTTTTATAGGATTGAAAAGAGAATGCATTTATAGAGAATTTTTTTTTTTATATGTTTCCATTAAAAGAGCATTTGAAGATTTATTGGGTGTAATGTTGTTTAGCTCATATTTATTAGGTGCAATGTTGTATCAGGCTGTGAGCTAGTTACATGTTGGCGTTTAAGGAAATTTTCTATTACTTATTTTGGTTTTGTTATAATGGATGATTGTATATTTTATAGAATATCCTTGACATTTTAAAATGGAGGATGATCTTTGTATTTTATAAATCAAATGATTTATTATGGAGGATTAAAAATATTTTAGATTAGGTAACATAAGTTCCTCAACATAGTTTACGTTTACAATTCTGATTCAAAAAAATTGCATAAATGAACTAGATGTGAGGTTAATATTAGTTCGACCTAATGGACTTGCATACACACAGGTATTTCCTACTCTATGAAGCATTGAATTTTTGAATGCAAAATTTTGTGTTTATTTTGTGTGTACATAAATAGAAATGTTTACATAAATGCATAAAGAGTGGAGTTGTACCTAAAGATAGATAATATGATATTTTTTCTTTTTACCTCCCAATATGTAAGGGTTAAATGTGGTAATAACTAGTAAAGTTTTATAGCATGTAATTGGAACGAACGTTGTAATAATACTTAACTAAGTTGTAGTTGGAACCTATAATGATATGAAGAAGACATAATAAGCATGTTCCTGATATTAGTAAGATGTCAATATTTGCTTGGGGTGATATGTAAAATGTTTAGAATCTTCAGATAATGATTAACATGTTTATCTTCTTGTATGTGGAAGAGGAAAAAGTATGGTTACAAGAAAACATGTATGCATTGAAGCATTGCTTGATTGCACTACCCAAAAAGATTGTCAAAGAGGTACAAGAAAACTTAAAAGTTGCCGAGGATCGGCAAAAAAGAAGTTACGTGGAATTTAAAACGAGCTCCAAGAGAGTTCAATGTTGGAGATCACGTATATCTAAAGGTAAAGTCAAAGAAGAGTTCTTTGAGTTTGGGAAGATGTTCCAAGATGGCACTAAGGTATTGTGGACATTTTGAAGTATTAGCTAAGATAGGGCCAGTAGCCTATCAACTTGCACTTCTGCCTACTATAAAAGTGCACGATGTATTTCATGTTTCATTGTTAAAAAATATATATATATATACATGATGCTACTCATATAATTGATTGGGATGTGATTCAGGTAGAACCTGAGGGTGAGTTCTAGACCGAACCTTTTCGCATTCTAGACAAGAATGAATGTATGCTCTAGAATCGAGCCCTCGTTCAAATAAAAGTGCAATGGAAGCACTTCAGCCCTGAAGAGGCAACTTGGGAAATGGAGGATAAAATGCGGGAAGCATATCCCTCCATGTTCCAAAATGAGCAAGGGAGCTCAGAATAAAAAGAACACCGAGGACGGTGTTAAAAATAAGGGGGGGAGAAATGTAATACCCCCATGACATTACTTTTATTTTTCATGTTTTGAAAAATTATTATTTTAGTATGTAATGAGTTATAAAACTCAAAGACTGAAATAACATTTGCACAAACAAACATTTTATTTATTTATTAATAAAGAAAATGACACTTGGAGAAATCAACTACATGAGGGGACACCAACCATGGCACCAAAGAACATGTGTAAGCAAGCTAGACTGATTGATACCAATCAAATCCAATCCAAAACTCAACAACTAAACAAGATCCTAAATCATAGGGATTTAGAGATATGATTGGAGATTTGATTGGGATGGCATAAGACCTGGGCAAAAGCTATATATATGAGTGCACTGGAATAGCACGGGACGTCGTGTTGTGCATGGAGAAACTTTGCTGTGAATGCATGTGTTGAGTGTTTCTCCCGTTTCATAAGTCCATTGCTTAGCTTGTTATGGACTCTGAGAGAGAGTGCCGCGTGGAAGCTTTCTTGTTGTAGCTTGTTACGGACTCTGAGGATTGAGTGCCGCGAGGAAGTTACTTGCTATTCTGGTGCATGGTTGGTGATCCATCTCGGGGGTGGAGCGGAGCAAACCGTTGAGTTGCTACCTCCTATGGTTGGGAGGAGTTGATTTTTCAAGTGTGTTTCCCCTGGATTCAAGTAAGTAAATCTGATTTAGTTTCTCATATATTTCGGCTTGACTTATGGTTATTTGCATGATCAATAAAATATCTTGACAGTCAAAACAAACACCTTGTTTCTGTTTCTTTGATTAATTAGAATCTTTCCTGATGTATTGTTTATGCTGGGGATGTTACAGAGCTTCTAGCCTTAACTTTACATGCTTACACTCACAAAAATATCACACATTATTCCTTACATTGAGACTTATGCAAACTACTTGGAGACATCCTCCTTCACGAACACTTACTCAGAGACCCTAACCCCTACATTTTCCTAACCGTGAAGTCGTACAAACCCGAGCCTATACTTGGAAATATGGATCTCCCAAATATTGGATAAGGGAACGCCTGAGCCATGAAGGGTGTTGGGTGGGGAAAATTGTTTTCCTTATATTCAAATTGTTTTACACTTGTGTTCAATCATTTATCCTCACAAACTCACCATCATAGACACTATCACCCTCATCTTCAAACTTGCATGGACCTCATACAAAGCAGACACTCATCTTCACTGTCCTAGATACTTAACTTCATGGACTTACGCTTCCATGATACTTGTTCATATGTAGACTATATTGATACATTTATGTGGAGATCACAATCACCTAATTCACTTTGTGCATAGTTCGTTTTACCTAGTGTAGATACTCATTGAATTACCCTCACATGTTTGATGCTCCTACCCTCCTACATTGTCATAGACTTGTCCCAACACCATATTATTCACTACATTGTAATATCGATTTGAGAGAGAGAGAGAGAGAGAGAGAGAGAGAGAGAGAGAGAGAGAGAGTTGGTTGTAAGTGATCGTTGAGGCCTAAGACTTATCACATAAGTCCTACTATTTGTACATTCTTGAGAAGCCATCAATCAAAGCTACAGGTGGATCCTAGTGTGATCCAACCGATTTGAATATTTCTATGTATACATTGAAATAAATTGGCAAGATGGATTTCCCGAGGGACTCAAATTGGTGAAGGTGATTCCTAAGCATGGAAAGTGTTGTGTGGGGAAGGTATTGTGGAGCCAATGGTGTGCTAGTTTTTTGAGGTTACTGTAGACCTGTATGTTAGAATTTGGCTTCAAATAGAGAGTCAAATGGGTTGTGGGATGACATATAGAAACTTCTAGGTTTTTTCTTTGCCATGGTTGAATCATAGCCTATCTTGGGGGTGGAATAAATAGTATATGATGGACATAGTACCTATTGTTGGGTGGAAAATTGCACTTACACATCCGGTTTTCAGGATGTTTATTTTGGATAAGTATCTCCTTATATTTGAGTTGATGTGTTGCTAACTAATTTGTAATGAGCTATGATTATTTGTGTGGTATATTATACTAGTAAATGCATGTATCTGTGTGTGGAATGACATTTATTCCGCTATATTTATTATCATTATTTTGCACACTATTATTCTTGATATAAATTCATACATGGCCTTTGGTATTACTTAAGAACCCACAATTAGTCCCTATCCCCCTTTATGTTGTTCGGTTCATGGAGGAGGATGCTACAGACCTCTAGGTTGCAACACCAAAGTTGTATGCACTAGAAACCCGCGCTCGTAGGGGAAACCAAGAAACCTGATAGTCAAATCACACTATGGTGAGAATTGGTAGGAGCCTAGTGGTCATCAAAGTTTTATATCATGGGTTAATTTAACAATAATAATAAATACATTAAATATTAACTAGTGATATGTAATACTAGGGACCTTCATTCATGGTTATCCACACAATATATAAGGGTGGCTACAAATTGTAAGCTATCATACATCTTATTTTACATTACTTGCCCTTTATGGAATTTATACGTTACTTATACTGGTTATTCTATTATTGAGGAATTTTGTTCTTTTCAACTGGTATCAGAGCCTCGTTTGGCTGATCTGGGCCTTTGGCCTTAATTTTCAGAACTTGTGTGATTTTTCGCTTGTAGCCTTATTTTAGGGTTTCCCTAAAATATTGGACATTGTCCAAAAGAAAAAGAAAAAAACATAAAAAGAAATAAAAAAAAAAGTTTAAAAAAAGAGATAAAAGTAAAAGGAAAAATAAAAATAAAAGGTAAAAGTAACCCCAAAAAAAGGGAGGTAAAATTAAAAAAAGAAAGGAAAGTAAAAAAAAGAAAAGATAAAGTAAAACAAACACATGGCTTTGCTTTTAAAGTAAAACAAGCACATGGTTTTGCTTTCTGCTTCAACCCAGGTTTTGCTTTGATTTGAATTATTATAATATATTTATAATAGTTCAAAATTTTTGTTTTATTATATAAAATAATAAAATAAAGATTTTTATTATATAATAATTAATACAATAATTAATTATTATTTTAAAAAAAACTATATATTAAACTATATATATAGTTTATAAAAACATTAATATAATTATTAATTAATTAATTAATAATTATTATTATAAAAGAAAAAGGGAAGAAACAAAAAAAAATACAAAGAAATAATATTATTGAATATTATTTTTGGAAAAAAAGAAAGAAAAAGGGGGGTTATTTAACCTAATCAAAGAAGATCTTCTATCATTGAAAAAGCGAAAGAAAAGAAGGCCAGATAATCAACCAAAATCCGCTATCAAACAAGAAGACCAATTTTAAAAATTGGAATTCAAGAAGTCATGGCGACTATGATACCAAAATTACAATCACAGTTACTGGCAGTTTCAAATGAGCTAAAAGTGTGTGAAATTGCCAATAATAGTCTACTATTCGAAATCAACAAACAGAAACTAAGGATTACTACCTCGGAAATGAATATTGGATTTTTGGAAGATAGTAAAAGAAAATTCATAGAAAGGCTAGCAGATAAAGATGAGAAAATATCACGTCTGGAAGGCATCATTCAAAAAATTCACGACCAGATAATAAAGTCAAAAAAATTCGAAGAATATCTGTATCGGAATATTATCGAATTGGAAGAAGAAATTAGTCGTCTTAACAATGTCATCATCGACAAAGAAGATGAATTGGTGCAAGTACATGAAAAGTTAGGAAATGAGGAAACATAATTACGTCATCATCAACAACAAAAAGAAAGACTCCAACAATAACATGACGACAGTAAGAAGACACATAAGTTGGAATTGACAAAAGTCAACAAGGTATTATCAAGCAATACCGAAGAGATTTTTCGACTACGTTATCATAACAAAACACTGATTACAAAGATCAAAAAATTGAAAAACAGTAGAAAGAGGGAATACTTCGGTGAAGACCTCGAAGGAAAAATACGGGAAAAGCAAGAAGAAAACCAGTTTCTAAATAATCATAATCAGGAACTACAGAATCAAATCAAGGAGTTAGAAATTGAAAAAATGTCTCAAGATGAAAGAATCGAAAAGATTCATAATCATAACAAACTACTGGAGAACCAAGAAGCACAAATCCAAGAAAATGCACCTAAAAATCAAATCGAGGAAGTGAAGACAGTCCTCACCGCAATCCAAAAGAAAGAAGAACAAACAATACCTACGCCTTACAGACATCCTAATTATAATCGTCATTTTGACCAACGACAGGGTCAAAATGAATATTCATAGAAGTCTTATGTGGACTTGTGAAAATATTGACATACTAAGCAACAATTGAGACGAATCGTCCCACAAAATGATCTCACAACTCCGATAAAAATAGATCTGGGATGGACCACAGTAGATACGATGCGACAATTCACCTAGGGAATCCGTAACTCATATTGGCTCATTTCCTCAAATGTCACCAATACAAAAAGGAAAGGATCCCCAGACAATCATTCAAAGGAAATCAAACATTGCTATCGATACAGCTTTGAGGACAAAGCTTCCCTTAAGGGGAAGGCAATGTAACAATAATAATAAATACATTAAATATTAACTAGTGATATGTAATGCTAGTTTAAGGGATGTGGACCTTCATTCATGGCTATCCACACAATATATAAGGGTGGCTACAAATTGTAATCTATCATACATCTTATTTTACATTACTTGCCCTTTATGACATTTATACGTTACTTATACTGGTTATTCTATTACTGAGGAATTTTGTTCTTTTCAGTTAAATTTGTGGTACTTGGGAGAAACCCCAAAATACAAACCCCTCCATGGTTACAAGTGGAAAAATTCAAGTGGTTGTCGAAGTTTTATATCAGATCTAGGATTAGTGGAACTTGGGAGGAACCCCAAGAGTTTGACCTAACAACATATCAGTATCTGCATAGTGGATTTGATAGAATGTGTTGGGAAAAGAAGGTAAGATAGAAGGCCTCGATAGGACATGCATCAATGCATTGATTTTTTTTTGGGTCTGAGTTTCTTTGAGGTGAAATATAAGAAAATATCAATGGGAGGCCCCATCAGGAAACACATTAATGTTTCAGAGTTTTGCATTGGATTTGTCCTAAGACATCACAAAGGAAAATATCGATGGGAATCCAATGATGAATCCCCGATAGGATGCATGTTGGCACTTCAGAGATTTGCAATGGAGTTATTTGACGGTGTCATCGATAAAAGATATAATAGGAAAGTTTGAAATACGACACGTGTCTACGTTTAATTTTTTTCATCGCAATTGTGTTAAGGGGCCATGATAGGAAGGTCTAATGGGAAATCCTGATTGAGCACATGCGTCTCCTCCTTGGATTTGTTTTGAGTCCCAGAAATAAGGTCAAATGGATATTTGCAATGAGGAAATGCATCATCTCATCATATTTTTTACATTAGAGTTGTTTTAAGGAGTCGCATAAAGAAGGTTTGCAGCAAATGCCTAAAAATGGAAACACATAAACATAATAGTGTTAGTCCATGGAGTTCTCAATTGAAGATGGCGGAGAAAAAAATGAAAGAAAGGGTCTAAGGGCAGAGTCCCAAGTTGACACATGGATGGGAATCATAGTTATAGTCTCGGGGTATACACTGAATCATAGATTTTGAAGGGCCATCAAGTGAGGTTCGATGTGGGTTCAATGACCAATTGAATTAGAGAGGACTATGGAATTATAGGTTAAAAAAATACCCCTACCACGAATGACATAGATCGTGTCATGCCTCATTGATCATCATTCACCCTGGAAACCGTTTATTGTAGATTCAAACCCGCTTATCAAGGGGGTTTACTATGTGAACCTATGACAAAGCACATGAATTTGTAGGATATTAAAGGATTCCCTTAATTTCACTAGAAATTAAATATTGATCCAAGAAACCTTTTGTGAACTCCTCCCTCCACACCCCCCCACCCCCCCATACACCTTTAAGGATAAAAAACTCCTATTTTCATTAGATATCCTAGGTATCCATTTTCCCATGATATCCCCACTTTTTCTCATTGAGATCCAAACAAGTGTGTTATATCAATTATTGTGTTTGAATTACATTTTGAGCATCAACAAAAAACAACCAATAATAGAATATGCTAACCCAATCCACATCTAAGAAGATTGTGGGTTGATTACTCACGCAGTGCCTCAACAAATAAGAAAAAAAACTAAAAATCAAGTGGGATGACCTCTAACAAAGTGGTCAAGCTAGGGATCAAAATCCACCAAAGTAAGCCATATTACCATTTAAACATCATTGCATGGTATGCTCAAACCAATGCAAGGTAAAAATATGGGAAGGAAACAAACAATAGATAAATGGTCAACAAAAGGGTCTATAAGGTGAGTAGAAAACATCAAAATTTAATCACATCAACAACCCAAAGTAATACATGAGCAATCACCAATCATTGAATTAAATGCAAGCTAGAGAAGAGGGCTTTCTTTCACAATGATCAAAATTATCAAGCTTCTAATAGTAGAGAGAACCTTAAGAAGCAATTGAGTAAAACCCAAAGGGGCATATATATATATATATATATATATATATA
>LPNX010233120.1:80498-146838 GCA_001517045.1 Pseudotsuga menziesii
GCCAATGTGTGATTGAGGGTTTGAACTTTTGTGGCAATCCCACAAAAGGGTCCCCAAATTATGGAAATTTTTTTTTATATAAAAGAGGTATTTGTTTAGCAATAGCCTAAATGTTAGATATTTTTAAGGTGTGTTATTTTCACATAATACAAAAATTTTGAAATACGACACGTGTCTACGTTTCATATTTTTTCATCGTAGTTGTGTCAAGGGGTCGTGATAGGAAGGTCTAATGGGAAACCCTGATTGAGCACATGTGTCTTCTCCTTGGAGTTTTGGATTGGAGTTGTTTTGAGTCCCAGAAATAAGGTCAAATGGATATCCATAATGAGGAAATGCATCATCTCATCATATCTTTTACATTAGATTTGTTTTAAGGAGTCCCATAAAGAAGGTTTGCAGCAAATTCCTAGAAATGGACACACATAAGAATACTAGTGTTGGTACATGGAGTTCTCAATTGAAGATGGCGGAGAAAAAAAATGAAAGGAAGGTTCTGAGGGCAGAGTCCCAAGTTGACACATGGATGCGAATCCTAGTCATAGTCTTGGGGGTATACAATGAGTCATATATTTTGAAGGGCCAATAAGTGAGGTTCGATGTGGGTTCGATGGCCAATTGAATTAGAGCGGAGTGTTGAATTGAAGCTTAAAAAAATACCCCTACCGCGAATGATCGTGTCATGCATCATTGATCATGATTCACCCTAGAAAGCGTTTATTGTACATCCAAACCCGCTTATCAAGGGGGTTTACTATGTGAACCTATGACAAAGCACATGCATTTGTGGGATATTAAAGGATTCCCTTAATTTCACTAGATATTAAATATTGATTCAAGAAACCTTTTGTGAACTCCTCCCTCCACCCCCCCCCCCTGCTCTCCCCACCCCAATACACTTTTAAGAATAAAAAACCCCTATTTTCATTAGATATCCTAGGTATCCATTTTCCCATGATATCCCCACTTTTTCTCATTGAGATCCATACAAGTGTGTAAAATCAATTATTGTGTTTCAATTACATTTTGAGCATCAACAAAAGCCAACCAATAAGAGAATATGCTAACCCAATCCACATCTAAGAAGATTGTGGGTTTATTACTCATGCAATGCCTTAACAAATAAGAAAAAAAACTAAAAATCAAGCAGGATGAACTCTAACAAAGTGGTCAAGCTAGGGATCAAAATTCACCTAAGTAAGTCATATTATCATTTAAACAGCATTGCATGGTATGGTCAAACCAATGCAAGGTAAAAAATATGGGAAGGAAACAAACAATAGATAAATGGTCAACAAAAGAGTCAATAAGGTGAGTAGAAAACATCAAAATTTAATCACATCGATGACCCAAAGTAATACATGAGCAATCATCAATCATTGAAATAAATGCAAGCTAGAGAAGAGGGCTTACTTTCACAAGGATTAAAATGATCAAGCTTCTAATAGTAGAGAGAACCTTAAGAAGCAATTGAGTAAAACCCAAAGGGGCATATATATATATCTATATATATATATATATATATATATATATATATATATATATGACATGCTCTTATTTAAGCCATATATTCCAATAACTTTGATTGAGTCCAAGACCCCCCAAGGGAGCCTCTCTACCCTTCAAGCTTTAATAGAGCGGGCCGATGTCTAATTGAGGGTTTGAAGCTTTGTGGCTATCCCACAAAAAGGTCCCCAAATTATGGGCAAATTTTTTTTATGTAAAGGAGGTATTTTCTTCAGCAATAGTCTAAATGTTAGATGTTTTTAAGGTGTTTTTTTTTTCACATAACGACGTAGAAATTTTAAATTAATTCTTGAAAAAGCATATAATAGTATTAAACTTACATAATCCTGATGCCCTTGAGATATTTGAAAATATTGACAAATTGAGAGGATTAAAATTCACCAAAAAGTTCAAAACATCTAACCATTAAATTATTTTTTTTAAACATAAGTTAGTAAAGAGTTGTTAATGGCCTAAAAGATGATGGGGGCATTCGTGGTTATAAATGGTCAAAGACATGCAGACAAATTGCACCCAGTACATTATTTAATTCCAAAAAATAATTTTAGCCGACCAATGAAAGCAAAATGAAAATTTGAAGCGAAGAAAACGATATATATAAATAAAGGCAAGTTCACAATCGTTACAATCAAACAAACTGAGTCTTTGAAGTCGTTTAAGCTAGTTCTCATCAGCTTTCCCCTGCTAACGACGTTGCTGCGGTCGTAGTATTAATTTGTACCGAGGGAGCCGAGATGTCGACTGCTTGCACAAACAGGCTAATGGCTGATCTGAAGACAATGACAGATGATCCGCCTGAAGGTATTAGTGGATCTCCTCGAGAAGACAATATTATGTTCTGGGACGCTGTTATCTTCGGGTATTTATATTTCTGCTTTTGCCATTTTATCATAATGTTTCAGCTTCTAAGATTTGAATTGTATTGACCTGAATTAAGTGAGTTAATGATCTGTGCACATATTTGTTTGCAGGCCTTCAGAGACTCCATGGGAAGACGGTTAGTGTTTTCTCTTTTTTTCCTGGATTTAGCTTATATTATAGTTTAGTATTTTTTTAAAACAGTTTAGCATTTTCAAACTTTTTGAGTGAATATTCGGCCACCATGATCATCAAAGATGCTAGAAGAGTTCATCTATAAATCTTCAATTGTTATTGGAAGATTTAATGAACTAAATATTATCATATTGTCATTTTGTAGGGATATTTAAGCTGACGCTCCAGTTCAAACCGGATTACCCTAACACCCCTCCCACAGTGGAGTTTGTATCGAAGATATTTCACCCGAATGGTAAGTATTGTTTATACAGTTTCAAATTTCTGTATAGCTATTAAGCTTTCATGACTGCAACCAGTGTAAATATGTTAATAGTTTATATAGTTTCAAATCTCTGTATAGATATTCAGCTTTCATGACTGCAACCGTTGTAAATATGTTAATTACTGTTAGATAGCTATTGGATTCTAATGCTATATTTATTCGTATTTAATTTTGTACAAATACTGTTTTTTGATCCTTACCAGGCATATCAGACCCTAGGTATAAATCGATGAACTGATCTTTGGTTTATCCTGTGTAGTTTATGGTGATGGTAGTATTTGCTTGGACATTTTGAAAAATCAGTGGACCCCAGCCTATGATGTGGCTGCAATTCTCACTTCCATTCAGGTACTGAACTCTTTCAGGTTGTGAGATGATCTTTTTTAACGGTAGGGGCTTTATATTGATTGCTTATCAAATTGATATTCAGGAAGGAGGGAAATGTAAGTTCCAAATGCTTTTAGCAGCTAAGATTTTCTTGCTGACCAATACATATGGAATTATTTTGAGTGCAGTCGTTACTGTGTGACCCAAATCCGGATTCTCCTGCTAATCAAGAAGCTGCTCGCTTGTACCGTGAAGATCGCAGAGAATATAAGAAGAAGGTCCGCGAGGTTGTTGAAAAGAGCTTGTCAGATATCTAGCAGAGAATTCACAAGCATCCAACTGTTTTTGAAATAATATGGACTCATACGGTCTAAAATAAAGATATGTAGCTTTAGGTATTATGTTTCATGGTTATTAGTTGTCATGTTGAAAATGGCCATATTAGGGTTAATATGGCAATTAAGGGAAATGGCGTTAATTAGGGTAGTTGGGGAAAATTGGCTAGTTTAGTTCATAGTTGGGTTAATTTTGGTAATCAAGGGTTAGATATTATTTGAGATTTTAGGTTTTTTTTAGCTCATTAATAAGATTAAGGTGAATGTAATAATGTATATCAAAGATTCATTTCATGGTGGTTTAATCTTGTTATGATTAAATGCATCTTGATTAAGATTTAAATATTTAGTTTTTAGTTTTTGTTTTTTTGTTTTTTTTTATATCAATTTTTGTTTTATTGTTTATATCAATTGTTTTTTTTCATATCAATTTTCATATCAACTTGTAGTCGTGCTAGTTGCATTGATTGAGGAAAATATAGCTAATTGAG
This sequence comes from Pseudotsuga menziesii, assembly GCA_001517045.1. Lineage (NCBI taxonomy): Eukaryota > Viridiplantae > Streptophyta > Pinopsida > Pinales > Pinaceae > Pseudotsuga > Pseudotsuga menziesii. The sequence goes on from LPNX010233120.1 coordinate 84,497, forward strand.
GATTATTATGATTTACTTGACATTTAGAGACAACAAAACTTTAAGAAAGGATATATATACAAATTCAGTTAGATGGATAGAGTTAGAAAGGAAGAAAACCAATTGAGACCACATTTGTTCTTGTAAGCTTAAATAAGAACATATGTACATAGTATATTTAACTGCTTTTTTTTTAATTGGAAAAATTAGTAGATCTAGGAGAAAGAAATCATTATTTTATTGTAAAGGATATGAAGGAGAACTCTATGTCAAGGGTGGCTCTCTCCATTACTTCACATGGTTGGATTGTGAGGAGATTCATGTTACAATTTAGTTGAAAACAAATATGAAGTTTAAAGATTCATTATTCTTTTTAATGCTATGCATATTGTTTTTATTGTTTTTCTTTAACTAATTGTTGAATATTGTTGTTGGAGATTATTTGGATATATGTGTTTTCTTCATTTATTTATTTTTTAATGTTTTATTTATGAATATGTAAATTTAGAAAGAAAAAAACACATTTTGTAAAAAACATTTATTATGATTATCATGTAAAATAAGATTTGGTAAATTGAAAAATCATCTTATCCATTAAAGTTATTTACAATTTTTTTTATTATGATTATCATGTAAAATAAGATTTTGTAAATTCAAAAATCTTGTTATCCATTAAAATTATTTACAAATTTAGAAGTTATTTGTCTCTTGTTTATTTTTTAGTATGGCAAAATTTTTGAAAAGCCATCAATGGTGCATACATTCATATTCACATTCAAGGTTTCAGTAAAATGTCCACTATATTATTGGTACTCATAGTTTTGATTTGATTGGATTTTTAATTGGATTTTTAATCTCCTTGTAAAACCACATGGTTATTACTTTTAGTCATAACAAACATTATAAACCTTTGTAGTAAATTCAATTATCATAGTCTTTAGTATAAATGGTGAACACTATACATATTTTTGGTGGAAATTGCCCATAACTTGTGTCAATTCTATACATTACATTTTTTGTTAGCCACAAAATATTCTTTTAAATCATATCCTTGAAGGGATATTGTGAATAGTGCCCATTTTTGTTTTGGACTTTTCTACTCTTGGCTTCCCACATAGAATTTAAGGTAATTTTTTTAATTAATGTAATTTTTTCTCAAACATGTTTGAATTTTAGAAGGATTGGTTCCTCATGTCATGACTCACAACACAAATTCTTTTATTTACAATTTGTTTTATGTTCGTGGTCAAAATAGGACTTTGAGATAGAGAGGGTGTTCGTGGTTAAAGTAGGACTTTTAGATAGAAAGGGGGGGCAGACTTCTAATATGAGGATTCTCATACCAATTGTAAAGGATTCTAATACCAATTATCAACGATTATTCACAAGGATTCTCATATCATCTCTATATCCCTTTGTCAAACAAATTCAGAAGGAGAAAACCATATTTTGCTATCTTCAATGGGAAATGTCTGTAATAAGAAGAAACAATCATTACGGAAAGAACTTAAAACAGAGCAAATAGAAGAATAAAAGGAAAAAGAAAGACCATACAATCATAGTCATTCAACTAGAGACAATATAGTTAGACCTACATCGCCTCCACAATTAAAATGTAAGATTTCAACACAAGACACAATGAATGATAACTCACTGCAATAAGAGTAATGCGGCAAAGTGTGACAATGGCCACACCATTTTTGGCATCGATCCCAATGTTTCAACAAGTTTGACATATACCAATTCTAAACCGATCCATACTTCAATTCAAAGTTTAGTGGATAAAATACCAATCCTAGTTCCTCAACACCTCTGGTAAAATCACAACTAAACAATAGAAATGCTAAGAATGAAGTTATATTAAAGGAAGTTATTTATGGCCAAGTTCATGAAAATGAGATATTGTATTTTGAATCCTTGTTTGATGATTTTAATGAATGGGTTCGTAACATTATACATATACATGAGGTTTGCGCAAAACCCAACAATGTGGTTCAATTTCCAAGTCAAATTTTCTAGTTTGCGACATTTGATGTCAACCGCACTCCATCTAATATCAATGACCTACCAAAGCTTTCACAAGGGAAGAAAAGAACTCATAATCGCATAAAAGTGGATGAAAGCGCCTTGTCTTCCATGGAAGCTAAGACACCTCAATTGTTAAAAAAATATTAAACAATATTTTGAACCGAATGTAATGCAGTAAATGTCGATTATTTTTAAGTTTGTTGAAATCTAGGAGCTTTTGCAATAGTTAGAAGAAAATAGGACATAAAAACATTGAAAAATAAATAATCAAGTAGTCACATGGTAAAATATCTTGTCAAAGCATTCACGTCAATTGGTAAAAAATATTGTTCACAATATTGTAATGTAGCTCATCGGGTAGTGGTTGAGCCAATTGTAATTAGAAAAGGACAATTCCATTTGATAAAATGCACATCACAAATTTGAAAAACAATAGTTTCATAAATTATCAAACAAGACAAGATTTTGGCCATGGAACCATCGTGAATCCTTGCTCAAGGATTCAAATTCAAACTAAGAAGCATAACTTCTTTTTGTGAGATCCTTCAAGTGTGTTTGGGTAGGTCAAATGTGGGAATTCTACCTAAGGCCTCAAGGTCAAGGTTCAATAACGATTCAATCAAAGAATAAAGAGATATAGAGATAATAATGGTGACTATAGGAGTTCAATCAAAGAATACAACCATAAAAAGAAGGATGCATACTTTAGCTATTGAATTTTAAATGAATAATCAAGAACAATATAATACAATTGAACTCTATTGCATGCGTGATCGCAATTCTATTCATGCCATTCTAGTTACTAACTTGGAAATAGTTTCCTATCCTCATAAAAAGTGTAATATATCTCATAGTTTTGGTTTATTTTTACTATAAGTACCACTTTTTGTAAGTTAAAGGTTGTACACATACTCTATAGGTTAGACTAGATACTAAAACTAGCAACAACCCAACTACATATTTTACTAAAAAACAATGACAACATTATTAGTATTAAGAAATGGTCCTTTTGGTCGTTGTGTTCAAGTTATTGTAGCAATCTCATGATGAACTATGAAAATTTTTGTGACAACATATATGGATTTATGTGATTATATAAGGTTATTGGTGATGATGCAAGTAAGTTTTTTTTTGCGATATTTATTAAAGGTTGCCCGCATAGTTCGGTACATGTTGGCATTAGTTATAGCTTGAGGCTTTTCCCATTCTCCTTCAACAATTTCAACCATAGAAATGACATCTCTCATGGAGGATCCTTGCTTGATTATGGTGGTTATTGGTGATGATGCAAGTGTTCTTGGTCACTCACCTCTCGATTACAACCTTGTTGATTTGGTTATTTAGATGCATTTATTTCAATATTAGAATCACAGTTTAATCATGGTTCCCATATCGATCTAGTATGTTATAGATTATCTATAGGGTTCTCATGTTTTCATATATGGATTTATGTGATTATATAAGGTTATTGGTGATGATGCAAGTAAGTTTTCTTGGTTATATTTATGAAAGGTTGCAAGCATAGTTCGGTGCATGTTGACATTAGTTATAGTTTGAGGTTTTTTCCATTCTCCTTCATCAATTTAAACCCTTGAAATGATATCTCTAGTGAAGGATCCTTGCTTGATTATGGTGGCTATTGGTGATGATGAAAGTTTTCTAGATCACTCATCTCTCGATTACAAACTTGTTGATTAATTGCAATTTTTGTTTGTTTAGATACATTTCTTTCAATATTAGGATCATGGTTTAATCATGGTTCCCATATCTCTCTAGTATGCTATAGATTATCTATAGGGGTCTCATGTTTTGGTTTGAGGATGGATTCATGACAATACAAGTAGTCAGAGAAGGTTCATGGGTTGTAGATTTTGTTAATGGCACTTGAGACTAAAAAAAATTCATTTAGGACATAAGTCTTTTATTGGCCTCTCGTGACCTTAGTCAGACCTTGAGACCTAATTTAGGGTTCATAATATTCCTAATAATGGTAGTCACATCCCACATGGAATTGAATGATACCCTACAAATTTCTATCACTAGAGTCTCTTGTTTCTCTCCATTGACTATGGTCAAGGACTTGAGAACCATCCATGATGCCTAAGACCTCATAATCGAGAGAAACCTAAATAATTCTCAAAAAGTGATTATGTAATTATTCATGGGTGTTATTCATGGGTGTTATTCATAGGTGTTATTCATGGTTTCTCCCATAACCATCTTTATTCCTTGATATGAATTTCTAGTGCATTAAACGTACTCATGATTTTTGTATCCCATTGAAATCCCTACAAAGAACTTGTTTGTTAGTTCTAGGACTTGTTCAAGTTTCTTGATCTCAAGAGTATTCAACAATATCTTTACGATAAACTTCACATACTCTATATCTACATAACATGCATGTGTTTTGACCACCATAACTCACACATGATATTTTTCACTATAAGTTGCATGTATTTTTTTTCTTATGTAAATTTCAATTTTTAGGCAGGAGCTTGTCCTACCTCGGAAATTGAATTTCAAATGAAAGCACTTGCACCCTCCTATCATATCTTGTGTTTCATATATGTTCCCATGTGTATGCTTCAGACTTAGTTTCAGAATAACCATTCCAATGGTATGGAATGCAGAAATCATATCAAATTCAATGTTTCTCTCTAATTTTTCGAGATGTCTATGTTTGATTACGCCGAGAGCCACTCTACAGCCGAGTATGAGGCAGATCCTATAACTTTATGTGGAAGATCTTGTAACACTTGTCCATATTATGTTGTAATGTTTGTTACTAACAAAATAATAAAAAATAAAATTTTAATTATCCGCCAAAATAAATGTCGGCCACAAAAACAACCTAATATGGGGGAGATGTTGTAATGTTCCTACCTAACAAAACATTACAAAATAAAAAATTTAATTATCCGCCAAAATAAATGTCGGTCACAAAAACAACACAATATGGGGGAGATGTTGTAATGTTCCTACCTAACAAAATAATAATAAAAAAAATTCTGAATTATCCGCAAAAAAATGTTGGCCTTGTCCTAAACAACCCATGCCTTTATTAACAATTCCAAAGCAAATTTTGATACAATTTTCTCAGAGTAACTCTACCACAACGAATCCTTCATGAAAGAGGAGGCAATGCCTTCCTTTTATACCAAAAANATTGCAAACTCCAACAACAACTCGAGCATGCATTGAAGTGGATGGAGAGGTGGACTCCACCTTGGCAAGGTGCTCCCCATCCTTCTTTGGAACCATCAACCATCAAATATGGCAGCCACAAGTGTGAAACACATGAACATTTGAGATCTGCGTGAGCTTTGAAGGAGAAGAAGAATGAGCTGAAGCTTTGGTTGAAATGAATGTTAACCAACGATTGGAAGAAGCTGAGCCATCCACTCAATTTATTCAGCATCAATCTCCTTGACTTATGCAATCCATACGGCTAATTTCCAGCGTGAACTCCATGCTTTACATCACCCTCTTAATTCAAGTTTTCAACAATTCGCATGGTGTGGTGACATTCATCATGGTTTATGGGGAACCACACACACACCATGCTAGCGTGAGCTTTGAAGGAGAATAAGACTGAGCTAAAGATTTGGTTGAAATGAATGTTAACGAGTGATTGGAGGGAGCCGAGCCATCCACTCAATCCATTTAGCATCAATCTCCTTGACTTATGCAATCCGTACGGCTGATTGCCAGCGTGAACTCCATGCTTTATGTCACCTTCTTAATTCAAGTTTTGAAAATTCGCATGGTGTGGTGACATTCATCATGGTTTATAATTTATAATTTATTAAGTGGATGGGGAACCACTCATTCCCATTCCCATGTGTGCCCACCACACACCATGCTAGTGTGAGCTCTCCCCTTCACGTCATTCTTTTCATGAAATAATTCCAATTTTAAATTTAAACCAAAGTTTTAATCCCATGCAACTTGAATAGAATCGTAATACCTATGGCCCACATGCCATGTCACTCCTTACCATTAAAAAATTCAAATTTGACTTTGATTTTGACCTTTTTTAAAATTGGACACTACTGCATTTTGTCCAAAGCTAGCAATTAAAAGCTACTATGATGTTCCCTTTTAGCCAGATGATGCTTTCTAGGATGCTTCGGCTGCCCGATTGATGGTGAAAGTGGCCCCAGGGGTAAACATGTTGTTTTGGGGATTCAATTAAATGCATCCATGGTGAAATTAAACGCATCCATGGATTCAATATTCATTTAAATGCACATCATTGGATAGGAAAAGATATTTCTATTAATAAAATCAGAGATTACATAAGTGACAACCTCTGTCATCACGTCTGCGAACCGGAGAAACCGAGTCCTTCACTTGGGCCTCCACCACCTCAATCCTCCATCTCTCGATAGCAAGCTCACAAACAAAGGAAAGCTTGGGAAGAACACTAAGTGCTCCAAGGGACAAAGGGATGAAAACTCAAATACAAGCAAGTCACAGCAACAATGGACTATAGTTTTCTTGCTCTTCAATTCCTCTCCTTCAATGTATCCAAGGGGTTCCTTATATAGTGCTTCAATGGGGTAATGGAAGGTCAAATATGAGCGATCTCAAGGCATATGGAAGGCTAAGAGACAAGTGACTCGGATCCACATCAAGGAAAACTCCAAAAATATTTGGACTTATGCACACATCCCGATGTACACGAGTTTAAGGGTAATATGCGTGTATATACATGAGAAAGGGATTAAAAGTCACATACAACAAATAATAGGTGTTTTTAGGGATGATATTAGAAACATCAAAGGTACAATAATGGTCCATGGGGTCCAAAGAGTCTGCAGAGGGACAGGGAAGGCCATAAAAGTGTGATCAACCATGTGTGATAAAATCAGCTGTAATAATGATGATCTGTGGAATATCAATATTCCAGAAACAGAAGGGAGTCAGGATGTCGCAGCACCTGACATACCGATGAATGGAGGAGAACCCAAAGTTTGCAAATGTTGGGGACTACTGGGATGAAGAGACCATGTAAAAGATCACAGACCTGTTGCATGAATTCCAAGATTTGTTCCCTACGAAGTTTTCTAAGATGAAGGGGATATTAGGAGATTTAAAAGAGATGAATATTCTGTTGAAGCCAAATGTGAAACTAGTAAGGCAAAGGCCATATCTCCTGAATCCACGATACAAGGAGAGAGTCAAAGATGAGCTCGACAGAATGTTGGATGCTGGAACAATTGAGCCAGTTGAGGAATCAGAATGGATCATTCCTATGGTGGTCCAAGATAAGAAGACAGGTGAGGTTCAGATTTGTGTCGACATGAGGAAAATGAATGATGCATGTATGCATGATCGATTTCCGACACCATTCACTAACGAGGTGCTAGAAGGAGTAGGTGGTCAAGAAATGTATTCTTTCATGGATGGCTTTTCTAGCCATCATCAGATCAGGATCGCAAAAGAGGATTGTCACAAGACAACATTCGTTACTAAGTGGGGCTTTTTTCAGTATACTGTGATGCCTTTTGGGATTAATAATACGCTTATGATATTTTCTCGGGTTGTTGTTGCTGCATTCAAATATTTTATTTAGAAGTTCTTACAAGTTTATATGGATGACTAGAAATTTTATGGATTGATTAGGGACCATCTAGAAAACCTGGGACTGATGCTAGAGAGATTTTGACAACATCAGATCACACTGAACTCAAAGAAGTGCATTTTTTGTGCACCATTTGGAATTTTCTTTGGACACATTGTCTACAAGCAAGGATTGTTGGTTGATCCCGCAAATATTGCGCTAATTTTGAGCTTGACGCCACCTACAAATGTGAATATGCTTAGAGCGACGTTGGGGAACACATGATATTATTGCAAGCTCATACGAGGATATGTTGTGATCATAGCTTCGATGGAGAGGTTGTTGAGGAAGGATGTTGTATTTGTATGGAGTCAAGAGTGTCAAGACAATTTTTATACATTGAAGGAAAATATGAATTCCACACCAATATTAGTTTTTCCTGATTGGAATAAGGAGTTCCATGTTCATGTGGACGCATCATCCGTTGCGCTAGGAGTGGTCCTCGCACAACCAAGGGAAGGAGATCTTGATCACTTGATCACTTTCGCTAGTCGAAAGTTGTCATCTATGGAGAAAATTTATATGACCACTGAGAGAGAAGGTTTGGCGATGGTATATGCACTGCAAAATTTCGCCATTACCTATTGGGTGGTGATTCCAAGATGTTCACGGACCATTATGCATTTGAAATACCTAGTCAATAAGCCTATGTTGGTGAGGAAGATATGCCGCTGGATAATTCTCTTTCAGGAGTTTGATTTTGAGATAATTGTGAATCCAGGTCACTTAAATGTTGGCCTTGATCATTTATCCCGAATTGAGACAGGCGACGAACCAAAAAACATTGAAGATGAACTTCCATATTCGCATTTGTTTAGAGTTGACATGGATGAGGATTATTATGATCAAATAATTCAATTTTTGGCAACAGCGTTCGCACCAGAGGACCTTACTATAAGTCAGAAGAAGAAGGTTCTGGTTAAGGCCTTAGATTTCCAGTTGATTGCTCAACATCTCTACAAACTAGGACTAGATGATATTTTATGGCGGTGTGTACTACCACATGAACAAGGGAAGATATTAACAGAAGCACATGTTGGAGTTGCTGGTGGACACTATGGAGGTCGTGCTACTTCTAGGAGGGTGCTTCGTGCAGGGTTTTGGTGGCCCACTCTTCGTATCGATGCGGCAGACTATGCACGGACTTGCGACTTATGTCAAAGAAATGGAAAATGATTAAGGAGGGATGAGATTCCATTGGTACCTCATGTGATGTTGCAACCATTTGATAAATGGGATGTCGACTTTGTGGGACCAATCAACCCACCTGGAAAGAGAACTAGTGCACGATACATAATCACAATGACAGACTATTTAACACAATGGGCGGAGGCCGCACCTGTTGTGGATTGCACCACTATGACAACAATGAAGTTCATGTTTGACAACATTGTTACTTGGTTCGGATGTCCAAGGATATTGATGATCGAATAGGGGAGTCATTTCATCAATCGAATAATCAACAAATTAACATAGGAACTCCAAATATAACATAAGAAGAGTACTCTATATCATACACAAGAGAATGGGATAGTAGATGAATTCAACAAAGTGTTGGAGTATGCGCTTACAAAGGTATGCAATGCAAACCATGATGAATGGGATTTGAATATCCCAATAGTATTGTGGGAATATTGTACCACTTGCAAAAGATTGATAGGGCAGACACCAATCAAATTGGTGTATGGGAAAGAGGCAGTCATGCCTATGGAGTACATTGTTCAGAGCTTGTGCATCACAACAACGACAGGCATGGATGATGAAGCCACGTTGGAGGAATGATTGGATCAACTGGTGCAGCTCGAAGAAGACCACTTTGTCACAAGATTTCACCAGTGCGTTGAGAAGGATCGACAAAAATCCTGCAATGATCAACATATAAAGAAGAAACAGTTTCGGCAAGGAGACTTGGTGCTGTTGTATGACAACAAGTTCACGAAGCATCTAGGTAAGTCACGGATGCATTGCTTAGGTCCATACCTCATTAATTCCATTACCTCGGGACGAGCAGTTCAAATCCAATAGTTAGACGGTGTGATGCTACCAAAGCTAGTTAATGGTAGCAGGATGAAGCCCGATAGGATGGGCCCAGAACCATGTGATGCTTGAGGCACTGCGCAATGACAAAAAAAATTAGGAAGGATGAATAGATAGAAGTATGGCGAACCAAGAGAAAGTGGACGAGCAAGCAGGGGAGTTAGTAGCACAATTAGGAAGGTTTGTCGCGACATAGTCAAATAAGCAGTAAATGTAGACAATTAAAGCAGTTAACCGAAAATGCTTGTTGAAGAGACGCATATTGATGGCAGATCTGGTCGTTGGATTGATAGGATCGACGACGGATTTAGGAAGTTAATGCATGATTTGGTCATGATGAGGTAAATCCAATCATGTTGATTTGGTCATGATGGGTATGTGATTGACTTGATTTTATAAGAAGGGGCCGAATGCAGTCAGAAGTTACCATTATGCAAAATTGAGTAGAGTTACAGAGTTACAGATCCGAGTCACATTGAGTTGAGTAATTTTCCAAGTGAAGTGAGGTTGAGAGACTGTTGAGCATTGTGGGGAACTAGTGGGACATGCAGAGTGATCCAATCATAGTTCAGATTTCAAGTGAAAGAGAATCACCAGTCGTCCCAGCAATTATTAAGGAGGAAGTCACAAGTATGGTGATAGGATCATCATCAGTGCCAAAGAAGAACAGGAAGGTATAGGAACCTAGCTCCACGAAGCTGAAGAAGAGACATACTAGAACGTTTGCGAGGGCACAAAAGGAGGAGATTGCGTAGACGGGTCCATCGAGCTCAGGAGTTGCGGAATCAACATCTAAAGTAGAGGTGTCCGCTAAGGATATCCCTGGGTATATACCTCCCAATTGGCCCGGTGCACAGCCCAGGAAACTCACCAAGAATAAAAAATACCAAGTAAGGATGTCAGCGATACCACAGGGGATAGTATGCACTGCCGACATTATGCTTGCACTGATGCAGATGAAGTACAATGACAATGACCTGCTCACATTAGAATATGTTACGAAGGAACTATATGTGGTGATGATAGAAGCAGGAGGGGGACCGATAGAACGCATTTCGCATGACTGTGCACGTGGGCTGAATAGAGAAGGATTGTTGGGATTGATCAACATGCCGCATTTTGGGTGGTTGGATGAGGTGAATACCTGTGTAAATAATATTTTGGCCTATTTTCATGGCAGGACTTTGTGGCTTGACACACCAGTCAAAATCACAGTATAATTTATCTCAGAAATCATGGGGATGCCAAAGGATGGGCCAAACCCCTCGCAGTATTTTAGAGGTAAGGATAATGACAAGAGGCTTGCGGCAAGGTTAAAGAATATATATGGGTTGCAACACAATGCGCGGGCTTACCGCATCGATAGTATCAATGACCTGGGGATGCACTTTGGAACAAGGATTTTGTCCAGCAAGGTGGTCAGGAAGAACTACCCCATCCAATGTAACTCAGTGGTTATTCCGTGCATAGAGAAATGTCCAGAAGTTGTACAGATGAACTGGTCATTATTTTTAATGAACCGGTTGGAAGAGGATGCAATGGCAGTCTAGGCAGGAGAATGACCATTTACATACAGTTGGTTGTTGATATTGATCGCGCTCATGGCTTGGATGGATCCAGATGAATATCAAGGTATGGAGGTGGAAGCAGCGAAAGTTTGCAATGGTACATGCTACCAGAACCTCTAGTGGGTGAAGGAACCCGAAAGATTGAAAGACTGTGCTATTCAATTTTGTATCTATTGGGAAGCGCTGCAAGAGGAAACTGTGAAAGTTCCATGGTTATTTGAGGAAGATGCAACAAAGTATCAAAGGATTTCTTGGTTTGCGATCGGCCCACACACCATTCATGTACAAGCACAACGTCACCCAGATACGCAATGGTTGTCGACGCCTTACAAGTTGTATGATCTGGAATTGGAGGCAATTGTTAATGATTGGTCTACAACATGGAGAGAACCGACCAGTTTGGAAGAAGTATCGAGAGGACCTCCAGTGGATGCACCTGTTGATCCCATGCATAAGGATGACCAACAAAGTCACCATGAATCTAATGAAGAATTGTCGAAGACACCTATAGACTCAGAAGTAGAGTGCACATTTGAAGAATTAAGGACAAAGAGGCTCCAAGAATAGGGCGCGACCAGTAGCTCAACATCAGGAATGGAGGGGCAGCTAAATCAACTCCTTAAGGTGATTACATATGTGACATATGAAGCAGCCAAAGAGATGAAGAAATAAATGCTATAGGGGTTTGCTGAGGTAAGAAAACAACTTGATTCTGTATATGATGCAGTTATGAAGAAAGTGATGGAGGTAGCGACTATGCAGAACGTCGACTCAATCAACACTAGGACGCGGTTTCAGAATGTTCAAATTCCACCAACTGCGATTGAGACAAACAACAAGGATTGAAATACCTCCCTACGACAGTTACAGGACTTGTCTATCAACATCAACATATTTTCCACACATACGTTGGTACATATGCAAAGAGTTTCCAATCAAGAGTTTGAAGACAGAGAATAGAACATCAGTGGTCAGTTTCTGCGATTGCAAGAGAAGGAGACAATAAGCATGCAAAGATATCAAAGTGCTGAAGCAGGAATAAGAGAATTTGAGGGTGAAGAGTGTCATAGAAATTAAAGAGCTAAAAAAGGAACAAGATCGACTAGTAGTTGAGAAGGCACAACTCTTGGATAGCTGAGTGCGATTGGAAGAGGAAGTTTCGGATGCCTGTCAACATGTACATGAGAGCACTACAGAACTGGATGCAGTAGAGAGAGAAAAAAGGCTTGGAGTGGTCCTCGCATGGTACATCCCAACATGCCACCTGAACAAGTCGCCGAAAGGAAAAGCGCCATGGAGAATCTAACAACATAGTTTAGAGACATGGAGCAGGAAACGAAGAAGATCACTAAAGAGACTACGCCATTTTGGGGTAGTGTAGTCCAGGATGAATAATTGGAGCAACTGAACAAGTAGTTGTAGGAGGTAGAGGGACAGCTAGCAACACTAATGATGAAACTGAGAGTAATACCACCAGTTGTTCAAATCATAAGGTCTACGGACCTAAAGGAGTTGCAATGGCACATCGGGAAGGAAAGGGAAAGACAACAGAAGCATAGTGAGTAGTTAGATGAGTTTCAATATATTGGAGCACAACTTTCTATTAAGGAAGTTGCTGCGCATAGGCCATGCAGGAAGGAAAGAAGTAGGTTACTGAGAAGCTGGTTGAACATCCGTTGAAGCATGACTTGACAAGGAGCCAAGAGATCGATGAGAAAGTGAAGGAGTTCATTTAGCAGTATGATGACTTCAAGATTAATATCAACGAGTACTCCATGTCCAACTGACGTGGCTCGAGGGTGAGCCACACGATTGTGTTGGGAGCCTGTTGGCAGGCAGTCTTGGGATAAGTTAATTTCCGGGCATCATGGATGATGCATAATCTCAAAGATACCATGCAATTTGGATTTGTATTATTTTATGTAGTTTGGTCATTTTGGACCTCATTATATGGGTTGTGGTCATATTTTGTAGAATCTGTTAAGAGTTAGTTAGAAAGTTAGTTAAGTGGACCTTGATTGTAAAGGTGCAAGCCTATAAGTAGATGTTGAATTGCAAGTGTAAAACACACTTGGCATATTGAGCTTGAGTCTGTTTGAGTTTTTGGTTGTTAAGATCTACGCATAATTTGAGATTTGTGTATCTGTGTATGGAAGAACCGTTGTGAAGAATTGTGCTTTTGTGCGAAGGTTAATATGACATGACGAAGGTTGAGCAGAACTATTGTGTCCTTTTATGTTTTCCTATTTTATTGTCTACTGTTACTCAATTATGAATTTAATGTGTATCTGTGACATGGATCTGTAAATGATAAGATGTTTCCTTGCTTTGAATGATGTTATTCTGCTAGATCTATTTGCGCATCAATTTTTTATTTGTAGTTCTGGTATAATAATGCGATATGTTGAATGTCGATATGATTTTGTTAAAGTATAAGCTCAATGATTAGATCTGTTAATGTTGTGCTAAGTTGATAAATAGATGCACATGGTCCTCTCTCATTCTGCAAAAACTTGGTTTCGTCATCTCTCCCTCGAACATCTCAAGTGCAACTTCGTCTACTCTACGGGTGTTGCTAGATGGGGTAAAATCTATCTGGGTTGGTGCTCAGGGAGATCGCAGTGGTTTGGGTGTCGACAGAGAGGGAACCCCTATCAGCTAGTTTTGTGTCAACAAAATGACAATGAGGCCACATATGTCATCAATCCATAGAGTTACAATTGAGTAAAACTTAAGGGAGCACACACACACACACACATACCTACTCTTCTTTTTATATTAAGTGTTTGTCAAAGATATATACATAATCTACTCTTTTCTACATTAAAACAATATACATAATGGGAACACACACACACATATTAATTTTTTATTTTTACCATGGAGAATCGGTAATTTCATCAGGATGACCTGGTCTAGGACAAGATTTAAACCCATTGGCTATCACTATAACCCCAAGAGTATTTCCAACATCCTTCAAGCCATATATTCCAATAACTTGTGACCCAGAAAAGTTTGAGGCATCCCCAAGGGAGGCTCTGTACGATGGGTGACCTACCTTTCGATCTTTATGAGAGAGGACTAATGTCTCATTGTGGTTTTGAAACTTAGTGGGGAGAATTACAAGCCACTATATCTGACCAATAGGCCCCCAAATAATGTGAAAAAAAAAGTGCAGAACCACCTTTCTCCATGGTCATAAGCTATGTCAAGGAGGGCGTTTCTTTTCTCTCTATTATCCCTGGGGAGTCAGAGATTCTGACCTTAACTTTACATGCATACACTCACAAAACTATCACACATTATTCCTCACATTGAGAGTTATGAAACCTACTTGGAGACATCCTCCTTCACAAACACTTACTTAGAGACCCTAACCCCTACATTTTCCTGGCCGTGAACTCATGCAAACCCTGGCCTATACTTGGAAATATGGATCTCCCAAATATTGGATAAGGGAACGCCTCAGCCATGAAGGGTGTTGGGTGGAGAAATTATTTTTCCTTGTATTCATATTGTTTTACACTTGTGTTCAATCATTTATCCTCACAAACTCGCCATCATAGACACTATCACCCTCATCTTCAAACTTGCATGGACCTCAGACAACACAGACAATCATCTTCACTGTCCTAGATACTTAACTTCATGGACTTACACTTCCATGAGACTTATTCATATGTAGACTATATTGATACATTTATGTGGGGATCACCATTACCTAATTCACTTCATGCATACTTCGTTTTACCTAGTGTAGACACTCGTCGAATTACCCTCACACATTTGATACTCATACCCTCATACATTGTCACAGACTTGTCCCAACACCATATTATTCACTACATTGTAATCTCGATTTGAGAGAGAGAGAGAGAGTTGGTTGTAAGTGAGCCTTGAGTCCTAAGACCTACCGCATAAGTCCTAATATTCATACATTCTTGAGAAGCCATGAATTAAAGCTACATGTAGATCCTAGTGTGATCCAACCGATTTGAATATTTCTATGCATACATTGAAATAAATTCGCAATATGGATTTCCCGAGGGACTCATATTGGTGAATGGGATTCCTAAGCATGGAAAGTGTTGTGTGGGGAAGGTATTGTGGAGCCAATGGTGTGCTAGTTGTTTGATGCTACTGTAGACCTGTATGTTAGAATTTGGCTTTACATAGAGAGTGGAATGGGTTGTGGGCTGACATATAGAAACTTGTAGGTTTTTTCTTTGCCATGGTTGACTCATAGCCTGGCTTGGGGGTGGAATAAATAGTATATGATGGACATAGTACCTATCGTTGGGTGGAAAATTGCACTTACACATCCAGTTGCATGGATGTTTATTTTGGATAAGTATCTCCTTATATTTGAGTTCATATGTTGCTAACTAATTTGTAATGAGCTATGATTATTCGTGTGGTATATTATACTAGAAAATGCATGTATCTATGTGTGTGAAATGACATTTATTCCACTATATTTATTATCATTATTATGCACACTATTATTCTTGATATAAATTCATACATGGCATTTGGTACTACTTAAGAACCCACATTTAGTTCTATCCCCCTTTATGTTGTTTGGTTCATGGACGAGGATGCTACAGAGTGGTATTAGACCTCTAGATTGCAACACCGAAGTTGTATGAACCAGAAACCCGCACTCACAGGGAAAACCAGTAAACCTGATAGTAAAATCCCACTATGGTGAGAATTGGTAGAAGCCTAGTGGTCATTGGAATTTGATATCAGGGGTGAAATTGGTGATACTCGAGAGAAAACCAAAATCCAAACCCCTCCATGGTGACAAGTGGTAGGGGCCTAATGGTCGTCAAATTTTGATATCAGGGGTTAAATTGGTGGTACTTAGGAGAAACCCCAAAATACAAACCCCTCCATGGTGACAAGTGGAAAAATTCAAGTGGTTGTCGAAGTTCTATATTAGATCTAGGATTAGTGGAACTTGGGAGGAACCCCAAAAGTTTGACCTGACAACATATTAGGATCTTCATAGTGGATTTGATAGAATGTGTTGGGAAAAGAAGGTCTAATAGAAAGCCTTGATGGGACATGCATCAATGCATTGATTTTTTTGCGTTTGAGTTTCATTGAGGTGGAATGCAAGGAAATATTAATGGGAGGCCCCATCAGGAAACACATTAATGTTTCATAGTTTTGCATTGGATTTGTCCTAAGGCATCACAAAGGAAACTACCGATGGGAATCCAATGATGAAGCCCCAATAGGATGCATGTTGGCACTTCAAAGCTTTGCAACGAAGTTATTTGACGGTGTCATCGATAAAAGATCTAATGGGAAAGTTTGAAATACAACACATGTCTACATTTCATATTTTTTCATCGCAGATGTGTTAAGGGGTCATGATAGGAAGGTCTAATGGGAAACCCTAATTGAGCACATGCATATTCTCCTTGGAGTTTTGGATTGGAGTTGTTTTGAGTCCCAAAAATAAGGTCAAATGGATATTCACAATGAGGAAATGCATCATCTCATCATATTTGTTACATTAGAGTTGTTTTAAGGAGTCCCATAAAGAAGGTTTGCAGCAAATGCCTAAAAATGGACACACATAAGCATACTAGTGTTGGTCAATGGTGTTCTTAATTGAACATGGCAGAGAAAAAAATGAAAGGAAGGGTCCGAGGGAAGATTCCCAAGTTGACACATGGATGGGAATCATAGTTATAGTCTTGGGGTATACAATGAATCATATATTTTGAAGGGCCAATAAGTGAGGTTCGATGGCCAATTGAATTAGAGTGGACTATTGAATCGAAGGTTAAAAAAATACCCCTACCATGAATGACATAGATTGTCTCATGGATCATTGATCATCATTCACCCTGGAAAGCGTTTATTGTAGATCCAAACCTGCTTATCAAGGGGGTGTACTATGTGAACCTATGACAAATCACATGCATTTGTAGGATATTACAGGATTCCCTTTATTTCACTAGATATTAAATATTGATCCAAGAAACTTTTTGTGAACTGCTCCCTCCACACCCCCCACCCCCCACCCCAATACACCTTTAAGAATTAAAAACCCCTATTTTCATTAGATATCATAGGTATCCATTTTCCCATGATATCCCCACTTTTTCTCATTGAGATCCATACAAGTGTGTTATATCAATTATTGTGTTTGAATTACATTTTGAGCATTAACAAAAAAAATCAATAAGAGAATATGCTAACCCAATCCACATCTAAGAAGATTGTGGGTTGATTACTCAGGCAATGCCTCAACAAATATGAAAAAAACTAAAAATCAAGTGGGATGAACTCTAACAAAGTGTTCAAGCTAGGGATCAAAGTTCACCCAAGTAAGTCATATTACCATTTAAACATCATTGCATCGTATGCTCAAACCAATGCAAGGTAAAAAATATGGGAAGGAAACAAACAATAGATAAATGGTCAACAAAAAGGTCAATAAGGTGAGTATAAAACATCAAAATTTAATCACATCAATGACCCAAAGTAATACAAGAGGAATCATCAATCATTGAATTAAATGCAACCTAGAGAAGAGGGCTTACTTTCACAATGATCAAAATTATCAAGCTTCTAATAGTAGAGAGAACCTTAAGAAGCAATTGAGTAAAACCCAAAGGGGAATATATATACGACATGATCTTCTTTAAGCCATATATTCCAATAACTTTGATTGAGTCCAAGACGTCCCCATGGGAGCCTCTCTACCCTTCAAGCTTTAATAGAGCAGAACCAATGTTTAATTGAGGGTTTGAACCTTTGTGGCTATCCCACAAAAAGGTCTCCAATTTATGGACAATTTTTTTTATGTAAAGGAGGTATTTTTTTAGCAATAGTCTAAATTTTAAATGTTTTTAAGGTGTTTTTTTTCACATAATACTGTAGAAATTTTAAATTATTTCTGGAAAAAGCATATAATAGTTGTTAAACTTGCATAATCTTGATGCCCTTGGGATATTTGAATCCATTTGCTATCACTATAACCCCAAGAGTATATCCAACATCCTCCAAGCCATATATTCCAATAACTTGTGAAATAGCAGGCGGATAAATACAACATCCCCCAAGCCATATATTCCAATAACTTATGACTTATAAAGGTTTGAGACATCCCCAAGGGAGCCTCTATACAATGGGTCACCTACCCTTTGATCTTCACTAGAGAGGACCAATGTCTCATTGTGGGTTTGAACCTTAGTGGGGAGAATTACAAGCTACTATATCCCACCAATAGGTCCCCAAATAATGTGAAAAAAGTGCAAAACCACCTTTCTCCATGGTCATAAGATTCGTCAAGGAGGCCATTTCTTTTTCCTATATCATCCCTGGGGAGTCAGAGCTTCTAGCCTTAACTTTACATGCATACACTCACAAAATATCACACATTATTCATTACATTGAGACTTATGCAACCTACTTGGAGACATCCTACTTCACAAACATTTACTCAGAAACCCTAACCCCTACATTTTCCTGACTGTGAAGTCGTGCAAACCCGATCCTATACTTGGAAATATGGATCTCCCAAATATTGGATAAGGGAAAGCCTGAGCCATGAAGGGTGTTGGGTGGGGAAAATTGTTTGCCTTGTATTCAAATGGTTTTACACTTGTGTTCAATCATTTATCCTTACAAACTCACCATCATAGACACTATCACCCTCATCTTCAAACTTGCATGGACCTCATACGATGCAGACACTCATCTTCACTATCCTAGATACTTAACTTCATGGACTTACAGTTCCATGATACTTGTTCATATGTAGATTATATTGATACATTTATGTGGGGATCACAATCACCTAATTCACTTTGTGCATAGTTTTTTTTACCTAGTGTAGACACTCATTGAATTACCCTCACACGTTTGATTCTCCTACCCTCCTACATTGTCACAGACTTGTCCCAACACCATATTATTCACTACATTGTAATATCGATTTGAGAGAGAGAGAGAGAGAGAGAGTTGGTTGTAAGTGATCATTGAGGCCTAAGACTTATAGCATAAGTCCTACTATTTGTACATTCTTGAGAAGCCATCAATCAAAGCTACAGGTAGATCCTCGTGTGATCCAACCAATTTGAATATTTCCATTTATACATTGAAATAAATTGGCAAGATGGATTTCCCGAGGGACTCAGATTGGTGAAGGGGATTCCTAAGCATGGAAAGTGTTGTGTGGGGAAGGTATTGTGGAGCTAATGGTGTGCTAGTTTTTTGAGGCTACTGTAGACCTGTATGTTAGAATTTTTCTTGACATAGAGAGTCAAATGGGTTGTGGGCTGACATATAGAAACTTCTAGGTTTTTTCTTTGACATGGTTGACTCATAGCCTAGCTTGGGGGTGGAAGAAATAGTATATGATGGACATAGTACCTATTGTTGGGTGGAAAATTGCACTTACACATCCGGTTTTTGGGATGTTTATTTTGGATAATAATCTCCTTATATTTGAGTTGATGTGTTGCTAACTAATTTGTAATGAGCTATGATTATTCATGTGGTATATTATACTAGTAAATGCATGTATCTATGTGTGTGGAATGACATTTATTCCACTATATTTATTATCATTATTTTGCACATTATTATTCTTGATATAAATTCATACATGGCCTTTGGTATTACTTAAGAACCCACATTTAGTCCCTATCCCCCTTTATGTTGTTGGTTTCATGGACGAGGATGCTACAGACCTCTAGGTTGCAACACCAAAGTTGTATGCACCAGAAACCCGCGCTCACAGGGGAAACCAGGAAACCTGATAGTCAAATCCCACTATGGTGAGAATTGGTAGGAGCCTAGTGGTCATTAGAATTTGATATCAAGGTTGAAATTGGTGATACTCGAGAGAAAACCAAAATCCAAACCCCTCCATGGTGACAAGTGGTAGGAGCCTAGTGGTCGTCAAAGTTTGATATCATGGGTTAATGTAACAATAATAATAAATACATTAAATATTAACTAGTGATATGTAATACTAGGGACCTTCATTCATGGTTAACCACACAATATATAAGGGTGGCTACAAATTGTAAGCTATCATACATCTTATTTTACATTACTTGTCATTTATGGCATTTATACATTACTTATACTGGTTATTGTATTATTGAGGAATTTTGTTCTTTTCAAAACGTAAAGAGAAAGAAAAAAAAAGTTAAAAAAAAGAGATAAAAGTAAAAGGAAAAATAAGAATAAAAGGTAAAAGTAACCCCCCACAAAAAAGGGAGGTAAAATAAAAGAAAAGGAAAGGAACGTAAAAAAAAAGATAAAATAAAGTAAAACAAACTCATGGTTTTGCTTTTAAAGTAAAACAAGCACATGGTTTTGCTTTCTACTTCAACCCAGGTTTTGCTTTGATTTGAATTATTATAATATATTTATAATAGTTCAAATTTTTGTTTTATTATATAAAATAATAAAATAAATATTTTTATTATATAATAATTAATACAATAATTATTATTTTTCAAAAAACTATATATTAAACTATATATATATATATATATATATATAGTTTATAAACACATTAATATAATTATTAATTAATTAATTAATAATTATTATTATAAAAGAAAAAGGGAAGAAACAAAAAAAATACAAAGAAATAATATTATTGAATATTATTTTTGGAAAAAAAGAAAAAAAAAGGGGGTTATTTAACCTAATCAAAGAAGATCTTCTATCATTGAAAAAGTGAAATAAAAGAAGGCTAGACAATCAATCGATATCCGTTATCAAACAAGAAGACCAATTCGAAAAATTGGAATTCAAGAAGTCATGGCCACTATGATACCAAAATTACAATCACAGTTATGGGTAGTTTCAAATGAGCTAAAAGCGTGTGAAATCACCAATAATAGTCCACTATTCGAAATTGACAAACAGAAACTAAGGATTACTACCTCGGAAATGAATACTGGATTTTTGGAAGATAGTAAAAGAAAACTCATAGAAAGGCTAGCAGATAAAGATGAGAAAATATCACGTCTGGAAGGCATCATTCAAAAACTTGACGACCAGATAATAAAGTCAAAAAAATTCGAAGAACATCCGTATCAGAATATTATCGAATTGGAAGAATAAATTAGTCATCTTAACAAAGTCATCATCGACAAAGAAGATGAATTGGTGCAAGTACATGAAAAGTTAGGAAATCAGGAAATAGAATTACATCATCATCAACAACAAAAAGAAAGACTCCAACAACAACATGACGACAGTAAGAAGACACATAAGTTGGAATTGACAAAAGTCAACAAGGTATTATCAAGCAATACTAAAGAGATTTTTCGACTATGAAATCATAACAAAACGCTAATTACAAAGTTCAAAAAATTGAAAAACAATAGCAAGAGGGGACACTCCGGTGAAGACCTCAAAGGAAAAATACTAGAAAAGCAAGAAGAAAACCAGTTTCTAAATAATCGTAATTAGGAACTACAGAATCAAATCAAGGAGTTAGAAATTGAAAAAATGTTGCAACATGAAAGAATCGAAAAGATTCAGAATCATAACAAACTACTTGAGAACCAAGAAGCACAAATCCAAGAAAATGCACCTAAAAATCAAATCGAGGAATTGAAGATAGTCGTCACCGCAGTCCAAAAGAAAGAAGAACAAACAACACCTACACCTTACAGACATCCTAATTATAATCGTCATTTTGACCAACGACAGGTTCAAAATGAATATTCACAGAAGTCTTATGTGGACTTGCAAAAATATTGACATACTAAGCAACAATTGAGACGAATCGTCCCACAAAATGATCTCAGAGCTCCAATAAAAATAGATCTGCGATGGACCACAATAGATATGATGCGACAATTCGCCTGGGGAATCCGTAACTCCTATCGGATCATTTCCTCAAATGTCGCAAATACAAAAAGGAAAGGATCCCAAGATGATCATTCAAAGGAAATCAAACATTGCTATCAATACAGCTTTTAGGACAAAGCTTCCCTTAAGGGGAAGGCAATGTAACAATAATAATAAATACATTAAATATTAACTAGTGATATGTAATACTAGGTTAAGGGACATGGACCTTCATTCATGGCTATCCACACAATAGATAAGGTTGGCTACAAATTGTAATCTATCATACATCTTATTTTACATTACTTGCCCTTTATGGCATTTATACGTTACTTATACTGGTTATTCTATTATTGAGGAATTTTGTTCTTTTCAGTTAAATTCGTGGTACTTGGTAGAAACCCCAAAATCCAAACCCCTCCATGGTTACAAGTGGTTGTTGAAGTTCTATATCAGATCTAGGATTAATGGAACTTGGGAGGAACCCCAAGAGTTTGACCTAACAACATATCCGAGTATCTGCATAGTGGATTTGATAGAATGTGTTGGGAAAAGAAGGTATGATAGAAAGCCTCGATGGGACATGCATCAATGCATTGATTTTTTTTCAATCTGAGTTTCTTTGAGGTGAAATGCAAGGAAATATCAATGGGAGGCCCCATCAGGAAACACATTAATGTTTCAGAGTTTTGCATTGGATTTGTCCTAAGGCATCACAAAGGAAATTATCAATGGGAATCCAATGATGAAGCCCCGATAGGATGCATGTTGGAACTTCAGAGCTTTGCAACGGAGTTATTTGATGGTGTCATCGATAAAAGATATAATAGGAAAGTTTGAAATATGACATGTGTCTACGTTTCATTTGTTTCATCACAATTGTGTTAAGCGGCCATGATACGAAGGTCTAATGGGAAACCCTGATTGAGCACATGCGTCTTCTCCTTGGAGTTTTGGATTGGAGCTATTTTGAGTCCCAGAAATAAGGTCAAATGGATATCTGCAATGAGGAAATGCATCATCTCATCATATTTTTTACATTAGAGTTGTTTTAAGGAGTCCCATAAAGAAGGTTTGCAGCAAATGCCTAAAAATGGAAACACATAAACATACTAGTGTTATTCCATGGAGTTCTCAATTGAAGATGGCGAAGAAAAAAATGAAAGGAAGGGTTCGAGGGCAGAGTCCCAAGTTGACACATGGATGGGAATCATAGTTATAGTCTCGGGGTATACACTGAATCATATATTTTGAAGGGCCAATAAGTGAGGTTCGATGTGGGTTCAATGACCAATTGAATTAGAGAGGATTGTGGAATTGAAGGTTAAAAAAAGACCCCTACCACGAAAGACATAGATCGTGTCATGCATCATTGATCATCATTCACCCTGGAAACCGTTTATTATAGATTCAAACCCACTTATCAAGGGGGTTTACTATGTGAACCTATGACAAAGTACATGCATTTGTAGGATATTAAAGGATTCCCTTAATTTCACTAGAAATTAAATATTGATCCAAGAAACATTTTGTGAACTCCTCCCTCCACATAACCCCCCCCCCCCCCGCCCCCCCAATATCCCCCCAATACACCTTTAAGAATAAAAAACTCCTATTTTCATTAGATATCCTAGGTATCCATTTTCCCATGATATCCCCACTTTTTCTCATTGAGATCCATAAAAGTGTGTTATATCAATTATTGTGTTTGAATTACATTTTGGGCATCAACAAAAAACAACCAATAAGAGAATATGCTAACCCAATCCACATCTAAGAAGATTGTGGGTTGATTACTCATGCAATGCCTCAACAAATAAGAAAAAAAACTAAAAATCAAGTGGGATAAACTCTAACAAAGTGGTCAAGCTAGGGATCAAAATTCACCCAAGTAAGTCATATTACCATTTAAACATCATTGCATGGTATGCTCAAACCAATGCAAGGTAAAAATATGGGAAGGAAACAAACAATAGATAAATGGTCAACAAAAGGGTCAATAAGGTGAGTAGAAAACATCAAAATTTAATCACATCAATGACGCAAAGTAATACATGAGCAATCACCAATCATTGAATTAAATGCAAGCTAGAGAAGAGGGCTTACTTTCGCAATGATCAAAATTATCAAGCTTCTAATAGTAAAGGAAACCTTAAGAAGCAATTGAGTAAAACCCAAAGGGGCATATATATATGGCATGCTCTTCTTTAAGCCATATATTCCAATAACTTTGTTTGAGAAAGGTCCAAGACGTGCCCAAGGGAGCCTCTCTACCCTTCAAGCTTTAATAGAGCGGGCCAATGTGTGATTGAGGGTTTGAACCTTTGTGGTAATCCCACAAAAAGGTCCCCAAATTATGGACAATTTTTTTAATGTAAAAGAGGTATTTTTTTAGCAATAGCCTAAATTTTAGATGTTTTTAAGGTGTGTTATTTTCACATAATACGGAAATTTTGAAATACGACACGTGTCTACATTTCTCATTTTTTCATCGTAGTTGTGTTAAGGGGTCGTGATAGGAAGTTCTAATGGGAAAACCTGATTGAGCACATGCGTCTTCTCCTTGGAGTTTTGGATTGGAGTTGTTTTGAGTCCTAGAAATAAGGTCAAATGGATATCCATAATGAGGAAATGCATCAGCTCATCATATCTTTTACATTAGAGTTGTTTTCAGGAGTCCCATAAAGAAGGTTTGCAGTAAATGCCTAGAAATGGACACACATAAGCATACTAGTGTTGGTACATGGAGTTCTCAATTGAAGATGGCGGAGAAAAAAATGAAAGGAAGGGTCCGAGGGCAGAGTCCCAAGTTGACACATGGATGCGAATCCTAGTTATAGTCTCAGGTTATACAATGAATCATATATTTTGAAGGGCCAATAAGTGAGGTTCAATGTGGGTTCGATGGCCAATTGAATTAGAGCGGACTATTGAATTGAAGCTTAAAAAAATACCCCTACCGTGAACGACATAGATCGTGTCATGCATCATTGATCATGATTCACCCTGAAAAGTGTTTATTGTAGATCCAAACCCGCTTATCAAGGGGGTTTACTATGTGAACCTATGACAAAGCACATGCATTTGTAGGATATTAAAGGATTCCCTTAATTTCACTAGATATTAAATATTGGTTCAAGAAACCTTTTGTGAACTCCTCCCTCCACCGCTCGCGCCACCCCTCCCACCCCCCACCCCAATACATGTTTAAGAATAAAAAAACCGCTATTTGAACATTAGATATCCTAGGTATCCATTTTCCCATGATAGCCCCACTTTTTCTCATTGAGATCCATACAAGTGTGTAAAATCAATTATTGTGTTTCAATTACATTTTAAGCATCAACAAAAACCAACCAATAAGAGAATATGCTAACCCAATCCACATCTAAGAAGATTGTGGGTTGATTACTCACGCAATGCCTCAACAAATAAGAAAAAAAACTAAAAATCAAGAAGGATGAACTCTAACAAAGTGGTCAAGCTAGGGATCAAAATTCACCCAAGTAAGTCATATTATCATTTAAACATCATTGCATGGTATGCTCAAACCAATGCAAGGTAAAAAAATATGGGAAGGAAACAAACCATAGATAAATGGTCAACAAAAGGATCAATAAGGTGAGTAGAAAACATCAAAATTTAATCACATCAATGACCCAAAGTAATACATGAGCAATCATTAGTCATTGAATTAAATGCAAGCTAGAGAAGAGGGCTTACTTTCACAATGATCAAGCTTCTAATAGTAGAGAGAACCTTAAGAAGCAATTGAGTAAAACTCAAAGGGGCATATATATATATATATGACATGCTCTTCTTTAAGCCATATATTCCAATAACTTTGATTGAGTCCAAAACCCCCCAAGGGAGCCTCTCTACCCTTCAAGCTTTAATAGAGTGGGGGATGTCTAATTGAGGGTTTGAAGCTTTGTGGCTATCCCACAAAAAGGTCCCCAAATTATGGACGATTTTTTTTATGTGAAGGAGGTATTTTCTTTAGTAATAGTCTAAATGTTAGATGTTTTTAAGGTGTTTTTTTTTCACATAATACCGTAGAAATTTTAAATTAATTCTTGAAAAAGCATATAATAATCATTAAATTTGCATAATCTTGATGCCCTTGGGATATTAAAAAAGTTCAAAACATCTAACCATTAAAGTACTTTTTTTAAACACAAGTTGGTAAAGAGTTGTTAATGGCCTGAAAGATGATGGGGGCATTCGTAGTTATAAATGGTCAAAGACATGCAGACAAATTGCACCCAGTACATTATTTAATTCCAAAAAATAATTTTAGCCGACCAATGAAAGCAAATTGAAAATTTAAAGCGAAGAAAACTATATATATAAATAAAGACAAGTTCACAATCGTTACAATCAAACAAACTGAGTCTTTGAAGTCATTTAAACTAATTCTCATCAGCTTTCCCCTGCTAACGACGTTGCTGCGGTCGTAGTATTAATTTGTAGCGAGGGAGCCGAGATGTCGACTGCTTGCACCAACAGGCTAATGGCTGATCTCAAGACAATGACAGATGATCCGCCAGAAGGTATTAGTGGAGCTCCTCGAGAAGACAATATTATGCTCTGGGACGCTGTTATCTTCGGGTATTTATATTTCTGCTTTTGCCATTTTATCATAATGTTTCAGCTTCTAAGATTTGAATTGTATTGACCTGAATTAAGTGAGTTAATGATCTGTGCACATATTTGTTTGCAGGCCTTCAGAGACTCCATGGGAAGACGGTTAGTGTTTTCTCTTTTTTTCCTGGATTTAGCTTATGTTATAGTTTAGTATTTTTTAAAAACAGTTTAGCATTTTCAATCTTTTTTGAGTGAATATTCGGCCACCATGATCATCAAAGATGCTAGAAGAGTTCATCTATAAATCTTCAATTGTTATTGGAAGATTTAATGAACTAAATATTATCATATTGTCATTTTGTAGGGATATTTAAGCTGACGCTCCAGTTCAAACCGGATTACCCTAACACCCCTCCCACAGTGCAGTTTGTATCGAAGATATTTCACCCGAATGGTAAGTATTGTTTATACAGTTTCAAATTTCTGTATAGCTATTCAGCTTTCATGACTGCAACCAGTGTAAATATGTTAATAGTTTATATAGTTTCAAATCTCTGTATAGCTATTCAGCTTTCATGACTGCAACCGTTGTAAATATGTTAATTACTGTTAGATAGCTATTGGATTCTAATGCTATATTTATTCGTATTTAATTTTGTACAAATACTGTGATTTGCCTTCTTGTTTTTTGATCCTTACCAGGCATATCAGACCTTAGGTATAAATCAATGAACTGATCTTTGGTTTATCCTGTGTAGTTTATGGTGATGGTAGTATTTGCTTGGACATTTTGAAAAATCAGTGGACCCCAGCCTATGATGTGGCTGCAATTCTCACTTCCATTCAGGTACTGAACTCTTTCAGGTTGTGAGATGATCTTTTTTAACGGTAGTGGCTTTATATTGATTGCTTATCAAATTGATATTCATTGATATTCAGGAAGGAGGGAAATGTAAGTTCCAAATGCTTTTAGCAGCTAAGATTTTCTTGCTGACCAATACATATGGAATTATTTTGAGTGCAGTCGTTACTGTGTGACCCAAATCCGGATTCCCCTGCTAATCAAGAAGCTGCTCGCTTGTACCGTGAAGATCGCAGAGAATATAAGAAGAAGGTCCGCGAGGATGTTGAAAAGAGCTTGTCAGATATCTAGCAGAAAATTCACAAGCATCCAACTGTTTTTGAAATAATATGGCCTGATACGGTCTAAAATAAAGATATGTAGCATTAGGTATTATGTTTCATGGTTATTAGTTGTCATGTTGAAAATGGCAATATTAGGGTTAATGGCAATTAAGGGAAATGGGTTAATTAGGGTAGTTTGGAAAATTTGGAAGTTGGTGCTAACGATGGCAGCTGGGGAAAATTGGCTAGTTTAGTTCATAGTTGGGTTTTGGTAATTAAGGTTTAGATATTATTTGAGATTTTGGGTTTTTTTGAGCTCATCATAAGATTAAGATGAATGTAATAATGTATATCAGAGATTCATTTTATGGTGGTCTAATCTTGTTATGATTAAATGCATCTTGATTAAGATTTAAATATTTAAATATTAGTTTTTGTTTTTTTTTCATATTAAATTTTGTTTTATTGTTTATTAATAAATAGCATTTGTTTTATATTTATATCAATTAGTTTGATGTTTATGTTATACCATAAATTGATAACTATAATTATCTAGTAATTAGTTTAATATTTAGTCTTTGTTTAATAGTCACCCATCTCTACACACTTAAGTGGTTGGTGAACCACTTTACTTGTAGTAGTGTTAGTTGCATTGATTGAGGAAAATATAGCTAATTGAGGATTATTATGATTTACTGACATTTAGAGACAATAAAACTTTAAGAAAGGATATATATACAAATTGAGTTAGATGGATAGAGTTAGAAAGGAAGAAAACCAGTTGAGACCACATTTGTTCTTGTAAGCTTAAATAAGAACATATGTACATTGTATATTTAACTCCTTTTTTTATTGGAAAAATTAGTAGATCTAGGAGAAAGAAATCATTATTTTATTGTAAAGGATATGGAGGGAGAACTCTATGTCAAGAGTGGCTCTCTCCATTACTTCACATGGTTGGATTGTGAGGAGATTTATTTTACAATTTAGTTGAAAACAAATATGATGTTTAAAGGTTCATTATTCTTTTTAATGTTATGCATATTGTTTTTATTGTTTTTCTTTACATAATTGTTGAATATTGTTGTTGGAGATTATTTGGATATATGTGTTTTCTTCATTTATTTAATTTTTAATGTTTTATTTATGAATATGTAAGTTTAGAAGAAAAAATACCCATTTTGTGAAAAACTTTTATTATGATTATCATGGAAAATAAGATTTTGTAAATTCAAAAATTATCTTATCCATTAAAGTTATTTACAATTTTTATTATTATTATGATTATCATTTCAAATAAGATTTTGTAAATTCAAAAATCAGGTTATACATTAAAGTTATTTACAAATTTAAAAGTTATTTGTCTCTTGTTTATTTTTATAGTATCACAAAAGTTTTGAAAAGCCATCAATCCTGCATACATTCATATTCACATTCAAGGTTTCAGTAAAATGTATGGTACTGAGTTTTGATTTTATTTTTAATCTCCTTGTAGAACCATATGGTTATTACTTTTAGTCATAACCAACATATAATCCTTTGTAGTAAATTCATTTATCATAGTCTTTTGTATAAATGGTGAACACCATACATATTTTTGGTGGAAATTGTCCATAACTTATGTCAATCCTATACATTATATTTTTTGTTATCCACAAAATATTCTTTTAAATCATATCCTTGAAGGGATCTTGTGAGTATTCCTTTATTTACAATTTGTTTTATGTTAGTGGTCAAAGTAGGACTTTGAGATAGAGAGGGTGTTTGTGGTCAAAGTAGGACTTTGAGATAGAGAGGGGGGCAGAGAGAGTGAGGGGGGGCTTAGACATCTCGTATGAGGACTCTCATAACAATTATCAATATTATTTACAAGGATTGTCATACAAATATTCTCATACCAATTGTAAAGGATTCTAATACCAATTATCAAGGATTATTCACAATTATGAAGGATTATTCACAAGGATTATCATATCATCTCTATATCCCTTTGTCAAACAAATTCAGAAGGAAAACCATTTTTCGATATCTTCGATGGGAAATGTCTGTAATAAGAAGAAACAATCATTATGGAAAGAACTTAAAATAGAGCAAATAGAAGAATAAAAGGAAAAAGAAAGGGAAAGGCCATAAAATCATAGTCATTCAACTAATGACAATATAATTGGACCTACATCTCCTCCACAATTAAAATGTAGGATTTCAACAGGAGACACAATGAATGATACCTCACTGCAATAAGAGTAATGCGACCAAGTGTGACAATGCACACACCATTTTTGGCATCGATCCCAATGTTTCAACAAGTTTGACATATACAAATTCAAAACTAATACATACTTCAATTCAGAGTTTAATGGATAAAATACCATGTTGTATCCAATCCTAGTTCCTCAACAACTCTCGTAGAATCACAACTAAATAATAGAGATGCTAAGAATGATAATCAACTATTAAAGGAAGTTATTTATGGGGAAGTTCATGGAAATGAGATATTGTATTTTGAATCCTTGTTTGATGATTTTAATGAATGGGTTCCTAACATTATACATCACGCTTGCACAAAACCCAACAATGTGGTTCAATCTCCGAGTCAAATTTTCCAGTTTGCAACATTTGATATCAACCTCACTCCATCTAATATTTATGACCCACCAAAGCTTTCACATGGGAAGAAAAGAACTCCTAATTGCATAAAAGTGGATGAAAGCACCTTGTCTTCCATGGAATCTATGACACCTCAATTCATTATAAAAAAATCAGTGTTAAAACATTATTAAACAATATTTTTGAACCGAATGTAATGCTAGTAAATGTTGATTATTTTTAAGTTTGTTGAAGTCTAGGAGCTTTTGCAATAGTGAGAAGAAAATAGGGCATATAAACATTGAAAAATAAATAATCAAGTAGTCACATAGTAAAATATATTGTTAAAGCATTCACATCAATTGGTAAAAAATATTGTTCACAAGATTGTAATGTAGCTCATCGGTAGTGGTTGAGCCAATTGTAATTAGAAGAAGACACTTCCATTTGATTAAATGCACATCAAAGATTTGAAAAACCATAGTTTTACATAGTTTCATAAATTACCAAACAAGACAAGTTTTTAGCCATGGAACCATAAGACATAGGCACCCTTAGCATTGTTTTGATGTCACAATTCCAAGAGAGTCGAATGTTAGTTGATCTTAGCCACCATCATCATTTTATGGTTAATTGCAACT
This sequence comes from Pseudotsuga menziesii, assembly GCA_001517045.1. NCBI lineage: Eukaryota > Viridiplantae > Streptophyta > Pinopsida > Pinales > Pinaceae > Pseudotsuga > Pseudotsuga menziesii. The sequence continues at coordinate 115,519 of LPNX010233120.1, forward strand.
CACATCCTAGCTCCTTTTAGGGACACATGGTGAATCATTGCTCAAGTAATCAAGTTCAAACTCATACGCATAACTTATTTTCGTGAGACCCTTCAAGTGCGTTTGGATAGGTCCCATGTGGGAATTCTACCTAAGGCCTCAGGGTCAAGGTTCAATAATGATTCAATGAAAGAATAAAGAGATATAGAGATAATAATGGTGACTATAGGATTTCAATCAAAGAATACAACCATATAAAGAAAGAGGCATACTTTATCTACTGAATTTTAGATGAATAATCAAGGACAATATAATACAACTGAACTCCATTGCATGCATGATCGCATTTATATTCATGCCATTCTAGTTACTAACATGAAAATAGTTTCCTATCCTAATAAAAAAGTGTAATATATCTCATAGTTTTGGTTTATTTTTACTATAAGTATCGCATTAAATTGTAAGTTAAAGGTTGTACATATACTCTATAGGCTAGATTAGATACTAAAACTAGCAACAACCCGACTACATGTTTTCCTAAAAAGTAGTGACAATATTATTAGTATTAAGAAATGGATCCTTTTGGTCATGATGAACTATGCAACTGTTTGTGACAACATATATGGATTTATGTGATTATATAAGGTTATTGTTGATGATGCAAGTAAATTTTTTTGGCTATATTTATTAAAGCTTGCCAGCATAATTCGGTCAATGTTGGCATTAGTTATAGCTTGAGGATCCTTGCTTGATTATGGTGGTTATTGGTGATGATTCAAATGTTCTTAGTCACTCACCTCCTGATTACAACCTTGTTGATTACTTTCAATTTTTGGTCATTTAGATGCATTTATTTCAATATTAGGATCAAGGTTTAATCATGGTTCCCATATCTATCTAGTATGTTATAGATTATCTATAGGGGTCTCATGTTTTCATATATGGATTTATGTGTTATATAAGGTTATTGGTGATGATACAAGTATAAGGTTAATATCTTTTGGTTATATTTATGAAATCTTGCAAGCATAGTTCGGTGCATGTTGACATTAGTTATAATTTGAGGTTATTTCCATTCTCCTTCATCAATTTAAATCCCTGAAATTATCTCTAGTGGAGGATCCTTGCTTGGTTATGGTGGCTATTGGTGATGATGAAAGTGTTCTTGATCACTCACCTCCCAATTACAACCTTGTTGATTAATTGAATTTTTATTTATTTATATACATTTCTTTCAATATTTGGATCATGGTTTAATCATGGTTCCCATATCTCTCTAATATGTTATAGATTATTTATAGGGGTCTCATGTGTTGGTTTGAGGATGGATTCATGACAATACAAGTAGTCAGAGAAGGTTCATGGGTTGTAATTTATGTTAATGGAACTTGAGACTAAAAAATCTTCATTTAGGGCATAATTATTTTATTGTCCTCTCGTGACCTTAGTTAGACCTTGAGACCCAATTTGGGGTTCAGAATATTCCTAATGACGGTAGTCACATGCCACATGGACGTGAATGCCACCCTACAAATTTCATAGCACTATAGTCTCTTGTTTCTCTTCATTGACTATGGTCAAGGACTTGAGAATTATCCATGATGCCCAAGACCTCATAATGGAGAGAAACCTAAATAATTCTCAAAAATTTATTATTCATAGGTGTTATTCATGGTTTCTGAGTGCAAGAAAGTTTAAATAGGGATTAAGGCCATTGTTTCTCCCATAACCATATTTATTCCTTGATATGAATTTCTAGTGCATTAAGCTTACTCATGATTTTTGTATCCGGTTGAAATCCCTACAAAGGACCCCTACAAAGAAATTGTTTGTTAGTTCTAGGACTTGTTCAAGGATGTTGATCTCAAGAGTATTCAACAATATCTTGACGATAAAGTGCACGTACTCTATATCTACATAATATGCATCTGTTTAGACCACCATAACTCACACGTGATATTTTTCACTATAACTTGCATGTATTTTTTGGTTATGTAAATTTCAATTTTTAGGTAGGAGCCTGTCCTACCTGGGAAATTGAATTTCAAATGAACGCACTTGAACCCTCCTATCATATCTTATGTGTCATAAATGTTCCCATGTGTATGCTTTAGACTTAGCTTCACAATAACCATTCCAATGGTATGGAATGCATAAACCATATCAAATTCAATGTTTCTCTCTAATTTTTTGAGACGTCTATGTTTGATTACACTGAGAGGAGCTCTACAACCCAGTATGAGGGAGATATTGTAATGTTATGTGGAAGATCTTGTAATGTTTTTCCATATTATGTTGTAACGTCTATTACTAACAAAATAATAAAAAATAAAACTTTAATTATCCGCCAAAATAAATGGCGGCCACTAAAAAAACCTAATATCGGAGAGATGTTCTAATGTTCCTACCTATCAAAACAATAAAAAAATTAAAAAATTAATTATCCACCAAAATAAATGATGGTCACAAAAACAACACAACATGGGGGAGATGTTGTAATGTTCCTACCTAACAAAATAATAAAAAATAAAAAATTTAATTATCCACAAAAAAATTGTTGGCCTTGTCCTAAACAATCCATGGTTTTCTTGTACATGGTTTAGGAGAGACTTCAAAATGGTTTTAAAACCATGTGCAAACGTTCATAGACTTGTTTATGCTTTTTTCAAATACATATTTAATAAATAAATATTATGTATTTTTATTTTTTCTATTTTTCTTGTGAGATAACTCGATCACACAAAAAATAGACTCGTTGTTTCACCTATAACATTTTCATTCCTCAATGGATTCAAAAAAAAAATATGGTGCAGTACTAGAAACTGACCTCTACATGTAAACAAAAATCCAGTTTCTTTATAAGGAGACCTTCAATTGTTGAACCAACACTTGACATGATAATTTTGGAAAAATATCCTTGCAGTAATACTCCTTGCCCTCTACAAGTATACTATTTTTTATATATTGATTCCACCATTTAGGTGTTTAAAATGTGCACCGACACAAACATATACCTTATACTCATAAAAAAATACAATTTCAATGCTAGTAAAAATAAAAATTCATAAATAGTGGTGTTATTATGTCTAAAGTTTGTTGTCAAAACCATATGAGTACTGCATTAATTTATAACTATAATGGAGAGATCACTTAGTCATTATATTGATGTATACTCTTGGGTACAATTTTATTATGCATCGAATTGTTAAAAAGGAATAGATGAATGAAGTTTACTATATTTTCCATGTAGAAAACCAATAAAGAGTTTGACTAGGATAGACTATGATATGGGTGTAGATTAGGGTCAAGGCTCTAGGTACACACTTTCATTCAATATGCAAAGAGATTGGTCATGAATATCCCTCATGTCATGCTAAAGAATTAATCATGCTAGTGACAATGACTTGGTGAATTGTTAGAGTTTCATTTAGGACAACCTTAATTTGATTGCATTGTTAGAGTTTAAAAGTGGGTTTGTTATTAGTGAACGCACTAATATTATCTAAATTAATAGAATGAAATCTAATTATAGAGTGTGTTAGCACTTGTGCTAATTTTTACTTTTGTGTAGGTTTACAATAGAAAAATATTTCATTGGTCATTTGGGAAAGAAAAAAAGGAAGCCTAATGAATTTAAAATTCGGCCTATTGTCAATTTTTATTTATTTTTTGCCAAAGTTCATTATTTTATTAATTTGGCTAATGAAAGTGTGTGTAAAAATATGGTCACATGGGGAGCCAAAGTTCAATATTTTATTAATTTGGATAATGAAAGTGTATGTAAAAATATGGTCACATGGGGAGCCATGCACCTACCGCAACAATAACAATACAAGTCAGCGATCTATCAAAGTCGAAGCGCCAAGCTCCCAAAAAGAGATATACACACCTATGTTCCTTGATGCCTATAGAAGCTGCCAGGGCATATAAATTATAAGAAACCAATTTCATCTTGTGCATGTGGAATATTACCACAAAGCAGTTTAAAAATACACAAACCCACAAGCCACGAAAACCTTCCAAGAGGGATTTTGCTTTTGCAAAAACGCAAGGATAAATTGAAGGTCGGGCATTGTGAAATGGCATTAACCCATTGACCGAATCAACGGTTTGATGATGGGAGAAATGAGTCAATGACGGGTATGGGTTTTTGCACTCAGAACAAGCAGGGACAAAAGAGGTCTCTAGATCTATGAAATATGGTACAAGCTCCACGATTAGATGGCTTAGATCTTGTTGGATCGTGATCAACTGTCCAAATTAATTTCATGGTGGGAAAGTGCAGGTGATTTAAGGTTATAAAGCTCAGTGAAATTTGGTATATTGTACAACAAACATGTTTTTCTCAAAAAATATTGTTTTAGTCATTGTATTTTGTGACCTTTTTCTGCCCAACCAAGAAGAATTTTGGGAAACTAAGAGAGGTTTTTCTTCATAACATGCCCTTCTACAATAAACTCTCTCATTGTTTAAACATGTGCTATGGTTGGGGAGAATAAAATCCATCTTCAGAGGGAAATTGTCCATAATTTCACAATTATGGGTGACTCATCAAATTCAAAAGAAGATCCTGAAGATATGGAGGGGAATATGGCCAAATGGAAACATGGGTTTTGTCGGTAACAAAGTATATTACACAAACCTCTCTCATATTTCAAACAGGTATCACCATTTGATATATGCATTTGGATCTTTGAAGCCTAGTTTTAGAAATCTATTTCATGGAAAGGGGTAAAATGGTGAAGAATTGGAGGCAACTATGTCAGAATGAGTGATGGTGATGAAGAAAAGATCATTCTCCCCTTCTGTTGAAGAGAGATCCAAATATGATTCAGCACTATACTGTTGGGAACTCTCTGAAACGTCACTTTCAACCAACAAGCCTTAGACGTGGATGCCACATTTTGCATTTTTGATCCATCATGCTTGATTTTTCTTTTTTCCTATTTTATATATGTAAATCATAGAAAATATTCCATGTCAGAGTCTGTTGGGATTCGGCATGATGGCTTGGGATTATTCCCCATATTCTGTTCTTGAAATGGATATATAACCATGCTTGTAGGTTTCCTTATGGTGATCACATGAGGGAGAAATCAATCTGCCAAAGTAGAAGAAAAATTGTTTTTACAAGTTAATTTTTTTGTCTAAGTGTTAATTTAAACAGTTTGAAATCCTATTTTCGAATTATCTCCAGATAATGCATGTGTATCAAAAAGTTCAAAAGGTAACATGGATTTGAACCTTGTTGAGGTGGCTATTGAGCCATACTTTCAGTTTGCATTATGATTGTCATATATGCAAAAGATGGACCTGCAAAGTTAGAGAAAAATAATAAACATAGTTTATTAAATAAGAAGCTACAGGAATGTATTTAGAAAAATAAATAGAAATTTAATAAAAAGAATTAATACAGAGTTTTGAAGAGACACATCTTACTATTGTAGAGATGCAATGTTTAGAATAAGTTTTAATTGATTATTTCATTAAAACAATAAATAAAAAACAGAGATTCGAAGAGGTGTCTTAGCATGATGACATGGCAAGGTGTAATTGGAACAAGACATGAAGGACAAATATGAATAAGGACATGCATAATGACATTTACAAGAAAGAATGACAAGCATGGAACATCTAGAGAGTCAAATGACCCATTTTGTGGTCATTTGAAGATGATTTGGGAAAGACAAATATGTTGGTGCAAAGATGACAAGGAGATGGTGACATGACAATAGACAAGCAAACTTGATGACAGAGATGGCTGCAAGCATGATAAGATTGGTAGAAAAAAAACGTTGAAATTGAGTTCAAGCCTTAGCTCACTGATTCACCCCCCCCCCTCTCGGTGAGCATTGTGTCTAACAGACTGAAGTTTTCATTGATGCCAACAAGTGTTGTGCAATGGCCTTTGATTTACTCACAAGGATACCTTGATAGTTTGGCCATTGGAACACTAGGTGGCCCAAATGGTCCAAATGAAATTTATCCTTCTACTATGGAAAGTAATTAACACTGTGTCAATGACCAATAGCTTAGTGGAGCATCGGGTCTGTAAAAAAAATGAATTGGCTAGATTCATGGTTGAATAGACCCTCTTGTTGCAATTAATCTGGTTTAAATAGAAGGAGGGAGTTGCATGGTGTTTAAATTCATTCATAAGGTACATGACCCAAAGAATACAACTATTATTTTGAGCGTCAATGATAGTTTGTATCCCACAAAAAGGATGCATGCTTACCTTTTATGAATTTACGACCAGATGATTGTTGCAGAGTATGACCGATATCTCTAGTTTTGGATATGGTTGATAAAGAAATTTGGGCTCAAAACACACTCAATAAATCACCAAGAACCTTGTCACAAATATAGTAAATGTGCTAAGTGATACAGCTTGGCATGCTCCCGCAAAGGAGCTATAAACTGGCTTTCAATTTGATTTCACTCTCTGACATATTTTAATCAATGGACCACTGGAAATATAAAAGGTAAAATTATCTATGCTGACATCGTATAGGTAACTAGGTTGCAGTAGTAGAGATAGCTGCAATGAGGTAGTCAGTTTCATGGTAATTACTATTTATCCATCGAGACATCATATATGAACAAGTGTAAACATCCCTATGCAAAATATAAGGGCACATGAATGGCCTAAGGGGGGTGTATAGGTGACTTCTGTCATATACATAAAATACTATACCACACATAGCCAGTCAGACCCAAGAAAAAAGATGCAACAGCCAGGGAAAAAAAATTCTATTTTATTATTATTAAGGGTTTCCATTTCAGGATTTCTGTCTATGATCGAACAGAAGATAGAAGCAAGCTTTTGCTTTAACGTTCAGCACCAGTTTCATGCTTGCTGGCTTGAATATGAACCAAGAATATGAACTGAGGGAGGGATGGAATTCAATTCTCACCTAGAACAATTTTACTCTATTATGAAAATAGCAAGATCTTCTTAGTTAGATGTGGATGAAAATTCATGAGTTGACCCATGCATAAAAATCCAAGAGCCGTTGAAAGCTGGCATTGGTTTGGTAGGTGTGCAAAGATAGCCATATATCGTCGATATAGAGACAAAATTTCATCAAAAATTAAAAAACATCAATATTTCCATGGTTTTTCCGCCATGATAAAAAGAAAAATGAAGTATTAATCCATGAATGTTCAAAACATGGAAATATTTCATGGAAAAATCCGCCAAAATGTATTAGTGCTGGCTCTTTTTTCAAACCCCTGTCATTTATCATCGCCCTCACGTTGGATACATCAACCCTCCTACCAAGAGTAGCATAAAGGTTTGACAGCAGAACATAATATCCCACATTATCAGTCACTAACTTAAAAATGTGCTCTACTGCAAGTTCTGCTAAATATGCATTGTAGTGAACTCTATAGGAACCAAGCAAGCTTCCCCATACATCAACATTAGGTTTCAGTGGCATATCTTTAATAAAATATTGAGCCTCATTCAAGCACCCAGCTCGCCCAAGAAGGTCAACCATGAAATAATAGTGCTCCATTCTAGGTCTAATGTTATAATCTCGAATCATACAATCAAAATATTCCCAACCTTTATCCACCAGGCTTGCATTAATACATGCAGAGAGGAGAGCAATAAAGGTGATATAGTCAAGCTTAAATTCTACCTTTTTTATTTGGTAAAACAATGCAAATGCATCATCACCATGCCCATGAATTCCATACCCTACAATCATTGTGTTCCAGGAAACCACAGTCTTTCTTGGCATCCCGTCAAACACAAATCGAGCAAAATTTCTGTTCCCACATTTTTTATACATGTCCACGAGGGAATTTCCAACGGGAATATCATATTGGAGTGCACTTCCCATTATGTAAGCATGGATCTATTTTCCCTATTTCAATGCTTCTAAGCGGGCATAAACTGGAAGAATACTCACTATGGTAACAGAGTCAGGCTTCCATCCTTGCTCCTAAGTTTGATGAAAAAGTTCCAATGCCTCATTGCAATGCCAATTATGAGCATAGCCAGTAATCATGGAATTCCATAGCACTACATCTCGCTAAGTCATTATGTTAAACACTTGGCATGTCGTGTCCATATTCCCACATTTGGCATACATACCTAACGAAGCACTCCTTACAAAAACATCTGAATCAAATTAATTCGAAATTATATAACCATGGATTTCCTTCCCCTGCTTGACAAATTCTAATTGGGTGCATGATGGCAAAACAATTGCCAAGGTAACAAAATTAGGTTTAATGCTAGCCAGTAACATTTAGCAAAATATCTTGACACTCTCGTCAAAATTCCCATTCTAGGAACAACCAGCAATTATTGAACACCATAAAATTACATTTCTTTTGGGAATTTTGTCAAATACTAGCCATGCATCCTCCATACTTTCACTTTTGGTATAAATTTCTAGTAGTGAATTGTGTACAACAATATCTTTATCAAGTTCAATTCTAATTATATAATCACGAATCTCCCTTCCATGTTTCAGACCTCTAAATCGGGCGCATGTTTTCAAAAGACTAGTAACAATGACCGTATTGGGTTTCAACCCTATCAATTGCATTTGCAGGAAAGGCTTCAAGGTATCTTGATAATTCCCATTCTATACAAGGCCGATGATCATGGAACACCATGTCACAACATCCCTTTCAGATTTTTTTCAAACACTTGGCATGCAGAGTCCACGACCCCATGCTTGGCATACATGTCTTTGAGGACACTAGCCACAAAATTATCTGATTCAACCCCTCTTTCAACAATAAGATCATGATCTTCCTGCCCTCCTGCAAAGCAGATAAAGCAGTATAGGCCTTAAGAACATGGGGAAATGTAAAAGAATATGGATCTACACCTTCCTTGATCATTTGGTAATAAAGTCCTAGGGTTTCTTGAAACATTCTATTCCTCATATATCCTCTCAGCATTGCATTCCAACTAAAGAGATTTATTGTTGGCTTTTTTTCAAACAATAAGTGTGCATCCTGCAGACTGTCGCACATAACATACAAGCTTATGAGTTTGGTACTTAAGTAGAGATCTGGCTCAAAGCCACTTGACAACATCTGGGTGTAGATTTGTTTTCCTCTAAGAGGGCCCTGTTTCTAGTGCATATTTGTAATAGATAATTATAGGTAATGGGCTCAAGTTGAATGCCTCGGTGGTCCAAAAAATTCAAGATTTGTATTGCCTCTTTCATTCGTCCCTCTCTACACTGTGAGATTATGTCTACATTGATTTTGTGTGGGGATGATGTTTCCCTGAGAGCAGCTATAGCACTGGTTGTTATGGTTGAAGCTTTAGCACTCATTATTTCAATGGTTTTCTCAGAAAAACACAGTCTGGTGTTGACATGGGCCTAAGCCATTTTTCATATAAACAATTTGCATAGTTTTGGGCTCTGGGAAGAGCATCCTCACCAATTTTAGGGATTGTCGCAAAGCTATCCATGGGTTGCGAACTTAGTAGTGCAATACTGAGACGTTATGTGCACGAATGGGAGAGAATTAATGTCCAATCAAATTTCAATTATGGGGTATGAAAATTCCATTATGGGGTATGAAAAGTCAATTATGGGGACGCTATTTGGGACGCTAATTGGGATGCTAATTAGTGTCCAAAATAGCGCCAAATTTTAAAAAGAGATGCAAATAACACCATTAAAAGTGCCATCCCATGTAAATCATCAACTTTGTCCAAAAAATGATGAAAAATACACTAAAAGTCATAGTGGATGCTAAAAAGGAAGCTAAAAGAGACATTAATCACAAGGTTTTGTTGCAGTGTGTTATCTTACAGGAATTTGATCGTGAGTTCACCAAGGCTACTTCGAATAAATCCTTGGTTTTCAAGGAGTTGATGTGTGACCTTCCTTGTTATTTGATGGAAACTGAGCCCAATGAATCATTCATGGATGAATTTTTGTTCTTGATAAGCACAACTAATCCATGGTATGGAGATTTGATTATCTATCTCCAAACTCAAACATTTCAGCCCACCATATTATGTGACGATCGTCATCATATCTGTCACCATGCAAAGTACTATCTCATTTTGAATGATACATTGTACTGACTTGGTATCGATTCCATCCTTCGACGTTGCCTTACACATGAAGAGGTTGAATAGGTTCTGAATGACTGCCACTCTTGATCATGTGGTGGTCATCTTTCTAGGATGGCTACAGATGAGAAAATTCTTCGCACTAGGTATTTATCACCTTCGATCTTTAAAGATTGTCATGAAGCGGTTAAGAAAATCCCACCCTATCAACACTTTTATCCAAAAAAATGCACCCACCCTGCTCCTTTACACCCTGTCATTGCAGTTAGCCCTTTTGTCAAGTGGGATATGTTAGGATATTTAGACACTTAGGAGTTAGTTAAGATCAACTTTTGTAATATATCCGTTAGGTAAAAGTTTGTTTCTTTAGTATGCATTAGTATGCATTTGTAAATATTCTAATCAATGGTCATGATATGTTCTAGACATAGAGTGATCTGACGATTCAACTTCTCTTAGATCATACCTACCATTGATCTGTGGCTTAACACCCAATTGGTCTATGATCTCTATTTAAAGAGCATAGAGGGTCCTTGGCTAGTTGATCGATTATGAGAAGCTCATGTAACTTTATTTCTTTTGCATAATAAATTGCTCCAAGTAGATATTTGGCTGGGGCCATGGACTGTTTCTCTCTCAAGGGTCTTAACCATGTGACTAACATTGGTGTATTGATCTATGATCTGTTTGTGTGAAGCGGTTGTTCTTGCTGTTCGGTCCTTTGGGAGTAGCCTGTGTATCCTAACATGGTATCAGAGCTTTTATGAAGAGTCGCTTTTGGTTTTGATCAAGATCTGGAACCGGTGTTGCCGAAACTTTGAAAGGTTTTTGGTTCTGGATTTTTTGTGCATTTGTGGCCTGTGGAAACTATTCCATTGCATCCGAAGCACCTTTTTCATTGGGAAATAGTTTTCATTTCACCGAAAACCGTTTTCGTTTGCTCCAGAAACACCCATTTCGACAAATATGAAGGTATAATGTTATAGCGACGGATTTGTTTTTTTTAAATCTCTCATATTTTATCAGTTTATTATTAGATATTTTATATTTTAGTATCATACTATTTCTTTCCTTGACAACGTATGCTCTTTGCCATGCACCTTGCGCGATCGTGGCAAATCAGAAACAGTAAGGGAAATTTTGTTTTCTTGTCTTCTCGGCTATGTATGCTCTTTGCCATGCACCTTGTGCAATCACGGCAAATCAGAAACAGCGAGAAAACTTGAAAACGTAGACTTTCTGGGTAAGCTAACCAAGATCTAAGGCTATTGTGTGGAAAAAAAAAAATTGTTTTTGTTTTTCGTTTTATTTTGTGTGATTTGCAGGAAAAGAAAGCAAGCACGGAAAACGAGAGAGAAGAGTAAAAAAAAAAAAGACCCCTTCCTCTTTTCATACTTTTACGTACCTTTTAAACTTAGTTCACTTGGTCCAAAGTTTCTTTACACCTTGATAAGTCTTGAGTTCAAGTCTTATCAAGCTACTTTTTAGTGCATGCAATTTCTATTTTTAAGTTACTTTATTGTAAAAGTGCATCTCACATAAATAAAATAAAATAAAAGTGAGTCACTTAAGTCTTTTAATTTATTGCCGTACTATTTAAAAAGTCACATTATTGTAAAAGTGAACATCACTTATTCTACAAAAGTGATTCACTTTAAAGCAACTCTATTGTAAATTGATTGTCAAAGGTTGATCTTGGGAAGATGAGGGTTATTTTTTTAGTTGGTCAAGTTAATATCTGCCACGTCACTACTAGAGACATCTTCAACATTTTTTTTGAGCTCTTTGCATTTAGATAGTTAGTTTCTGTTCTTTCAGCTATTATTTTACAATATGGCCGCCCCTTGTGATATTATACTTACAAGTTCTAACTATTTCTCATGGAAATCTCGTATGGAGGATGTTCTACGAAGTAGGGGAATTTTCAGGATAATCCCAGGGAAAGAAATAGAACCTACTGATGATGATAAGAAAATTAAATGGGAAAATAGATGTGATGAAGCTCGTGGATTGATTGGAATGTCAATCTCTACTAATTTGCGATTCCACATATCTGGCATTGATGAACCTCATAAAGCTTGGGAAAGGTTGGAATCTGTGTTTGGTAAACATAATGAAATTCGGGGTCATCAACTTAAGAATGAGTTGTTTTCCTTGAATCCAAATGATTTTTCATGCATTCAAGACTATTTATCTAAGTATAAAACTCTTAGACTCTTATGTGCAGAATGCAAGATTAAGAAAGAAGACAAACAATGTATTTATCATATTCTTTCCAAAATTGGACTTGCATATTCTTTTTTTGTATCTACATTCTACTCCATGAAAGAATCCTTGACTGCAGCTAGCTATCAAGAGCTTAGCCTTGAATCCTTTTGTGATTCCTTAATTAGAGAGCAAGATAATCTCATTCATCTTGGAATAATTAACAATGCAGATACATCTGGGAAAGCCTTATTGTCCCAATAGAAAGAAAAGTCCAAGCCTCCCAAGAAACAAAATTTTCGCAATAATAAGCAAAACAACAAGGGTCTCAAACCCTCTCAGTCAGCTCCTCCTTTAAAAAATGACAAAGTATCCAAGCAAAAAGGAAAGAAGACTGAGCATCATTGCAATTTTTGTGGGAAAGATAATCATGATGAATCTAAATGTTTTAAGAAGATGGCAGCCTTGGAAGCACCAATGAAGAAGCACCACATCAGCCTAGATTCGTCTTCAGAATCTACCTCTCATGGACATGCACTTTGTGATTCTGGTTACTCTTATACTGCATCTTCTTCTACTACTTCAATTGAATGCCTCATTGATTTTGGAGCATCTTATCATATGGCTAAGGATAAATCCATCTTTTCTACTATGCATGAATATAACACCAAACAAATATTTGTTGGTGATGATAGATCTCCAAGTGTTGTAGGATATGGAACAGTTGCAGTAGAAAATGGTCATTTCAGTGATGTACTATGTGTTCCAAAAATTTTCTGCAATTTGTTATCAGTCTATCAAATTACTCATTCAGGTGAAGGTAAAACTATGATGTTTACACCTCACCAAGTTGTAATCAAGGATTTTAAAAATCCTCAAAATATCCTTGCTACTGGAACTGTTGATGATATTACCAGGTTGTACAAATTTAACAACTTTGGGTCATCACCTTTTTCAGTTTTTGTCGCTCATAGTGATAACTTGAGCAAACTTTGGCATGAGTGATTTGGTCACTTAATTATCGCTCATTGCAACAACTATGTAAAGACAATATGGTGACTGGTCTTCCGCTGGTATCTTGCAAGGATGGTGTTTGTTCCACTTGTGTACTTGGAAAACATCATCGGGACGGTTTTGACAAACGTGCCTCTTGGCATGCCTCGGTTCCCTTGGAGCTTGTGCATAGTGACTTGTGTGGCCCTCTTCCATCTGCTTCCTTTTTTGGTTTCAAATATTTCTTAACTTTCATTGATGACTACTCCAGACGCACTTGGTTTTACTTCCTAAAACTTAAGAGAGAAGTATTTAACATGTTCTTAGCCTACAAGGCTCTTGTTGAAAAACAATCTAGTCATCAAATTATTAAGTTAAGATCTGATAATGGAGGAGAATATGTTAACAACAATTTCACTACTTTTTGCACTAAACAAGGAGTCCAAAAACATCACACTGTTCCATATACACCACAGCAAAATGGTGTAGCTGAAAGGAAGAATCACACTTTAAAAGAAATGGCTAATTGTATGATCCAATCTAAGGGACTAAGTCTTCAATATTGGGCTGAGGCCATAAATTGTGCAAATTACATAGTTAATCGCACACCCACTAAAGTTTTACAGGGTATAACACCGGAAGAATCATGGAGTAAAATTAAACCAGATGTAAGTAACTTTCGTGTGTTTGGTTGTGAAGCATGGGCTCACATTCCGGATGAAAAACGAAAAGCATTGCAGCCTAAAAGTGAAAAGTCCATATTTGTTAGATATTATGAATATGTAAAAGGTTATAGACTTCTTCAGCCACATTCTCATGATATAATCATTAGAAGAGACGTTAAATTTGATGAAAATATCTTGGCCTGCGAGCCTAACTTGGCGGGTGTGCCATCTTTGGCCTGCGAGCCTGATTCGATGATTGTTCCTTCTTCTTCTTGTTCTTCCAGCTTCCTTGACAGGTTTCCAACTCCAGTTTCTGATGATGACAGTGAGGATGAAAATCCACCTCCGCTTGCTCATGTTCCTCCAGCACCAATACTTCCTCGATGGGTCCATTCAACATGTGAAGCAACCGGTGATCTTGCCGGTGATCCTAGAGATCAACGTTGAACACATTCTCAGTTTCAGCGAGCCTCTTCTCTTTTGGCTCAAGTTTCTGAGAATCATGATCCATAAACTTTTGTAGAAGCTTCAGGAAATCCAGACTAGGATGCAGCTATGGATGAAGAATATCATTCCTTAATGGCGAACGATACTTGGGATCTTGTTCCTCTTCCAAAAGAAAGAAAACTTGTCAAATGTAAATTGGTCTACATAAATAAGTATGCATCAGATGGAAGTGTTGAAATACTTAAGGCAAGGTTAGTTGCCAAAGTTTTTTCCCAAGTGGAAGGGATTGAATACAATGAAAAATTTTTCCCTGTAGAAAAAATGAACTCCATCCGCCTTGTTCTTTCCCTTGCATCCTTACATAACTGGGAAGTCCATCAAATGGATGTCAAGTCTGCCTTCTTACATGGTGATTTACATGAGAAAATTTACATGGAACAACCTCCTGGATATGTTCAGAATAACTCTAGCCTTGTTTGTCTCCTTAAGAAATCCTCATATGGCCTTAAGCAAGCTCCTAGAGCTTGGTATGCCAAAATGGATAGCTTTATCCTTGACACTGGTTTTTCTAGATGCCATTTTGACCCCAATGTCTATACCAAGAAAGTAGGAAACCATCTCATCATACTTGTTCTTTATGTTGATGATCTTATCCTTACTTGTTTTTTGATATACTGTACATAATGCAGCAGATCCAGAAATATGTTTATAAATGCGTCCATAGTCATGGACCCCATGCGCAGTTCATGGAACTCTTTTACCTTGCAGTCAAAGAACCTTTCTAACATGTATTTTTCTTGGAAAATCTTTTAGAATTTTTCCCATATTATTTCTCGCAACTCATATTTCTTGTTGTGCTTTAAATCTCACCACCATCTTGCTGCCTTACCATTCAGGTTGTAGATGGAAAGCCTAGC
This sequence comes from Pseudotsuga menziesii, assembly GCA_001517045.1. NCBI lineage: Eukaryota > Viridiplantae > Streptophyta > Pinopsida > Pinales > Pinaceae > Pseudotsuga > Pseudotsuga menziesii. The sequence goes on from LPNX010233120.1 coordinate 130,788, forward strand.
CTACATCACCTTTGAATAGTTATGAACCTGGAAATACTTACTCATTCCCAACAACCATTCTTCTGCCTTCTCTCCTGTATTTACTTCAGCTTCATAGGTTGGGGCTTTTATTTTGCAAAACTCCCCCTAAAGACTGTCATCATTTATTTGCCTCTTTCTCCGTGGAGAAAGTGAGTCATCACTAGCAGGACTGTGATGATCTCCTTTAGTTGATTTAGGTGTACCTTATTTTTCTACTTCTCTTGGGATGCTGTCTTGCTCATGGTATGGTTCTCTTTTGGATCTGTTGGTGGATTGGGTAGGTTTACCTTGCGAGCTCCCTCTCATCATGTTACGTAATCATGCTTCATTTATATCTTATTGTTCCTTTCTTTCATTTAGACTGTCTTATCTGAAACTTTTTAGTTCAGCTTGAAGACTGTGCAAAGTTTTAAGCACATCAGAGTTTAGCTCGACCACCAAGTTCACTTCCGGAGTGGGGGTGGTCATTTCTTCCTGCCGGCTGTTTTCTTCATTAGTATTCATAAACTGAACAGCACTATAAAAATTTTCCTGAAACACAAAATTTTTTGTTAGTAACAAAAATTAATTATCATACTTTATTTTCTCTGCATGAATGCATGGTGCACCCATAAGTCTCTCAATATTGAAACTGGGCTTTCATACCACTTGTAATGTCCCCAAAAATTGAAAAAATAAAATAAAATTACAGGCTAGTGAAAACTACCCCAAAGGGGATCATTATTACTCGTACGGAATTACATGCGCTACTTATACTTTTGATCTCTTCAAAAACTGTCCATACTGTCATGTTACTCTCTTATCCATTCAGTGATTATTAGTTCATTTACTTCTTATGTCTTAATTCTATTATTTAAACTATTGATACATCTTAGTTATTACTGTTGGTGAATAAATGAATTGTATAGATCAGTGTCTTGCTCCTGGACCTGTGTACTTTGTTTATTTAATGAAAACTAACTTAAATTTGTTGATGGGAACAAAGTGGTGGAGTGGTTGGACTCGTTCTCCCATGACGATATGAGAGGTAAGGTCATTCTTCGTTATGCAGGCTTACTTAGTTCATTCGAACTAAGGCACCTTATTTATTGACTTATATGTTACTTTTTTAACATCGGGATTATTTGGTTACTTGAAGCAATTCAGTTCCTAGTTATACTTCCAGTTCTGCCTTGCACTTTTATTATTGTTTCATTTTATGACTCAGATAAACCCTATGTTCATTAATTATCTTTCTTAGTTAATTAACTAGATGCTGTGAATTTACTTACTATCATTACCATTATTAATTATATATCTCTTGGTTAATTAATTACACTTCTCTTGTTTCTATTTTGCAGGTCTGCCTTGGTTATGAGTTTGGAAACTTAAGCTTGTTCTTCCTAGCAAGGGCATCATGGCATACTATGTTTTCCATGATTCCTAAATACTATAAAACCTAGACTAAGACTAATGCACAAATGCTACCTATATGAACTAGCAAAGGGCATGTAATAACACATTACTTTAATTCTAGGGGGATGATATTGTAAACACTATACCATAGTGTTAAGGTCTGCGCATACTTTAACGTTGGAAGACTATGTTATAAATACCATGTCCTTAGTATTGAGTCTGCGTTGACATAGAAGTTTGCGAAACTATAGGATAAAGGGTTTAAACTTATGGCTTGGATGGTATGTAATATAACGTTGATCCATAAGCGATGGTGAGGGTTTATGGATGCGTTAATGGCCACAAGCTGGTGCCATTAATGCCATTGAGGGTTGTGAAAATGTTTGGCAAAGTATTTGGGTATTCGTTGTTTGTGCATTATGTGGTTTTGGCATTGAGTTTTTGTGTGGCCTCTGCGTAGTTGGAGAAGGGAGGTGACCTCCATCGATTTGCAAATAAGTTGGACCAGACTCTGTATAAACGCATTGTTTCATGGTTTTTTTGCTTGGCATGGTCATGATTCTCATCCCATCGTTGATTTGATTGCAGGTGGAAATGAAGGTGCTCTGTGGTTTTCAAAGAGCTATGCTTTCGATTTGGGGTTGCTACTTTGTGGCCATGGTAATCCTGCTAGCAAGATCTTACTTTCCTCCTCTCGTTTTGGGCATTTTATGAGTTGGGATTCTTTACAGGGTTGGGGTTTTAGATGGCACTTGTCGACTCTGCCTTCGGGGTTTATAATGTAGCTTGCTCTGGGTTTTTGACTCTCGTTGGGAGTTTTTGGCATTTTGAGCAATGGCTGCACCATTACTTGTAATGGTGCCATAGTTCACACCTTTCCATTTAACATTATTAATACTTGACTGTTTGTAAAAGAGGATTCGTTCCCTTCTATGTAAACATACTACTCGTTGGATTTTATGTGAAGACTGTAATGTGTTTTGGTATATACGATTTTGTTCATCATTTTAATAGATTAAACTATGTGAATTCAGGACTGTGTAGTTATTTTAATGCTGTGTTTTAGAATGTTTACTTGCTGGGTTCGATTGTGGCTTTAAGCCTGTAGAATTTACTCTGTGTATATTTGTAACAGTTTGGGTTTTGGAAGTATGCACTGCATTCTGTTTATAATGTTTGTAATTTAAGTTAGAAAAGCTTCTAGAGCTTTGGGGGTTATGCCATGGGCTGCTCCATTGTAGCAATGGTGCCATAGCCCATTGGCATGCCACTATATGCTCTGTATTTAGTGTTAATGGAAGCTATGTTTTAGATAGAGTATTGAAATTTTGGTTTTGTAATGGCTCAGCATGGGTGCAGGCCATGCCATGAATGGCATCTGCCTCTCCCAACGACTGCGATAACTTAGTTGCCATTTTAATATGTAATAATAGAAATGATACTAGGTATTTAAGCTATGGATTTTGTTACGCATTTTCATTACAGTAATGATTCATGTTTAAGTTTATTATTATGTTGTCCTTGTGTCACGGACATCCATGGGATTCGATGTCATGACCTGTGTTAGCATAAAATAGGGTTTCCTTCTTAAGAGGAATGATTCCTTGTTTAAATAAGAACTATAGAGATGATGTTAATGTGGAGTTTAATTTTGCTTCTGATTTATATTTGTAACCCATAAGGGTCAATACCACGACCTCTATTTATTAATACAGAGTTATATGAATTGTTTACTTGGTAAAATTTTAGGTGGATGTTTATGATGAATATTATATGGTACCTTTAAAGATATAATGCATGTGATTTATGGTATTTTATTATAGATGTTAAAACTGTAGGTTTTATGGTAGAGTATTGATAAGGACCACATAGATGGTCACAATATCCCTCTGATTATCTTTAATGTTTGTTCCAGTTATGTAAAGTATTTTGTTTTTTAATGATTATGCGGAGCAGACCTTGGAAGGTATTAAATAATTTGTTTATCTTGTTTACTATATGAGATCTATTCTTCGTAGATCTAGTTTATAATATATAGTTAGCATAAATAATATTTTAATTAAACTACTGAACTAGTTTCTTTAAAATTTAGGGCAAGCCTCTGTTGACAAATGGAATATGTCAGCAGAGCATTAAATATAGAGAACACAATATAAACATAATACTAAGATCAAAACCTAGTTAATACAGGAACATTTATGAAAGATACAACCCTGAACATACACAACATATAATAAAAATTCTCCAGCCTATGATTAGTAAATTGCAAATACAACCCTAGCATATTGTTAACCATTAAACTTAACCATTAGGGTTAGAAATTACATTGTAGCCATTACTTAACATAAACAGTAATGAATATTTATGAAAGAAAATAGAATAGGCCTGCAAGGGTTTCATACCTGAATTTGAAGCTTTGTCAATGGATGCACCTGCACTCTTAAACAACCAGCATTAACAATTCAATACATATCTTACCTCTGTTTGATGACCAAATCACTTGGGAACTACCACTTTTCACCCAACCATGACCCAAAACTGTTCCTGGCTTAAATCTAGATCCCCTCGAGCTAGACTCCAACATGCAAGTAGCTTAGATCTCCTAAGGTAGGGTTTCCTAACTAGCAATCAATTCTGAATCAATCCTCTTTTCCTTGCAGGAAAAGTTCTCCAAGAAAACAATTGAGAGCAAAAACAGGGAGAATAATAATAATTCTCCTAGATGAAAATCAAAACCCCCAAGCCTTTTCTTGGCTTGAGTCTTTATAGACAGAATTTTTAGTCAAAGGGGTAGTTAAATCAAGAAATACTTGATTTCTTGATTTAACCCTTTTTAATTTACTGGGGTGATTTTCAATTCTTAACCTAGGAAATTTTAACTAGTTCCTATTTAGTCTTTCATAGATATTTCACTATTTACTAATCCTTTAATAATAAATAATAATTGGTGGAGCTGCTCTTCTTTCTTTGTTCAATTATATAATTAATCATAATTAATTCTTTATACATACTATGTATAAAATACATAGTATTAAAATACTTGTTAACAATTTGTCTTCGGGCATCATGTATCATGATCCCTAGACTTAACGACACTTCTTCATGAAGGTCAAGTAGATAGATGGCTCAGGTCTACTAGGCTAGGAAACTCTAAACATCCTTTCATGTTGGAATTCCCTCGTATAACGTGGTAGTACTTCAATACTTTATGAAAATACATAAATTCAAAATTTCATTTAATCACTTAAAAATAAGTATGATGAGATCAATATTATTCTCGAGTCGTTTTCACTTGGAGGTGATTTTAATATTTTCAGTAACCCCTAGCGCTTACTAGAGCCCATACTCAACGCTTATAACAGGGAGTTACAAACATAGTGCAATTCCAGAGCTCATTCTCAACACTAAATGCTAGGATGTACTTGTACGATACACCTAGGGATACAATGGCCAAAGATCCGATGCTCCAGAGCTTATGCTCAACATCAACATGGAATGCTCCAGAGCTTATGCCCAACATTTCCAATTATATTTCCATGTGTTCCAGAGCTTTATGCTCAACACAAATGTAATTACTCATGTGCTCCAGAGCCTCTCACTCAACGCAAAACATCTCATCGATCATGTGCTTCAGGGTCCACGCCTAACACAAAACATTTCATCAATCATGTGCTTCAGGGTCCATGCCCAACACAACCAACATATATATACCTATATAATCAACAATTGGCTTACACCCAATATACAAAGCAATTCATCATGTTCATATGCAGTGGGGTTCTTGACCCAATATAAAAATAAAACATCCATATAAACGTCATGATCAATAGGCTCATGCCTATAAATGGTAGGTCCAAAATTCTGGATATTACACCTTCCCTGCCATCAGTGCGGCACATGGTCACAATGCTTTCTTTTGTTGCATGTTAAGTAGATTTTGAATTTTTTCAAATGATGGGTAATTTTTTAAATCTGGTGGCAATGGAAAACATACATCCACAATGCACATGTGACCAGGTAAACTCTTTATTACCTCCTAATTTTAACTTTTAGTGGATTGAAAAGTAAAAATAAGCTTTAGTCTTGCTTTTTTTTCAAATTAAAAAAATGTGCACAATTCATTCAAGCCATTTCGATTGCACTACTACACATTGCACCTTGTAAATTTACAATGTGCATCATGACTGGTGTGTTTATATGTGTAGTGCACCACAATCATAGTGTGTTATAATCTTTTCGTAATGCACCACCAAAATTTTAAAATATTTTTTCTTACCATTGATAACCAGTGTGTTTACAAAACAATAGTGCACCGCTAGTGGTGCAATATATTATTGTAATGCATTGGTACTGGTAAACACAAATAACGCCATTTTTTATACTTACCATATTTTCAGATGCACCACTAAACTAAATTTTAAAAAAATCACAACGTTAACTAACGTGCTTGGCAAACACAAATGCATGACAAGATGATGTGTGGATGTTTACTAGGCGCACCATGAGCCCGATAAAAAAATAATTATAAAAATCATAAAGATTTGCTCCTATTATGGTGTGCTCTAGAAATATTTGCACATCCTTTCTGGTGTGATGACAGGTCAATGCTGCAGTACTGGTGCTTCCTACTGAGGGAAGCACCATTTCTAAGGTTTTATAAAATATTTCTGATGCACTTTAGTATAACAAAATAAATAGTGTCGATAAACACATAGAGCATTGATTCATTGTGCTTGGGATAATATTAAATGCATTTCCAAACTAAATATATTAAAAAAAACACCATGTTAGTCAGTGCACTTTGTTAACATGTAAGCACTGCATATTCTATGTGTTGATGTGTAATAGACACATCCTTATGCCAATAAAAATACTTACAAATTTAAGAAAGAGGCACTCCTACTACGGTGCGCTTTCAAAAGGTTTGAGCACTGTTGATGGTGCATGGGCATGCCAACACTCCACTAATGCTTCCTATTGATGGAAGCATTATTTTTAATATTTAAAAAATATTTTCAGTGCATATTAAATTCACACGTGCACTGGTGCATTGGATTTAAAAGCTCACCATTTTTGTATTAAAAAATAAATTCTCACACGATGCGTTAGGGTCAATGTAGAACACCATTGACGGTGCTTATCATCATTGTAACACATCGGTTATCCATATGATTTAAAATTTAGTTTATTTTATTTATATAAAGGGTGATTTTCTGTTATTGTAATGCACCGTGTGCAGTGCTCTTTTGGCACAAAAATAGTGATCACAGTGTCTTACTATAATTTAGGCATAACACTTCTTAAATTCATTTATTTTGAAAAATATTTTATTATTTGATGATAATAAATAAAATCCTCATTTAGTGAAGTATTGAATGTTTTTTATTTCTATTTATTGGAATGATCGATGTTATATGTGAATCATAGACGTCAACGATGAGAGGCCAACCAACACTAGCATACACATGTTGAACTTCATACAACTTTGTACATGAGTGGGAGTCTAGAGAGAGGGAGACAGATTTGTACCCTCACCCCATCACCAATCAAACACATGACTTCTTGATGGTTTTCGACCTCTTGGAGTTCTTTAACAAGGACACATCCCTCAATAGGAACTCACATTTGTTGTTGCAATTGATATGTCATTGGGATTGATGAAGATAGTTATTTCACATTGGTCCCAATTAGTCATTGTATACCATTGAGGGGGACATTTACTTAATCATTCAGTTATCTAGGAGGGGAGTATTTTCCCATGTTCCCTGATGTCCCAACTAGTGTTGCATCAGAGATTCAACTCACTTACTCTTAGATATATCATAGATTTATCTCTGCAACAAGGAATCATACAAAATAATACGATCAAACAAATTATCATAGGGTTATCTCCGCAACCAAGTTCTCTCACGGCTTCTTGAATGAATCCCGTGTGAGAGGAGCTTTCTGTATTATCCCTTGTAGAAGTGGATTTACCAAAATATAGGCCACTACATCTCAAATAAAAGTGCTTTTGGACAATTAAAATTTCCTATTCCAAAAACCTAGCCTAAGCTAGTTGATGATCGAACCTATAAAAATAAAGATTACTAATAAATTTTTAAGTTAAACATTCTTTCTAATGGCTTTATTACTTAAGGGTAGTGGAGTGGGACTGAATGGTGTTTGGACTCAACAAGTGAAAGAAAATGATGTATAATTTTTCAAATAAATGAAACTAACAATGCACTTTTTCCTTTTTCTTTTTAAATGAAACTTATGAGACTTGTTTTTTTGAACAATTATGAGAAGCTACAAGAATTTAATATTTTTTATTTTTTCTGAAATAATGAGAAAAGAAACTAATGCAAAGCTATGCAAATGAAACTGGATTTTGTCTTTCTTTTTTAAAAAATTCAAAAACTTCATGCAATTGAATGCACCTTAAACAAGATAAGCAATATCATCATATATAAATGAAAATGATACTATTCAGATCCTTACAGTAACAATCTTCAACAAATGAAGCATAGATGACTCAAACCCTAGCTTGGATAGAACTATTGACTTAGTAAAACCAATATATCCAAAATTTAGTAAAAGACTAACCTAGACTACTACAAGAACAATCCAAGATATATCAGTGTCCTAAAAGGGTTGACACACACCAATATTCTATGAAGACACCAACATTCAAACCAAGCAGCCAAGTAGGAAAGACCCAACACATTCACACAAATAGGATTCAGGCCTAACTTACTTTAAACACTTGATTTAACAAGCAAAAGTGAAATGCACATTCCCATAGTAACAATACTAAGCTAAAGAAGAACCCTTACAGACACCTAAGAAATCAGAAGGCAAAGAACAAGAAAAACCCTAGTAGTCTAATCTATACCTACAGGAAATCACGACTGTCACCAAAACAACCCGTGAACCACTCATGACTATATATACAGGAAACCTGCGAATACAACTGGCCACTCACAACTATATGTGTTAACAACTCATGAATACAGTCAATTTTTTTCAAAAATAAAAAGAAATGACTAAAGGATCTGAACTTTCAACACTGAAAACTGAGGGTAAAACACAAGCAAAACACTTACAGGATCAAACAAAGAAAACTAAAAAGGAAACCTATGGAACAAACCTAAAACAGGTTAGACTCCCTAGTGGAAATTCCACCTTATCAACTAAGGGTCTGGGGTCACAAACATACCAAAATTAAACTTGCAGACATTCAACTATCTCAAAATTTGACAAAGAAATATGGCAGAAAGTTAGTGTACCTTGTTTATGAAGGTTGGTCCTACCTTTCTCCTTTAATCCAAATGCTCCAAAAAATTCTAGGGATATTCACACCTACCAAAGAGATAGACACCTTCCTGCAATATCTTAGATTTTATATAAGACATTAATGAAAAATTATAATTGCAATAAAACAACAAGATAATTCATGAACCATAACATTTAAGAATACTAGTGCACCAATTTGGGAGAAAATCTATCTTTATTGATAAGTAGTGATGAAAGATACAACCAATATCTGATACAAGTCCTCCTTTGCTAGCCAAGGAACTGAGTTCTATTGCTCCAAATATCCAAGGGTATTCCTCCAGCATAACCTTTCTCTCTTAAGATATATCTTTGTCCTCAACCCATACCCTCTATTTATACTTGATGAATGAGAGGATTTACGAATGTTGAAATGGTTGAGGAAGTTGGGAACATTATGGTTATGAGCCCAACTGTCCTAAAGTAGACATGTTTTTATTTTTTATTTGTTGGCTTAGGGTAATCATAGGTATTGATACTAGCATGTCACGAGTGAACCATCACTTTTATAAAGGAAACTTGCAAATGCAAAGTGTGATCATGTAATCACAGGTTGTATATATGGGTACATGTGAATGGATCATAGGTTGTTGTGGCAATAGTTGCGATTTCACCTTAAGCCCTTTATAAAACATAGGTAAGACTGGCAGGATGAAGATGTATTAAGTAAGATGATCATATATAAGTTTTGGGCCACTTCAATCCATTGTGTCCTTTTGTGTATTGACACATTGAGTGTTAGTAATCGAACGAAGAAGGGACATTTCACTAGATAACAAGGTGGGAAGCCTCTGAAACTTGATGCCCTAGTTTCTCCAAGTACTAGTTACAGGGTAAAAAATGAAAATTCTTCAACTCTGAAACTGCTTCCACCAAAATATTCTCCCTACTGAGGAAAGTTATACTAGCCCTCTTTTCTTGATGATCTATGGAGAGAACACCTTGAACTAGGAAGCCTTAGTTTCCGCAGTTGCACAGTTCCTTCTTTCAGAGAGATTATGATACCATGTTATTTTTTCTTTAGATTTGATTAGATTATATATGATCTTTATCTGAAAGAATAACAAGTACATCAAGATTCATAAAACCACTTATACTATGAACTGAGAACTTTATACTAAGAACGAGAAATCTAGCCATATAAACAATGATTTTTGCATCAAAAACACCCTCCAAATAGAAAAATGTTCAATCTAGAAAATAGAAAAATGTTCAATCTAGCAAATAGAAAAGTATTCAATATTCTCCAAATAGAATAATGTTCAATCCATCCTTTGATATGATGATTGTTTTTTTCGCTATGCCACTGGATGATCAATTTCCTTTTATTTTGATGGAGAAACTCTAACGAGTTATGCCTGGTTTAACCACGAAAAAACCACCTATTTTGAACAACAACTATTTTGAAAAAGGTTAGTAACTACAATTAAGGCTCACCACTAACTTTTCATACTATGCACAACTGGAAGCACTTAGAAGAGTGGGAAGTAAGCGAGCTATATAAAATTGAGGGCATGAAGAAAATTGAAATTTTAAAATTCAACCTTAGTAGTAAGGTATACAATGTTAAGAATAAACAAAAGAGGAGCATTAAATTTATAATGTTATACCTCCCAACATGGTTGTCAGAATGTACCTTACTTACCCTACATTTGACGTGATCACCTTAGATATGGATTTAACGTATAACATATGTAGTTTATTTATGAAGAAATTGGGATTTAGATATCCAATATGTTGGTATAAGGAGAATCGATGGAACATGGAAAAATTCAACCCTAGAAATAACAAATAATTTAAGCACTTGGGACTTTCATTATTGGATGACTCTACATTGCCATTCATTGATTTTATTTTTGAACATAACAATTTAACCGAGATATGTAATTATTATTGTGTTTTTTTCCCAACTAGCATATAGCCTAATCTCTTAGTTAGAGGGTCACTTAGAAGGATCAGGAAGTAAGTAAGCCATATAAAATTGAACCTACCTAGTAGTAGTAAGGTATACAATGTTAAGAATAAACGAAAGATGATTCATCCATTTTTCTTTTTTTATTTAAGTCAATTTGGATGGTTATAATTATGTTTCCTATTAACTTTATGACTGAAAGCACCTTTTCATACCATTCCTGTAACACTTTTGTTAATAGTTATTTTCACATTTTTCTTATATTTATTTTGCACATCCTTGAAAATGATAAAGTGTAAATATCCTCAATGGTGAATCTTTGTTTATATAATAAAATATAAAACATAAAAAATAAACAAATTTCATTCCATCATAGATAGTTAATAAGGAGGCCTTAGCTCAAGGATAAACTGAAGGGATGATGCCTCTTACCCGTTAAAATGTTAGTTAACATGTCTCTATCACTAGCTTCTTCAATGGAAGTGTTTCCGGTTTCTCTTATGTAGTTTATATTTTTTTTTATTTCTCCATCATGCTAACTTAAACCTACGTACTCTTTAATAAGATATGATTGGTTGATATTGATTCAAGAGATGTTAAAAGATCTTTATAACTTTAATCTTTGTATGTGCATACCTTTTTATGTTTTAATTTTTGTAACTACAATTGCATTATGTTGAAAATTTACTTATCTATTTTGGGTGAACTGCTAATTTAAAAATATGGTAATTTTGATTGTATGATTATAAGTATTTATTAAATTCAATATTGGTTTTTTTATTTACACATTAATGGTAAATCTTTTGAAAATGAGATATTTATGTGTTCATACAAATAAAATGGATTTGATCTTAAAATGGAAAACTATATTCTCACAATGGTGTGAAAATATTAAACCACATTATAGTCCATTGTCACTTTTTGGGAAATACTATGAAATAATATCATTTTTATACACAAAAAAAACTCTGAAAATCCATTGAAAAATGTTTTAAATGTCTTTATTTATTGATTTTTTTTACAATTTTGTCAATAAAAAAGTCTTCTTTTATCCATAAAAATTACTATGATGTTACATTGGGGACTATTTCCTCGACTTACAAAGGAGGTTGTACCTAAAGGTCTAGATACATTTAAGACATCCCACAAGGGGGTAAACATATCCCCAATGGGGGTACAACAACATACAATGATAATATAGATCAGAATATCTTCTGAAGTTACAAATACATCAACAGAGAGAACCTTAACAAGACCAATGAAGGGCAATGAGACCACATATGTCTTTAATCCATAGATTTACAATTGAGTAAAACCCAAGGGCACGCATACACACATACACATACCTACTCTTCCTTTCATATTAAGTGTTTGTCAAAGATATATACATAATCTAGTATTTTCTATATTAAAGTAATATACATAATGGAAAACATACACACACGTATTAAGAAAACTTCTTTTTAACCATGGGGAACTGATAACTTCATCAGGATGACCTAGGCTAGGCCAAGATTTAAATCCATTGGATTCCACTATAACCCCAAGAGTATATCCAATATCCTCCAAGCCAAATATTCCAATAACTTGTGACACAACACGGGGGAAAATACAACATCCCCTGAGCCATATATTCAAATAACTTGTGACTCAAAGAGGTTTGAGGAGTCCCCAAGGGAGACTTTATACAAGTGGTAACCTACCCTTTGAGCTTTATTAGAGAGGACCAATGCCTCATTACAGGTTAGAACCTTAGTGGGGAGAATTACAAGCCATTCGATCCCACCAATAGGCCCCCAAATTATGGGAAAAAAGTGCATAACCACCTTTCTCCATGGTCATAAGTTATGTCAAGGAGGCCAATGCCTTTCTCTCTATCATACTTGAGAAGTCAAAGATTCCGGCCTTACCTTTACATGAATACGCCCACAAAATTATCACACATTCTTCCTTACATTAAGACTTGTGCACCCTACTTGAAGACATCCCCCTTGACAGGCACTTACTCACAGACCCTCACCCATACATTTTCCTCAGGGTTGATAGTCACAGTTTTTCCTTTGTTAAACTCACGCAAAACCTGGTCTATACTTAGTAATATGGATCTACCAAATATTGGAGAAGGGAGTGCTTGATCATTGAATGGTTTTGGGTAAGGAAAATTGTTTATCTCACATTAATATTGTTTTAGACTTGTTTTCAATAATTTCTCCTCACAAACCTACCATCATAGACACTATCACCCACATCTTCAAACTTATGTGGACCTGAGACGAGACAAACATGCATCTTCACTATCTCAGATACTTAACTTCATGGATTTACGCTTCCATGATACTTGTTCGCATGTAGACTATATTCGTTCATTTGCATGGGGATCATCACCTAATCCATTTTGCACATAGTTCATTTTACCTAGTGTAGACCACAGGGGCTTCACTTTTTTACCAATATCCTATCACGTTAGTTCATATTGTGGGTTTTAAAATTATCAAAAATTGAACCAATATATTGCATGTATTAGGGGGGATGAGGGGTTTAAGGTGGGGGTGGGTAGGGTAGTTTATAAGGATTGAGGTATAAAAAGGGCTAGGGAGGAGGTTTTAAGTATTGGGAGGGGGTTTCAACAAAAAGAGTTTGGGTCAATATCTCTAGAAATTAAGGACCTATTCTTTAATATCCCATGATTGCACATGCTATGTGAGAGGTTCACTAAGTGAAGTCCCCGTGGTGTAGACACTCATCGAATTACCCTCACACATAAGATGCTCTTGCCCTCCTATGTTATCACATACTTGTACGAACAACATATTGTTAACTACCTTGTACTCCCAATCTATTGAGAGAGAGAGAGAGAGAGAGAGAGAGAGAGAGAGAGAGAGAGAGAGAGAGAGAGAATTGGTTGTAAGTGAGCATTGATGTATAAAGCCTACCCCATAAGTTCTACTATTTGTATATTCTTGAGAATCCATGAATTAAAACTACAAGTAGATCCTAGTGTGATGCAACCGATTGGAATCTTTCTATGTGTACATTGAAAGCACTTGGAAAGATAGATTTCCTGAGGGACTTAGATTGGTGAAGGGGATTCCTAAGCATGAGGAGTGTTGTGTGGGGAGGGTATTGTCGAGCCAATTGTGTGCTAGTTGTTTGAGGATACTATATATATATGTTAGAATTTGGCTTCGCATAGAGAGTGGAATGGGTTATGGGTCGAGATATAGAAACTTGTAGGTTTTTTCTTTTCCATGGTTGACTCATACCCTAGCTTGGGGTTGGAAGAAATAGTATATGTTTGACATAATACCTATTGTTCACGTGGAAATTGCACTTACTCATCTGGTTGCATGGATGCTAATTTTGGATAAGCATATCCTTATATTTTATTTGATATGTTGCTAACTAATTTGTAATGAGCTATGATTATTCCTGTGGTGTATTATACTAGTAAATGCATGTATTTTTTTGTTTGGAATGAGATCTATTCCACTATATTTATTATCATTATTATGCACACTATTATTCTTGATATAAATTCATACATGGACTTTAGTATTTCTTAAGAATCCACATTTATTTCATATCCCCCTTTATGTTGTTCGGTTGATGGACGAGGATGAGAAAGAGTGGTATCAGAGATCTTGGTTGCAACACCCAATTTGTATGCAACAGAAACCCGCACTCACTTGGGAAACTAGGAAACATGATAGTCAAATCCCACTGTGGTGATAAGTGGTACGATCCTAGTGGTAATTAGAATTTGATATCAAGTGTGAAATTGGTGATACTTGTGAGAAGCCACAAAATCCAAACCCATCCATGGTGACAAGTGGTAGGAACCTTGTGGTCATCAGAATTTGATATCAAGGGTGAGATTGGTGATACTTGGGAGAATCCCCAAAATACAAACCCCTCCATGGTGAAAAGTGGGAAAATTCAAGTGGTTGTTGAAGTTCTATATCGGAGCTAAGATTAGTGGCACTTAGGAGGAAACCCAAGAGTTTGACCCAACTACATAACATGATCCACATGTTGGATTTGACCAAATGTGTTGGGAAAACAAGGTCTGATAGAAAGACTCAATGGGACATGAATCAATGCATTGAAGTTTTTGGGTTTGAGTTTCTTTGAGGCGGAATGCAAGTAAATATCGATGGGAAGCCTCATCAGAACACACGTTAGTGTTTCAGAATTTTGCATTGGATTTGTCCTAATACATCACAAAAGGAAACAACCAACAAGAATCTAATGATGAATCCATGATAGGATGCATGTTGGCATTTCAAAGGTTTGCATCAGATTTATTTGACAACGCCATCAATAAAATATCGAATGGGGAAGTTTGAAATAGGACACATGTCTACGTTTCATATTTTTTCATCGAAGTTGTGTGAAGGTGTCTTGACAGGAAGGTCCAATTGGAAACCCTGATTGAGCACATGTGTCATATCCTTGGATTTTTTCATTGGATTTGTTTTGAGTCCCAGAAATAAGCTCTGATGGATATCCCCAATGAGGAAATGCATCAACTCCTCATATGTTTTACATAATATTTGTTGTAAGGAGTCCCAGAAAGAAGTTATATGTTAAAGGACTAAAATAGGACACACATAAGCATATTAGGGTTGTTTCATGGAATTCCCAAATGAAGATGGCAGAGAAGAAATGAAAGGAATGGTCTGAGGAGAGAGTCCCATGTTCACACATGGATGAGAATCATTGTTATTGTTTTGACATATATAATGAATCATATATTTTGAAGGGCCAATAAGTGATGTTCAATAACCAATTGAATTAGAGCGGACTATTAAAAAATTACCCGTACTACAAATGACATAGATCATGTCATGTGTCATTGATCATTATTCACCGTAGAAACCATTTTTTGTAGACCCAAACCCACCTATCAAAAGGGTTTACTATATGAACCTATGACAAAGCACATGCATTTGTAGGATATTAAAGGATTGCCTTAATTTCACCAGATATTAAATATTGATCGAGGAATCCTTTTGTGAACACCCCCCTAATACACCATTCCGAATAAAAAACCCTTACTTTTTTTAGGTTTCCTAGGTATGGTTTTTGCCATGATATCCCCACTTTTTCTCCTTGAGATCCATACAAGTGTGTTATATCAATTATTGTGTTTTAATTACATTTTGAGCATCAACAAAACCAACCAATAAGAGAACATGCTACAAGATTGTGGATTGATTCCTCATGCAATGCCTCAACAAATAAGAAAAACAACTAAAAATCAAGTGGGATGAACTCTAACAAAGTGGTTAAGCTAGGGATCAAAATTCACTCAAGTAAGTCATATTACCATTTAAACATCAATGCATGGTATGCTCAAACCAATGCAAGGTAAAAAAAATGGGAAGGAAACAAATGATAGATAAA
>LPNX010233120.1:171212-211653 GCA_001517045.1 Pseudotsuga menziesii
AACAGGGGTGGATAATTCCATTCATGTCGAGATATAAATTATCAAACTCCAAGTTATTGGGATTCGGTTTGGTTGTGTCAATGGGTATGCTCACGCCATTGATCTGCGATGCCTCCTCCTCCACAACATCTACAATCACCATCGGAAATTTATCCGACAGCCACCGATAAAATGCCGGAACACCCATCTTTTCACTTAAAAATCACCCTAAAATTCTGAAATATGGATATAAATGTGCGCGCGCCCTGATTCAAGAATGGTAACAGGATCCGGCGTTTCTGAGCTTTAAAAAATACAGACCCCTCCCTCCAAACAAAACACCCTGCGTTAAATGTTCCTGAGCCTTTAAAAAATACAGTCCCCTCCCTCCAAAAAGCTGAACAGGTAAAGGATTGGATTGCATAAAACAGCTTGCGTTAAACGTTTTTGAGCATTAAAAAAATTTAAAACACTTCCCTCCAAAAATTGAACAGTAAAGGATTGGATTGCATAAAACAGTGTCCGAGATTGTTTGTACCATATGCTATTCTTAGCTTTCCCGAGATTAAAAGATTTTCTTCTTCAACGGATTGGCGGCTATTCTTAGCTTCTCGGACGTTAAAATATTTTCTTCTCGAATGTTAAAATATTTTCTTCTCCAACGGATTGGCTGCTATTCTTAGCTTCTCGAGCTTTAAAATATTTTCTTTTCTTCTTCTTTTATCAACTGATTTGATGAATGTCCACAAAAATGGAAAGATAGTGATGAAGCATGGTAGCCGTTAGAGGTTGCAATATGGTTATATATATATCACAAACACAACCACATCCACATCATTTTTAAAGCGGTTGATATATTTCGATCTGTGTTATTATTAGGAAAAAGTGGAAAATGAGGCTAATTGTGTATATCAACCACTTTAATAATATGGTTGGGTAGGTTGTTTAGTTAGGGCTCATCTACATAAGGAGATAATTAAAAAATTATGAATTAAAATATTGATATAAATATATTAAAAGCAAATATTACACCCTAGTGGGTTAACTCAAGTGGTTGAGAGTTGTTTACGTGAGAAGAATGTCTCGGGGTCAAATTCTTAGGTGGCTATGCAGGGCCTCACTCGATGTCCCCACCGCATCACTCGATGTCCCCACCGCATTAGGCCCTTCTAATCAAAGCCGACAATTTACCTCAAGTACCATCCTAAAAAAATGGAGAAGTACCTAAGGGCTTCCCGAGCAATTAGCGATCAGAGACATTGATCATCTGGTGAGAGGACTAGAGAGAACCAAGAGCTGTGATTAATCCTTGGGCCGATGTAATATCCCGATTTTGACTCCAATTGCATTAAAATTGTAAATGATGTAAATTATCGCTATTAAATCATGGTGTGGAGCTCAAGGCCAAGGCCCAACCATCGATTTATCGTTTTATGTATCCACAATTAAAATCGATACCTATGGTTCTCGTGCTAGCTAGGCACATTATAAAATGAGACATCATGTAAATATGCAATTTAATAAAATTCCCACAACTAGCTATGCAATGAAACAAAGTGATGGGGGCATGATTTCACTAGGAATGTGGAAGGAAATTATTCAAACCTTTGAGCCAATAGTGTTAAGCCAAATGTCAATGAGAGAACCCATAAAGTCTCAACTACCCATTTTGTCTTATGCACCCAATCATTTAATTCTTCCAGAAGTTGGTCGAGGCAATTAATGCCTTGGGAATGAAAAGTTATGGAAGTTGAAATTCGTATTGGAACAAGAGATCAATTTTGAAGAATCGTGTTTTTGCTTATGGGGCAAGGAAACACCCATAAATTGGTGCCCATTCCATTCCTCATCCATAGTCTTCATTTCCTCATGCAACTGGAGCTAGCCAGGCCTTTTTCCCTCACGTTTTCTGCAGTTACCTTCATTTTTCATGGCTGGAAAATATGTTTTGTATTGTACACTCAATGGGAAGAGAGATTCCACGATTTGTGGGTTTTGAAGAGGTCGTTTCTACCCGTATGAAAACCATAATCGTTTTCTGAAGACGAATTGCTCTCCTAGGGGTTGATTTCCACATCTGCAATTTTGTTTTTGGTCCCCATGACGTTTTTTTTCATGCCAAGCAATTGTATTTTATTGTTATGTGTATCCTCATTTTGTTATGAATTGTAGGAGTGGAAGAGGCTCAGAATTGGCTTGATAAACCTAGTGAAGAGATGAACCTCACAAAAAGATCAAGAGGAGTTGGCCAATCTTCTATGCACACCCTGAAGAGCACTGGAAGGGAAGGTATGGCTTGAGGGACTGTGTAGCAGTGAAGGGGATACTTCCTTGTGTTGGGTGTGTAGGTATTGTGGAGGCCAAGCTAGTTAGATCTTGTGTAGGTGTCCATAGCTCTGTGGTTTAGCTCACTAGCTTAGCAATTCTACCTTTCCATTGCCTTAGCAGCTTGATAAACCCAACTGTTTGGCTTGGCTGAACCTCGGTGGTTATTTAGCTATGTGTGAGCTTGTTGTTCCCCTTTTCCTTGTGGAAATCATGCCCAGCTCAGGAGTGGCAGTTGTGCTGAGATACTGATGAACATAACTAGCCTATGGTTGGGTGGAACGTTGTAGCGACATAGCTAATTGCGGGACAACTTATTTTCAAGATAAGTATTCTCTGTGTATTTAATTATGCAATGTATTTGCTTTATGAATTATTATGAACATGATAAATGTGTTGAAATGTATTTGCTTCTGCTATAAATTATTGCATTATACATTTGCATATGTATTTTATTTTCAATGCATTTTTATGTTATGTTCATGGGGCTAGATGCCCGATTATCATGGCAGCAGCGCAGTAGTCGTGTCCTCTCCATCGGCGAGATGAGGGGAGGGGACGTGACATTCGATCTAACAAGCATCATGAAATAGCAGTGATGTCATCTCCTGCTGGCTAAGGCTTAGAATGAATTTGGAGGTTGATTTTGTAGCAGCTAATCCGCAGCTCCGACTATGGTGTCTATCGAGGGTGAATCGGTGTAGCCCTCCTCTTCCTCTTTAGACGTTGCTCTATTTACGCACTTAGTCTCTTCGCAAGTTAAGAAATCTGTTGGATCTATGCCGCCGATGTTTGTTAAGAAATTGGGCAATATCCCTGCGGTTTCCCTCCCTCCTAAGGACACCATCAGGGTAGCATTGTCCTTGACAGATCGAGCTCTAATTGGCAGGTTCACTAGGTTGTGGCCTTCCCTGAAAACCACTGAAGGTTGTGTCCAAAGAAACTGGAGACCGCTAATTTCGTAGAATGTGGCCTCTTATTCAGTGGGCATAAGATATTTTCTGTTTGATTTTGAATCTAAAGAAGATCTAGATCTGATCTATAGGAATGGCCCATACTTCATGGGACCACAGAGTCTATATATGAACAGGTGGACTCTAGACTTCGACCCTGTTGCAGACATCCCTAAAGTCGACCCAGTATGGGTTCGTTTGTCAAATTTCCCAATGCACTATGGGAATCCTGAATCCCCGAAGTCAATTGACAATTCCCTAGGCCGATTTATCGACACGACGAGCCCGAAGGATCAATATGCTTGTGCTCGAATATGTGTGGAAATAGATCTGGAAGTCGACTTCCCATAACCAGTAAAGCTAACAATTGGAACTTGGTCACACTTCCAAAAAATGGACTATGAGCAATTACATTTCAAATGGAGAAGAATTGTCCACATAACCAAGAAGCCCATCTAGAAAAGGAAAAAATTGAAAGTTGACAAGCAGCAAAGAATTCCAAAACAAATCCCAAAGCTACCCAAGGGCCAAGGAAAGAAGCTAAAAAACTTGTCCCCTCCAAGACCACTCTTGTCTCCTACCAAAAAAAAAACATCAGTCGAACAAACTACTCCCAGATCTAGCGGGAACAATTTTGGCCCTCTGGTGATTATTGAGGAGGTTGAGGATAAAAAGGCATCGGAGGAAGCAACCAAGATTGCTTTTTCATCCCATCAAGAGATGATAGTGTAAGGCGTAGAGGAAACACAAACTCTAAAGGGAACAACAGACGAATCTGAACTCGAAGAGTCTGAAGAAGAATAAGAAGGGGAAATAGGAAAGAACGCGTCTGCTAAGAAAAAATCAACAAGAGGGAGGAAATCAGCAAAGCAACATAGGGAGCAAGCCACTTACAAGGACAAGCTCCAAGGATCCCAAGAAACAATAGAAAGGCTTCTTCGAAACTCTAGAAATACCAGACAACAAGGGCTACCCTCTAAAGGGGTCCCTACCTCAATCAAAGGCAAGTAATGAAGGTTCTCTCCTGGAATTGTAGGGGATTGGGTAGCAAGAATAAGGAAGAGGTTATGAAATATTTGATATGTATATCCCAACCAGACCTATTACTCATCCAAGAGACAAGATCGAGGGAAGAACATTCCTCCATACAAGTTTGAAATTTTGGAAAAAAGGAGAAGTAGTCTCTAGAGGAGCCTCAGGAGGAATCGACACCCTTTGGGTCAGTTCAAAATTTGAGTTAGTAGACAATAAGTCAAGCTCTCACTGGATTTTCACTTGGTTGCTTCACAAAAACTCGGGCGTCCAGTTTTGTCTCTTTAATATTTATGTTTTTGCTTTTTTGTTTGAAAAAAAGGCTTGTTGGGATCTCCTCCAGGAAGTTTCCATTGGTACATATCTGTATAGTAGTATCTTAGCAGGAGATCTGAATGTAACCTTGTACCAATCTGAAAAAAGAGAAGGTTCGGTGGTTCGGGATCCAATCCGAGAACAAGTTGATGAGCTCATCTTAGATTGGGATCTAACTGATATCATTCCATCCAATGGTAAATTCACCTAGACCAATAAGCGGTTGGCCTTGGTCACATTGCTGCTAGATTAGATAGGTTTCTTGTCCAGGACACCTTCCTCTTATTAGGCCAATACCCCTCCTCTAAGGTTTTTCCTTTTGGAGGGTCTGATCACAAACCATTTTTTCTCGAAATTAAAAAATATTATAATTTGGGACCCATCCCCTTTTGCCTCGGTCCTCTTTGGACTGCCAAATATGACTTCTTGGAAGTTGCCAAAGAAGCTTGGCTAACCCGGTCTCAGGTTATGCTTTCTTTGTCTGAGAAGAGAAGCTTCGTAGAACTAAAGGATCTCAAGGGTTGGTAAAAACACTTGATTTCTCCCTCTCTAGCGAGAACATAATCCCAACATTTGTTAGAAGATCACCAACATATTATGGAATCAGGTCATATTACCAAAGCACTCCTTGACAAAGAGGTAGTCTTGCATCAAGCCTTGCATACGGCATGCCGACAGGAAGAAGAATAACAGAGACAAAATTCAAGAAGCCTTTGGCTTCATGCAGGAGACTGTAACACTGCTTACTTTCATAGGCAAACCAAAGCTCGTAAGCATTTTAAAGATGTTAAAAAGATACAGGCCCAACACCAGTTGATCTCTGAGTTTGATAAAACTAAAGAAGAAGCGGTTAGGAATTTCAGCCTAATTTACTCTGAGGACTATATAGATTAGGCTCATGAGAGTCAAAGTAGTATGGACTTAGTCCCAAACTTATTGCAAAGACAGGATAATCTTAATCTCACCAAGCCAATAACTTTAAAAGAAGTAAAGACTACGGTGGAGGATATGGAAGAGAATAAAGTAGCTAGACCTGGCGGATTTACAACAAGGTTTCTCAAATTTTGTTGGGATATTGTCTACAAATATCTACACAAAATGGTGATGAAATCACAAAACTATAACAAGATTGGAGGAAGCACTAATTAAGCCTTTCTAGCCCTCATACCAAAAGAAAATATGCTCTCTCCTTTGATATATTTCGACCGATTTCTCTATGCAACATAGGTTATAAGATCATCACCAAAATAATGGCCAAAATATTAAAAGACGCACTCCCCAATTTCATTCCAAAAAATCAAGGAGGCTTCATTAAATGAAGGAAAATTTGGGACAACATCATTTGGTTTAGGGGGCAATCCATTCTAGCACGAGAAATTGAGAAAAAAGTATGTTGGTAAAATTTGATTTAGCTAATGCTTTTGATAGAGTCTGACGTACTTTCTTATTTCAGGTAATGAGGAGATTTGGCTTTGATCCTGCTTCCATTCGATGGGTTAAATATTGCATTAGCGAACCATGGATTTCCCCTCTGATCAACGGTAGAGAGGCCTCCTTTTTTAAAGAGGACCGCACTAGGTACATTTTCTCTCTCCTCTTCTCTATACGATTCAAGCGAATATGCTCAGCTTTCAATTGGAACGATATAGGAAAGACCAAGATCTAATTGGTATACGAATGGCTTGTGGATCCAAGGATATCAATCATGTCAGTATGCCGATGACACTATTCTCTTAGGAGGTGTAAGCCCAAATATTGCCAAAAGATTTAAATTCGAGTTAGAATCCTATTGTAAAGCTTTAGGAAGTAAAACAAACTTGAGGAAAGGCCAGATTTATTATCATCCCAATTAGCATCCCGATTGGCATCCCAATTAGCGTCCCTTTTTAAAAGTTGGCACTATTTTGGACACTAATTACCATCCCAATTAACATCCTAATTAGCGTCCCAATTATCATCCCCATTAGAATCCCAATTAGCATTCCCATTAGCATCCTAATTAGCATCCCAATCAGCATCCCTTTTTAAAAGTTGGCGCTATTTTGGATGCTAATTAGCATCTCAATTAAAGTCCCAATTAGCATCCCAATTAGAATCCCAATTAGTGTCCCATTTAGCATCCCAATTAACATCCCAATTATCATCACTTTTTAAAAGTTGGCTCTATTTTGGACGATAATTAGCATCCCAATTGACATCCCAATTAACATCCCAATTAGCATCCCAATTAATGTCCCAATTAGCGTCCACAAAAGCATCCCATATAACGCCAAGAATAGCCTCCAAAAAAGGTCCTGAATAGCATAGCACCATATATTAATCTAGAGTTAGCGACAAGAATTGCACCATGAATTTTGACAGGAAAAACATTCAACATAGCGCCATGTATAGAGCCAGGAATTGCGCCTAGAAAACATCCAACATAGCGCTAGGTATAGCACCTGGAATAATGCTAGAAATTTCGAAAGGAACCATGTTAGGAATTGCACTAGGTTTAGAGCTAGGAATTGTGTTCGAAAAACATTTGACATAACGTAAGATATATCAATGTCTATGTCAATGATCATGATTCATGTGATAGTACTTTACCATAACTCATTACCTAATAATTACTCCTAAATGACCCTTAATTACCCGTAATTAACCACAAATTACCCTTCAATGATCACTAATCAACCATTAATTACCCTTCATTTACCCATAATCATCCATAAATGACCCTTAAGTATGCACGGGGCTCAAGTCCATCACATAGGCCTTACAGAGGGAATATTTTGGGTTGTGAGTGGGATATGATGGCCATTTTGGGATGTATAACACCATGAATATTTTTTTACTACTAGGCCATGGTTTGGGATTAATCTGTAGGTCCTAAGTTCATCACGAGGCTTCAAGTTTTTGGTGACTCTTTATTGGTCATTAACTGGATGAAATATCACATACCACTGAGGAAAATATATCTTAGGACTATTTCTGAATAGTTGATCATAATTAATGTCTTTAAATTTTGGGAAATATCCTTCCAACATGTTTTCAGAGAGATGAATAAAACTGTAGATAATTTATCAAAGTATGGTATCTTATTGGGTGATGGTGAATGGAAAAAATGGGAATGCCAAAATGACACCATCATGGAGAATGATCTAGGTCCCATCTCTGTCTAAACTATGAAGCACCAATTGCTAACATTATCTATGATCCGTGGGGCTTATTCATTTCTGTTTTTATCCATGAATAACATATTTTGTAGTGCTTTTTATGGGTGTTGTAAGCACAAATAAAATGACTATTGAAAAATGTAAGTCCTGTACGATAGAGTTTCTCTTGAGTTTTTATACTCACAAACTATCAATAGGTGAAGATATAAATGAGGTCTATATGACTATAAAGAATGTTATTTTTTTTTATGATGAATTGCGATATTTTTTCCTTGGAAAAAAAACTAAATCTGACTACGTATTTCAAACCAAATTCCCTTTTTCTCTCTTGCATTCAATCCAACCAACCCCTTATTTGGGTATTGATGGGGTATTTAACACCATTACCTGCGGTGTTGAAATGGATGATACTATGGTTGGATACCTTTCCCAATCTAAATAATTTGATTTATGTCACCTCTTCCCTTTCCAATGAGAGTCTTACAACATTGAAACTAGTACAAGAGAAGTTGGCTTCATAATGATGACCATATTAGTGTCTCCAATGTGTCTATGCCAATATGAAATAATATTAGCAACCAAGATTTTTGATGTAGGTAACGTTGAAGTCATCTTGGGTTCCACCCAATGGCGTCCCATCTTTGAATCTTTCCATTGGGAAGGATTATTGTATTTCCCTTTAGTAGGATGTATGATGTAATTGACGTTGAAATTCACTTGTCCTCGACAACATTTGAGTGACCTTAATAGAATTTGAGTGACCTTAATGGAATTTGAGTGACCTTAATGGAACTTGTCCTCGACATCATTTCAATGATAAGTTGGATGTATTGCATACAAATTAAAGAATATTCAGTCTAGTTATTGCTCCAATTTGAGTGTTACTTCTATGTTCAATTTCACTATGCATGTTTATGAATTTTTCACTGTAAAATCAATCTCCTTCATTCTTATTTCATTGTGAGGTTCAATCTGGCATGAAGATATTGTGGAATTAATAATTTTACATATGAAGAGTCACATTATGTTAACAAACTTAAGTTGTTAATATTAAAAAATTAAGATTTTGAATGTAGACGCCCACATTCTATTTCAAACATGAAGAGTGGTAGGGAATGCTAATAGAAATGTTTTCAAATGTAGTGGCATTCAATACCAGCACATGAGTTGATTAGGTTGTGGATTCGATACAAATTAATGGAAATTTATCATAACTACTTCAAGGTCAATTTTTAGTTTACCCCTCGTTGCTTCTAATATGTGTAGGAATGCTCTATTTAAGATTGTTCAAGGTGATAGACTGGTGAGAGCTCACTATAATTAACCCATGGTTAATTCTTAATGTACCCCTAGCTATTCTTAAGAGAGCTCTAATAATAAATCCTTAAAATAGGTAGATCATTGGGAGTTTACCACAATAGCTCATTTTTTAATATCTACACACCTTTAACTTGTCCTACTAGACATAGGAAGGCATAACATGTGAATCCCCATAGCAATATATCAATGGGAGTTTACTACAACTAGCTTAGGCCCCATTCTCAATGCATCTCTAACCACTCTTGGTAGGCATGGATGATATCTACTAAAAATATTTATGTAGTAAATCGAGGGGAGTTTATGTTAATCCCTATATATTGTGACACTACATTTCAATTGTTTTATTAGTATTGATTTTATTGATTAATATTTGGTTTCTCTCTCTTCTAATTTTATGTTATTTTGGGAATTTATTGCATAATGATTTACAAAAACTAACCCATGTTTGATTCTCAATGCACCCCTCAACTCCTAGTAGAGTTATGAACCTTGTACTTGTGAATCCCTCAAGCAATGGATTGATGTGGGATACACCAACTGTCGCAAGTCAAATTGTCAGCACACCCATAGCCATTTCTATTAGGCATAAGAGGGTTCTACCTAAAAATTATTGAAGTAATGAAATGGTGGGAGTTTACCACAACTAGTCCATGTTTGATTCTAAACATACCCTTAATTGCTTCAGATAGGCATAAGAGGGCTCTAACTGAGAATCCTTGATGTAGTGGGCTAGTGGAATTTTAACATGGCTAATCAAATTTTGATTCTAAATGCACCACTAGTTACCCTTGGTAAGTGTAGGGGCCTTTGCTTAAAAATATAGTGGTAGATCAATGGGGGTTTACCACAAATAGCTTAGGTTCAATTCTCAATACACCTCTAATCACTTCTAGTAGGAATAGGATGACTCTCCTTGAGAATCCCCAAAGTAGTAGTTCTATGAGAGGTCATCACATCTAGCCCATTTTTAATTCTCAACACACCCATGGCCACTCCTAATAGATGTTTTGGGGATGTCCTTGAGAATCCATGAAATAATAGATCAATGGGACTTTACCACACTAGCTCATGTTCAATTCTTAAAGCACCTCTAGTTGCTCCTAATAGGGGGTAATAAGGCTCTACATGAGAATCTTTGAATCGGTACATCGATGAAAATTTACTACAATTAGTTGAGGTTTGATTCTTAGTGCATCCCTAACCACTCCTAGTAGGCATAGTAGGGTTCGATGTGAAAATTCCCAAGTGTGATAAATTAGTGGGAGTTTACTACAATTATCCCAAGTCCATTTCTTAGTGCACCCCTAGTGACTCTTGGTAGGTGAAAGTGAGTTTTATCTAAGAATCTCAAAACGATAGATCAGTGGAAATTTGTGACAATTAGCCCAAGTTTTGATTCACAATGCACCCCTTGCTATTCTTTATAAGCATAAGTGGGATCAAGACGCAAAGAGTAAGAGACAACTATAAGTAAGTCTTATATTAAATTTACCATCTAAGTCTTTAATTGACACTATCAACTAAGATTTGACACGTTGGATTGTTGTGATCTTCTTATCACTCCTTACCAATGCGATTGCAAGGCATTCTTTTGAAGGTGAAGTCCATAATTTTAGGTCTTCTTCCTCATTGTCATGCCTTTTGGTAAGACAATAAAGAGGGTAGTGGCATGCATCAACATGGAAAACAGTTTCGACATAGAGGTTATACACATTATTTGTTTTCATTAAATAACTTAAATTCCTACTCATGACTATCAATTCACTGAATCATGGGCCGGTACATATCACAACAAATTTTAGAGCCCCTATCCCTTAATTACTCACATTTAGAACTTTCTCAAATCTAGCCATTAAAAAACTTACTTTCGTATTTTGGTTCAACTTAAAAGCCGGATTGTTGAGACTCAAACACGTAGTGAGTTGCAAGGATTCAATTAAATTAGGCTTGATTCCATTGCCCCTCCATCCCATATATATATGTATGTTTTCATGACAATTGTTGAACAAAAAAATTTGATGCCCCGACCTGGTTATACTAGATTTGCTAACTTGGTTGGTATGTACGAGATATAAATTATCAAACTCCAAGTTATTGGGATTCGTTTTGGTTGTGTCAATGGGTATACTCACGCCATTGATCTGCGATGCCTCCTCCTCCACAACATCTACAATCACCATCGGAAATTTATCCGACAACCACCGATAAAAAGTTGGAACACCCATCTTTTCACCTAAAAATAACATTAAAATTCTGAAATATAGATATAAATGCGCGCACGCCCCCTGATTCAATAATGGTAAAGGATCCGACATTTCTAATCTTTAAAAAAGACAGACCCCTCCCTCCAAAAAATTGAACAGGTAAAGGTTTGGAACGTTTCTGAGCCTTTAAAAAATTAAGTCTCTTCCCTCCAAGAATTGAACATGTAAAGGACTGGATTGCATAAAACAGTGTGCCAGATCGTTTGTATGATATGCTATTTTTAGCTTCTTTGACTTTAAAATATTTTCTTCTTCAATGGATTGGCTGCTATTTTTAGCTTTTAGGACGTTAAAATATTCTTGACTTCTCGCAGGTTAAAATATTTTCTTCTTATTTTATCAATTGATTGGCTGATGAATGTCCACAAAAATGGACAGATAGTGATGAAGCATGGTAGCGGTTAGAGGTTGCAATATGGTTATATATATATAACATATCACAAACGCAACCATATCCACATTATTTTTAAAGCTGTTGAGATATGTCGATCCGCATTATTATTAGGAAAAAGTGGAAAATGAAGCTAATTGTGTATATCAACCATTTTAATAATATGGTTGGGTAGGTTGTGTTAGTTAGAGCCCATCTATATAAGAAGATAATAAAAAATTATGAATTAAAATATTGATATAAATATATTAAAACCAATAAAATAGCCCGATGGGTTAACTCAAGTGGTTGAGAGTTGTTTACGTTAGCAGAAGGTCTCGGGGTCAAATATTTAGGTGGTTATGTAGGGGCCTCACTCGATGTCCCTACTGGGTTAGGGCCCGTAATCAAGGCCGATAGTTTACCTCGAGTACCATCTTAAAAAATGGAGAAGTACCTGAGGGTTTCCCAAGCGATGTTGCATCTTAAAAATATATATATTTAAAAACAAATATAATAATAATAATAATATCAATATGAAACTCATTTTGGAATGAGCAATCAGAGACATTGATCATCTAGCAAGAAGACCATAGAGAACCGGGAGCCGTGATTAATCCGCGGGCCGATGTAATATCCGTGATTAAAATTGTAAATGATGTAAATATCGTTATTAAATCATGGTGTGGAGCTCAAGGCCAAGGCCCAACCATCGATTTAGTGTTTTATGTATCGGCAATTAAAATTGATACCTATGGTCCTCGTGCTAGCTAGGCACATTATAAAATGAGACATCATGTAAATATGAAATTTAAAAAAAATTCCCACAAGTAGCTATGCAATGAAACAAAGAGATGGGGGCATGATTTCACAAGGAATAGGGAAGGATATTATTCAAACCTTTGAGCCAATAGTGTTAAGCCAAATGTCAATGAGAGAACCCATAAAGTCTCAACTACCCATTTTGTCTCATGCACCCAATCATTTAACTCTTCCAGAAGTTGGTTGAAGTAGTTAATGCCTTAGGTATGGCACTTAAAATTCGTATTGGGGAAAACGATCAATTTTGGAAAATCATGTTTTTGCTTATGCAACAAGAAAACACCCAGAAATTGGTGCCCATTCCATTCCTCATCCATAGTCTTCATTTCCTCATGCAGCTGGAGCTAGCTGGGCCTTTTTCCCTCATGTTTTCTGCAGTTACCTTCATTTTTCATGGCTGGAAAATCTGTTTTTGTATTGTACACTGGATGGGAAGAGAGATTCCACAATTTGTGGGTTTTGAAGAGGTCGTTTCTACCCCTGTGAAGCCCATAATCATTTTTTGAAGACGAATTGCTCTCCTAGGGGTTGATTACCCCATCTGCAATTTCATTTTTCGTTCCCATGACGTTTTTCTTCATGCCCAACAATTGTATTTTGTTGTTATGTGTATCCTCATTTTTTTATGAACCTCAAGAGTGGAAGAGGCCTAGAATTTTCTTGATAAACCTAGTGAAGAGAGGAACCTCACAAAAAAATCAAGAGGGGCTGGCCAATCTTCTATGCACACCCTGAAGAGCACTGGAAGGGAAGGTATGACCTAAGGGACTATGTAACAGTGAAGGGGATACTTCCTTGTGTTGGGTGTGCAGGTATTGTGGAGGCCAATCTAATTAGATATTGTGTAGCTATCCATAGCTCTGTGGTTGAGCTCACTAACTTAGCAATTCAACATTTCCACTGCCTTAGCAGCTTGATAAACCCAATTGTAGATTGGTTGGGTTGAACCTTGGTGGTTATTTGGCTATGTGTGAGCTTGTTGTTCCCCTTTTCCTTGTGTAAATCATGCCCAGCTCGGGGGTGGCATTTGTGCTAAGAGATTGATGAGCACAATTGGCCTATGGTTGGTTGGAACGTTGTAGCGACATAGCTAGTTGCAGGACAACTTATTTTCAAGATAAGTATTCTCTGTGTATTTAATTATGCAATGGATTTGCTTTGTGAATTATTATAAACATGATGAATGTGTTGAAATGTATTTTCTTACGTTGTAAGTTATTGCATTATGCAAATTTTGCATATGTATTTTATTTTCAATGCATTTTTATTGTATGTTCATGGGGCTAGATTCCTGATTATCATGGCAACAACGTAGTAGTCACGTCCTCTCCATCGACGAGATGATGGGAGGGGACATGACAGTCAATTTGACAAGCATCACAAAATAGTAGTGATGTTGTCTCTTGCTCGCTTAGGCTTAGTCTAAATTTTGAGGTTGAGTTTACAGCATCTAATCCGCAACTCTTCCCCTTCAGACGTTGTTGCATTTGAGCACTTAGTCTCTTCGCAAGTTATGAAATTCCTTGGATCTATGCCACCGATGTTTGTTAAGAAATTGGACGATACCCATGTGGTTTCCCTCCCTCCTGAGGACACCATCGAGGTAGCATTGTCCTTGACATATCGAGCTCTAATTGGCATGCTCACCGGGTTGTGGCCTTCCCCGAAAACCACTGAAGGTTGTGTCCAAAGAAACTGGAGACCACTAATTTCGTAGAATGTGGCCTCTTATTCAGTGGGCATAAGATATTTTCTATTTGATTTTGAATCTAAAGCATATCGAGATCTGATCTAGAGGAATGGCCCATACTTCATGGGACCACAGGGTCTATATCTGAACAGGTGGACTCTAGACTTCGACCCTGTCGTAGACATCCCTAAAGTCATCCCAGCATGGGTTTGTTTGCCAAATTTTCCAATGCATTGTTGGAATCCAAAATCCTCGAAGTCAATAGGCAATTCCCTAGGCCAATTTATCGACATGGCAAGCCCGAAGGATCATTATACTTGTGCTCAAATATGTGTGGAAATAGATCTAGAAGTCAGTTTCCTAGAAACAGTAAAGTTAGGGGTTGGAACTTGGTCACACTTCCAAAAATTGGACTATGAGCAATTACATTTCAAATGTAGAGGATGTCATGAATATGTGTACTTCCACAGGAATTGTCCACATAACTAAGAAGCCCATCCAGAAAAGGAAAAAACTGAAGGTTGACAAGCTGCATAGAAGTCTAAAACAAATCCCAAAGCTACACAAGGGCCAAGGAAAGAAGCTAAAAAACCTGTCCCCTCCAAGACCACTCTTGTCTCCTCCCCCCAAAAAAATCATCAGCCAAACAAACTCCTCCCAGATCTAGTGGGAACAGTTTTGTCCCTTTGGTGATTATTGAGGAGGTTGAGGATAAAGAGGCCTCAGAGGAAGCAACAAAGATTGCTTCGGCATCCCATCAAGAGACGGTAGTGTAAGGCATAGAGGAAATTGAAACTCTAGAGGGAACAACGAATGAATATGAACTTGAAGAGCCCGAAGAAGAAGAAGAAGAAGAAGCGGAAATAGGAAAAAACGCGTCTTCTAAGAAAAAATCAACAAGAGGGAGGAAATCAGCAAAGGAACATAGGGAGAAAGCCACTTACAAGGACAAGCTCCAAGGATCCCAACCAACAATAGAAAGGTTTCTTCAGAACTCTATAAATACCAGGCAACAAGGGCTACCCTCTAAAGGGGTCCCTACCTCGATCAAAGGCAAGTAATGAAGATTCTCTCCTGGAAATGTAGGGGATTGGGTAGCAAGAATAAATAAGAGAATATGAAAGATTTGATCTGTATATCCCAACCAGACCTATTACTCATCCAAGAGACAAAGATGGAGGGAAGAACATTCCTCCATACAAGTTTGAAATTTTGGAAAAAAGGAGGACTAGTAGTAAGCTCTAGAGGAGCCTCAGGAGGAATCGACACCCTTTGGGACAGTTGAAAATTTGAGTTAGTAGACAATAAGTCAAGCTCTCATTGGATTTTGACTTGATTGCTTTAAAAAAACTTGGGTGTGCAGGTTTGTCTCTTTAATATTTATGTTATTGCTTTTTAGTCTGAAAAAAAGGCTTGTTGGGATCTCCTCCGGGAAGTCGCAATTGGTACTCATCTAGATAGTAGTATCTTAGCAGGAGATCTTAATGTAACCTTGTACCAATCTAAAAAAAGAGGAGGTTCGATGGTTCGCGATCCAATTCGAGAATAGTTTGATGAGCTCATCTTAGATTGGGATCTAACTGATATCGTTCCATACAATGGTAAATTCACCTAAACCAATAAGTGATTTGGCCCTAGCCACATTGCTGCTATATTAGACAAGTTTCTTGTTTAGGACACCTTCCCCTTATTAGGCCTAAACCCCTCCTCTAAGATTTTTCCTTTTGGAGGGTCTGATCACAAACAATTTTTTCTCAAAATTAAAAAAAGATTATAATTTGGGACCCATCCCATTTTGCCTCAATCCTCTTTGGACTGCCAAATATGGCTTCTTGGAAGTTGTCAAAGAAGCTTGGTCAGCCTAGTCTCAGGCTCTGCTTTCTTTGTCTGGAAAGAGAAACTTCGTAGAACTAAAAAGGATCTCAAGGGTTGGTCAAAACACTTTATTTCTCCCTCTCAAGCCAGAACAGAAGCCCAACATCTGTTGGAATATCGCCAACATATTATGGAATCAACTCCAATTACCAAAGCACTCCTTGACAAAGAGGTAGTATTGCATCAAGCCTTGCATACAACATGTCGGCAAGAAGAAGAATACTGGAGACAAAAGTCAAGAATCCTTTGGCTTCATGTAGGAGAATGTAAGACTGCTTACTCTCATAAGCAAGCCAAATCCTGTAAGAATTTTACAGATGTTAAAGAGATATAGGCCCAACGCCAATTGATCTCTGCGTTTGATAAAATTAAAGAAGAAGTGGTTAGGCATTTCAACCTAATTTACTCTAAGGACTATACAGATCAAGCCCATGAGAGTCAAAGCAGTATGGACTTAGTCCCAAACTTATTGCAAAGACAAGATAATCTTAATCTCACTAAGCCAATAACTTTAGAAGAAGTAAAGATTGCGGTGGAGGATACATAAGAGAATAAAGCAGCTGGACCTGACGGATTTACAACAAGGGTTCTCAATGTTTGTTGGGATATTGTCTACAAATATCTGCACAAAATCGTGATGAAAACACAAAACTATAACAAGATTGGAGGAAGCACTAATTCAACCTTTCTTTACATCATACCGAAAGAAAATATGCTCTCTCCTTTGATATATTTCGACTGATTTCTTTATGCAACATAGGTTATAAGATCATCACCAAAATAATGGCCAAAATATTAAAAGACACACTCCCCACTCTAATTCCAGAAAATCAAGGAGGCTTCATTAAAGGAAAGAAAACTTGGGACAACATCATTTTGGTTCAGGTGGCAATCCATTCTAGCACGAGAAATCAAGAAAAAAGTATGGTGGTAAAAAATGATTTATCTAATGCTTTTGATATATTTTGACATGCTTTCTTATTTCAGGTAATGAGGAGATTTGGATTTGATCCTTCTTTCATTTGATGCGTTAAATATTGCATTGGAAAACCATGGATTTCCCTTCTGATCAATGGTAGAGCGATCTCCTTTTTTAAATCTTCCAGAGGACTACGCCAGGTATGTCTGCTCTCTCCTCTGCTTTATGCGATTCAAGCGACAATGCTCAACTTTCAATTGGAACTATCTAGAAAATACCAAGATCTAATTGGTATATGAATGGCTCGTGGATCCAAGGATATCAATCATTCCCAATATGTTGATGACACTATTCTCTTAGGAGGTGTAAGCCCAAATATTGCCAAAAGATTTAAATTCGAGTTAGATTCCTATTGTAAAGCTTTAGGAAGTAAGAGGAACTTGAGGACAGGCCAGATTTATATTTGGAATGTCAACCCAAGAGAGATGTATGATATTTCTTGAATACTTGGGATCGAGGGTGTCACCAATTGGGATTCCTTGAAATATCTTGGTGTCCCAAATTTTAAAGCTTCTCCAAAAGCAACAGATTGGAGATATTTGGTGGAAAAAATAAAAAAGAGAATTCTCTCTTAGGGAAAAATATGGCTTAACTTAGCAGGGAAATTGACATTAATTAAATCTGTTTTGAGTAATATTCATATTTACCAAAGCTCCATTCTCCTAACACCCTCAAAAATTCAGTGCAAAATCGACAGTCTGCTTCGAAAGTTCCTCTGGCAAGAAGGGAAAAGTAATGAGGGAAGGAAATTTGCTCTAGTAAGCTAGAAAAAGATTCGAAAGCCGATCCTAGAGGGTGGGTTGCAGAATCGTGCTCTCAAATTCCAGAATATGGCCCTGGGTGCCAAACTTCTCTGGAACATAATAGGAAGTAATAGTTCTTGGAGTAGTGAGGTTCTTAGGAAAAAATACTTCTCTGTCCAAATTGCACTGTTTGGACAAATATCCCATTGTCAAAAAAAGGTCTCCTATTTTTACGCTTTGTCAAAAATCTCTCTCTCTGTTCATAGAGGACTTAACTTGGATCCCTGGAAATGGGAAACAAATTGGCATATGGAAGGATTCTATCCTCGGAAATCCTCCACTCGACGTCGCTTCCTGAAACTCAGAATCTACGTGCTTGGATGAAAAACCATGGAGTCAAAACAATTTGGGACATTCCGAGCTGGAAAAATGATCCCTCCTCTTCTTGGAAAACATGGGACATACTCGAATTCCCTCCTCTTCTTGAAGGAGAAAAAACCCCACATCTTCCTTATCTGTAGGGATTCGTGCCCATCACTAGAGCAACCAAAGGTAAATGAGGATGGGGCATGCCAGGCTCTTATTCCTCGACTCAAGGTTTTAAAATTTTCTCTGCTTTCCCTAACGTTCCTGGAAATCTTGTTGTCTGGAAGCGTGTCTGGAGATATAGAAGTTTACCCAAAGTAGATATGTTTGTGTGGACTCTTGTTCATAATAGCATACTCACGGGTGAAAACTTGGAAAAAAGGGTCTTTGTAGGGCCCTTCCAGTGCCCTCTCTACCGAGAGAGAAAAGAAACGCTTGATCACATGTTCCTGGATTGTCTCTTCGCTCGGGAAGTTTGGGATCGGGCAATATCTCCATGGTTTGGCAACTTCGATCCCCTGGAGTGTATCACGCAACTCTTCAATACTGTTGGTGGATTTTACCAAAATTTATGGTTTGGGAGATCTAGCTAGAACAGAATAACATAATCTTTAGAGAAAGGGCACATAATACAACACAAGTTGTCTCCAAAGCTCAAGCCCTTATGGGGGTCTGTCTTCAAATCCTCTCCCTTCCTAAAAATGCGGTTCCTTTGAGTCTAGAAAAAATAGAATGGCTAAATTACTTTAATATAGCTAAAGATTGTATTGTCCCTGCAATCCATCATCATGAAGTTTGGGAAATAAGGATGGACTAATCTCAGTTCGACAATTGGAGAAAGGAGAGGAATATTTACAAATTGTTCTTCAAAATTTAATTCATAGGTAGCCGGAGCGGGGGGGGGGGTTATCTACAATCTCAAAGAAAACATTGAAATAGATTACTCCTAGAGCATTGGGTTTGATACAAACAACATGCCTAAAGCTTATGGCTTGTGGCAAGGACTAAAGCAGCTGGAAAACCTTGGCGTGGATGAAGTCATGGTTTTCAGGGACTCTCGCAGAATAATCCAAGCTATGAATGTTCCTGGCCAGCTCAAAAATTTGAAATTAGATAGAATTCTACAGCGAATCAAGACTCTTACTCGCTCCTTTCAATCAATCAATTTCTATCATATCTTGCGAGCATTAAATCAAAAGGAGGATCAGGTTGCCAACAAGGCTATTAGTCTCAACAAAAACGATCTTTATGTTAATTGCGTTATCCAAGGAGCCAATCTACCTTAAGTGCATCATTCTAGTGATGAGTTACATGAATGCTAATTTCACCATCCTGAACCAACACGATTCGTTAGGAGGTAGGAAGTATTGCCAATACTCGAAGAATTTAACTAGCCTGTTGAAGGGTAGACGTGAAATTTCTGGTAGATAAATTGGGAATTTTAATGAAGTGTTGCAGCAGGAAGAAGGTCATCATTCATCCTGGAGGTTATATGTATAGTTTTATGAATTTTGGAATTTTGAACATTGAATTCAAAGGATTGCCTACCATAGCTACAAGCTAGATTTGTTGTATCAGCACCAATGATTCAGTCACTATTTTTATAATCTAAACCCATAATCATTTTTGTCAAAAAAATATCAAAATGAATATGAATATTACTAGCACATCAACTTAGTTTGTGGTTGGTGAATGTTCATTGGTCACTCGTCACAAACTAAGCCCAATAAAGATGAAAAAACTAGAGTGAATATTTATGAGAGATGTAAAACCAATCCATGTGTAGGGAAATTATTTCAATAAAGTGAGCCTCTTTTAGTCATTTGAGGACACTCATAGGAGGAGTGTCCAATACCTACACCAATAATTGAAACAATATGAATTTGTTTGTTCTATTTTAATTAGACAAAGAAAAACCATTTACAACTAAACATTAAACATTATTAGTGATAAAAATCATCAATAAAAAGAAAGTTTGATAAGACTATTAAATTTCATACATACATGGTATCCTATCTCAAACAAAATATATACCTATCGAATGGCAATAAACTAATTCTAAACATTGCTATGTGTTATTTCATCAACTTGCAAAGAGCACACAACAACACTCTCAAAACGATGTGTCTACATTTTCTTGCATTTATAGCTCTCAAAGTGAGAAACAATTTTCTTAAACAAAATAAAAAAATACAACTTCAGTTTACAAATAAATGGGATATAGAAATATTAATCCTAACCTTTGTATTGTCATTTATCATCATGGCTATCCATCCTCACTTCTATATACACAAATTTCTAAATATATCTTGAAAAATATTTATATTTCAGAATAAATATACCTTCTTTTATCTTATATACTGGTAATATATCTATATCAATATATTCTCTTACAAGGAGTGGTTTATTTTCTTACAAGGAGTGGTCAATATATTCTCTTACAAGGTACTGAACCAGTGATTTGAACTATAAGAAATCATTTTGGTAAGTGTCGAGTAAAGAAATTAGATTTTGTAGAAGTTCTCTGAGCTTACATTAAGGCTGTTTTTCTCATTTAAACTATGGATGTTCCCAATGCTTCTTTTAGTCCCAATCCTGCAAATTTTTTTTATAGTTATATATATATATATAGCTGGGGAATTGGAGTAGGTAATCCCTGGGGTATTTTTTTATTGTTTTCTTTTAGCATTAAAAACCAATTAAACGAATTCACGGTGATTTAGCGTGGTAGTCACTTGTGTACATTATTTTATAATCCTTGGGAAAAGAAAGACAAATGCCTAACTTACGGGCAGTTGATTGTCTTGTCTAGAGCATTGAGGGTTGGGATTTCTTGTCGGTATTATTGAACCCTTTTGTTATGATCTTATGGCCCATGTTTGGAGTAAATGAGGGTGGGATTTGCTTAAATTATGTTAGGGAAAACCAGACAGAAACTGTTAGAATTTAATAAACTTCAGGTCCAAGTCTGATCTGTTTATGTGGTGAATAGAAAGAGAATATGGCAATGAGGATATTGCGGAATGTAAATATTTTTAATAATGAATAATACATGATACAACGGTTTGGTGGACGTAGCCCGTGGATCGGGTGAACCACGTACATTTGTGTCTGTCTCTTTTTCATGTGACTGTTGTTTTATTTTTCTCATATTTATTCTGTACATATGACATTGTTCTGCAAATGGATTATAGTGCTGTAAAGGAATGTTAGTGTTATCTCAATATTTCTTGTAACTTAGTGGGTCATATGATGTGGTAACGCGTGTGATCATATTCAGGGATTTACATTCAAGAACATAGTCATAAATGGAAATTTAATGTTGTACCATTGAAGGTTATAATATCTGCTATTGTTTTAAATGCCATGAAAAAAAAATCTGCCACTAACAAGATGGATTCATTTTTGCAGTAGCAGAAAAACAAAAATTTTACCCTTCTCTCACACATAATTGGCATTAACGTATAAGGGGTTGTTACAAAAATGTTTAGATTGAGTGATAAATTGACATCACTCCCTGATTAAATTTAAAAATTCCAAATTGAAAAATACATTTTGAAATAAACCTTATTCAAGGAGATCCCTAACAATACACCCATTAACTTCTAACCCCATGAGAAAATTGAACAATAAATTAACATGAATCCCATTGAAAATTAACAAATACAATTAATCAAACAAGACACTTGTATCTGAGCTAGCAATAAAGGTAGTGCAATCCATGAATATGGGTGTGATATTTTGACGTGATAATTACAAATATAATAATGGTGTGCTAAAACAACTTTGAGTGTATGATGACTCACATGATGATTTTACGGAAAGTCCCCTATTTTGGACAAAAAGAAACAATTTATTAAACAAAATTTCAAACTAAGTAATACATTAGCATCAATCCCATTGAAAATTAACATATACAATTAATCAATGCATTTTTATCTTACACCCCAAGGGAACGTCTAAGGGTAATCCCATTGTAAGTTGTCTTTGATGAGCGATTGGTGGTCTACAAAAGTTATAGTTTACTGCTCATCAGCATGAGACAAACTACATATTACATGCACAACAACAAAACTGGATTCTTTCCTTTTCAAAAATAGCTCCTAGTCATTGAAGTCTTCCTCAAATGAACAATTTGTAGAAAATAAAGACCACCTAGAACTATTTATGAACCCTACAATGTTCCCATCAGTGCGTGGAAGACCATTTATAATAGGTTTTTTATGTTGAATTTTATAGAAACATAATGGTTCATGCACATACTATACATGCAAAAGATATGCTTGTATTTAACAATATTCAAGTAATTCGACCAACAATATCTATAGGACTGCAAAATTGCATAAATGCTATTCACTGTTTGGGAGGAACAAGTACATGTGAAAGGATAATCAACCCAAAATTTGAAGCATCTATATTAGACTTGGAAATCATAAAACGATTACCACAAAATGAGAATTCAGTTCCAACATCATGCATAGGTAGATAATATGGCTAAGTTCCATACAAATCATGGTTGTAAGAAGTTTGATATTTACTTTACAAATTCACAAGAAGGGAGAAATCATTGTTATCCTCCAACAATTGGACAGACCTTGGTGTGTACTTGGATATATTTTCTCTAAAATCATGCAACTTTTTGGATCTTCTAGTAGACATGTTTTGGGCGGCATTCATATCATACTTTGGATCACTAGAACTTTAATTTGACCAAACATAAACAAAGAAGTTCGTCAATTTCGTACGAGACATAGTTGTTTTGGATTCCAACTTTTTCAAAAGTGAGCATACAAAAGTGTTCCTACATGTTTTTTTCTATATCATCTTGTAAGTTTTTTTTCCAAAGTCACCCTGTAGAGACCCTTCGCTCTCAACAATATCTCCATCTCTGCTTTCCATTCAAAGAAATTAAATGGAGTCAAGATGATCTTCTGAGATTAATCCATAGCTTTGAACTGTGCCCTTCAACCAGTAGAATGCTCCTAGTCAAGACGTCGAACATGCAATAGCAATATGGAAGGAGAGAAATCAATCTACAAAGGCTCTGATACCATGTGGAAATTGAACCCAAGTGATAGAACAATTGCACTCACAAAATTGCTAATCAAACCTACAAATTTACACACAAAGGAGACTAAAATTGGAGCATAACACTAATGCCATTCGAAATAGTCAAAATCAAGCTTACTAAATCTAGTCAAATCCCCCATAGGTGCATAAAGCAATTTCCAAATCTACCTAGAGGCTCACGAATTGGAAAAGTCAAGTAGGAAAGCTAATAAGTGATGGAAAGACAACTCATACATTCTTTTATTAGGAGAAAAGAATGGAAGATGATGAGGGAAAAAACAAGTGAACTACACCTAGTCTTACTTACCTTTTTGCCATAAATCTCAATAAAGCAGGAAACTTAGCAGAAAAAGAAGATACGTGCTAGGGAGGATTTGGAATAAATTAGATATGCTAAATATGGATTCTAGGAGGTTTCCCAAGTGCTCCATGACTCAGTTTTAGCAAGTTTGACTTCTAGGACATCTGGAAGACAACTTGCATAGAGTGGAATATTGGAAACTAGGCAAATAAGACAAAAATGGATTAATTAATGTCTAAGGTAGCTAACTATGGGTTGATTATTCTAACACATACCTTATTAGAATGTTCCTATTTTTCAATGAAGAAAATTTCCAGCTCCCAGAAATGGTACTTACTCCAAAGATCAATGATTATTTTTTCAAGTATATGAACCTTTTGATGGGAAAAGTATATAAAGTGTTCTTTCAAACTAAATTGCCTAGAATTTTACTGGAGATGTAAGAGGATCTACTGTACTGGAGATGTAGGAGCTTCTACAATTTGCTCCTAATAGAAGGATAGGGGATTGGTTCATATTAGAATAGCATACTATAATCTGGGTATATGGTTTTACTCATGAACCATATATCTTTCCAACATTCCTGGCCCCTAGAATATTTTCTTTAGAATTTATAAGAAAAAAGCTAATTATGGAGAATGAAAATTTTATTAGTTTTAAGAAGACTTCTGAGATCAAGTTTCCATGGGTGGTTGGGCCACTCATTATCAAGAACAAAGTTGCACTTCCTGTAGTTGAAATTTTGCTATTGGATATGGATTTCAAGAAATCCTTTGCAGTCAATTATGACCCACACCACGGTTATTTCACAAAGGAGGCAATTGTATAAGAACAAGGCATTTGAGCATCTGAAAGTGGAAGGATTAACTGAAAGAACTAATTGGATGGATTATCCAGCACAAATGGAGGATGTGAAGGTTCTAGAGGAAAATCCATTGGCTATAATAAAATCAACAGAAATAATAACTCATGTCACAAGAAAAGTAGAAATGATAGGTAAGAGAACTTATTCGGAAGCCATGGAGACAGAGCAAGAGGAAAATTCAGAAGCATCCAAAAGGAAAAAGGCTGATTCTGGGGGAGAATTGGTAGAGGTAAGTGAATTTGAAAATGACAAGGGAAAAAGGAAGGTCAAACGCCCAGCATTTGAGATACAAGAATATGAATTTTCAGAGGTATCAAAAACATCCATTGATAAATTTAAATCCAAAGCTAATTTGTATGACAAGTATAAAAAGGACAAGGAGATATCTTTAAAAGAATGTTTAAAACTGTATTCAGCGGTTAGGATCATATCAAGAAAGGAGGTCTCACTGGTCATTGTTAAAGTATCATACCAATAATACTTTAAATTTAGCAGTTTCCACCAAGAACAAAATAGATGAGATGAGATTAAATTTGAAGGCCATCCTAGTGTCTGATATGATTCACTTGCATAAGCAGACTAGGGATGTTATCTACAGTGATTTGATGAAATTTAATCTTAATGTATCCAAGTTTTAATCCACTATGTCCAAAATGGAAAATCAATTGAGATAGGATAAAGTGGAAAACAAAGTGCACCAACAACATATACAGAAGCTTCAGGGAGACTTTGTGGTCATAGACAGTGAAGCAAATAAAGGAGAAGTGACACATAAGATATTCACTAAGAAGGAAAATAAAATTCAATTGTTAAAAAGGAAATTAAATATCCCTTCAATCCATCTAATTCATGATTCTGAATTAGCTGAATTAGAAAAAAGAAAAAGAACTGCTAACTCAAGAGTTGAGTGATAGTAAGGGAAAGCTAATGAAGCTT
The DNA here is from genome assembly GCA_001517045.1 of Pseudotsuga menziesii. Classification (NCBI taxonomy): domain Eukaryota; kingdom Viridiplantae; phylum Streptophyta; class Pinopsida; order Pinales; family Pinaceae; genus Pseudotsuga; species Pseudotsuga menziesii. Next base: position 196,576 of record LPNX010233120.1, read on the forward strand.
GTTGAGGGAAAAAATGAATGGGAAAAAGAGATAAGTATTTTGATTGCCAAGTTTAATGTTTTAAATGAAAATCAATTGATCTTAGAAAAAGAGAAAAAAAACAATGAATATGAAGTACAAATAGTCCAGCCTATTACAGAAACAAAATTTACAAAATCTATTATACAGGCTATGTCCCAAGTAAATCTAAAGGACTTAGAAATTGTTGGTTTAAAAATTCGTAATCAAAATTTAGTTGATGCAATCATGAAGAAACAATAGGAGAGAAAGGCATTGGAGAAAAAAAATAAGGAGTTGCTAGATAGAAATGAGAAGTTAGTAAAGTAATTGTCTGAACAATTGCCAATGCAAGGAACCAGACATCTCATTTGGGACATGATAACTGAAGTTGTTAAAATCGGGCCATATTTAAATCATATTTAGGAGAAAGAGACGGTAATAAATGCTTCTAGATAGACTTGTACATGTTACACAAATTTCTCGTCATCATTATATAATGAGACCCAAGTATCAGCATTTTCCTCAAATCCTCAAGTTGTGAAGTTGAGAATGGGCCAAGATCAGTGATCTCATACCTTTGGCCACCACCGCACTTTCCTTGTGGTCAATGTGTGTTACCCCTATGTGTAACACCTTTTTTTCCTTGAACAATAAGTAGTGTCACTGTTACTTACATTCATACAATGAGCGGTGCTCCTTGGGTAATGTTCTATCTCTGTGAACAAAGAGCGGTGCTCGAGTTCTATAGGTAAAAAAAGAAGTTTCGAGAGGCTTCTTGAACCTTGGCTTTGTGGAAGCCTCATCCATAGACTTCTAGACCACATGGGCTCAAGATCCATCCTTATAGGATATTCCCTCCACCTCACCCATGAGATCCCTATTGTCCCATGTCTATAAATATTGGCTCACCCCCCATGGGTAAAGGGAGGAAGAACATGTTACATCATCAAAACTCTATCCAAATCTATAAAATACTTTGTGAGAATTTGGTAGACAAGTTTCAAGCTTTGGAGGAAAGGTTTTACTTGAGAAGAGACTTCTCAACACTAAGGATTTTGTTTGTAATTTCTCTCTCTGTTACATTTATGAAAATAAAAGTTTCTTTCCCATGAATGATATTGTGTATCAATCACTACTTTCATTGTTGAACTCCTTAGTCATCAGCAGAAGATCATAGATTGAACTTGGTACTTTAATCTTGTGTGTGCTTTGTTGTGTGCTTTTGTAGGTTAATCTGTGGAGATCAAATACTCCTAAGGACAACCTATTGCAGGTTGTGACAGGTAAACGAGTTCATTCGAAACATCTATTTGATCTTAGGGGAAGTGCTTTTAATTGATGTAACTTCTTTGTTCTAGCTTTGAGTGTATCGGGCTAGGGAAACAAGTTATTTCAGCAAAAGGTGAGTATTTTTGGTAACAAAATTGGAGACTTCACTAGGGAGAATATTATAACTTCTCATTATTCTTGGTTCTTGCCTTGCTTTGAACTTCAATTTCTTAAATTGATCAGATCTACTAGTTGATTAGCTAGGTTTTATTTGAAATTGCTTAGATCTGCTTAGATATGTCCTGATCTACCTTATATGCTTCATTTCCTTGCTAATAATTGTCATTTGATTCCAGTTATTGAATATTAACATCTTTTTTTTTTCTCTTTGTGTCTTATTTTGAAATCTACGAGCGCCACCGCACCTGGGCAGTTTTGTAAGAGCGACCACTACACCTTATTCATAGGCAGTAAGTGGTGCCACCACATTAATCCAGTGGATAGAGAGCGGTGCCACCACTCTGTTCATGTTGGAAAAGCGTGGTGTTGGATTATTAATGCTCTGTAATCTACTATCAAACAACAGTGCTAGGTAGGGTTTTAATCCCAATATTGATTTTGAAGTTTGGCATTTGTATTTTGGTTTTCCAAAGTTGATTTGGCTTGAATTATGATAGTTTCATTTGTAAATAGAAATATGGAAAGTGTGTAAGGCTTGGTTAGGTTACACCTTCAAGAACTAGTTTGATTGGTATATGAGATTCTTTCCTTTTTTATCTTTGGTTGAAGAAGAAATTTGAAAATAAAGTGTGTATTCATATCTCTAAACATTGCTCAGTCAACTTGAAAGAAAGTAGTGTTACTTTTATTTTCTTCATAGTTTAACTTAAGATTTTTTTCATTGTTTAATTTTGAAAAAATTGAGAGAAAAGTTCTAGTTTTTAAGCATATATTTGAATTGTTAAGGACTTGATTGGTATTATAGAATTTCAGGTATTTACATTATGTTTGCTTCTTAGATATTCTTCCTATAAAACAAAAATAAAAGTGTTTTGATTGCATCTTATTTTCATTTTGAAGAAGCTTGCAAAGTATAGTATTTTAAGTAGTTATCATAGTCTTTCTTTTAAAAGAGATCTTTTCATTTTACTTTTCAAAAAAAATTCTTTTCAAGTCATAATATGCTTGCAATGGGTCTGAAAATATAGTTCCATATTTTTTTGCTTGGGATTTATTCATTTTGGATAAGCAGGAACCGAACCTCTATCTCTTCCTTAAGTAGGGAATTTTGCGAAAAGTGAAAGAAAAATATTTGAATAAGCATTTTGCGTGGTTTTACTTTTCAGTACTCACATCATGCATTCACCTAATTGCAAAATATAAAATCAAGCGTTAGTCTTAGGTTAAAATTTGTAGAAAGATGTGATAGGTTAGAGATGTGTTCCAATTTCTTTAAACGTAGGAGCTGCCATTATTTTCTTGCACTGCATCCTAGAGATCATGCAGTTCTTCCCCATATTACTGGTATATAGAACAACCTTTCACATACCCTTGAGTTATATAGAAAGGTACTTCACGTACTCAGTGGTATATCAGAAGGCCCCTTTCGAATGGTTGTGCATTAGACAACACTACTACAGAGTGGAGCTCATTCGTACCTTACGTATATCAGGAGACACTTTTATGGATCCTGATACCATCTGAGCATAAACCTTTGACCATCCTATCACCACAATATACCAAGAACAACACTCAGGGAGATTACTATGCATGTATCATCTAGGTATTCAGGCAAGGGTACATTCCCAATCCTCTTGTCGCACTCTATTGTTGGAACCTGTGGTATATAATGAGTTGTGGTGGTTTGACAATCATGTGAGGATCCTGACTTTTTTACCACTCCTATCACAAGTTCTGAATGTTTCTTTAGCTTGAGTAGCAATTGATTCGCCTCATTAGATAGAGATTTTTTTTTCCTGAGATCAGTTTGAATTATACAAATTGGATGACTTCCCATGGAGGAGGCCCTGTCCATTACAAGTGTTATCACTAAAAAATCCTTTAAATCCTCTTAATCAACCTCCCATGGAAAGAGACATGGAGACGAATTATGAGGCAGGAAGTGCTTCTATGCCTGAACTAGAAGGAGTTCCAATTCAGGAAGAAGGAGCTAAATTTTCTCCTCCTGCCAATGATCTCATAACAGACTTTTCAGTCCCACCATTAGTGGAGACACGCTCCTCTCAGAATGCATCCTTTGTCATCCCAACTCCTCCTGGAACTGAGCTTAATCAATTTTAGCCTGATGAAATGGTAGCTCCTATATTTGGACCTAATGCTCCATTTTTGGAAACTACCCTTGCTCAATTTATCTCTTAGTTTGGTACTACTAGTACCATAAATGTATCAGTTATGGATTTAACCCAAAGTCTAGAATACCTTTTCCCTACCTTTTTTTCCTAGTGATATTTTAGGTAGGTCATTGAATATTCCTTCTAGTGTTGTTCTAGAAAATGCTCCATCTGCACCAATGGTGCCTAAACTTACCACTCCTACAAGAGTGCCACAGTCAGTTCATAATCCATTGTCAAATTCTCATATGGGAGGAACTCTTATGCCTTCCATATGTTGGAAGTCAATTTTTACCTCCTACATCCCAAGCAGGTAGAGGATCTTATGTACATGTATTTCATAATATTCCATAGCCTCCCGTCTAGCTGTTGGACCTAGTGGTCATGTTGGTATTGTTCCTATTGGTCCGGCTTCACAACCTCCTACATCAGCTTGGGTCCCTCCTCAACAACCTAACATTGTTAATCAATACCTTAGTGGGGTACAGTAAAATAATCCCTTATATGTCCCATGTCCTGGAGGAGTTACCAATCAGTGGGCTCAACCTACTTACGAACTTCAAGCCAGACCTAACAGGGTACAACCACCATTTATGGGTCAAAATTCTTCTAAATAACAACATTTTGTTGGGTTTTATTGCCAACCTCAACAGACCTTTGGTCCTTTAAGGGTATCCTTACCTTATCAATTTTACAATTACCCACAACCCAACCAGTAACTTCCATTTTTGGATACCTTGGATTTTCCTAAGTTGTCCAAGTTAATAAATGATCCCATTAAACATGACCCTTTTTGGTCTACCATTCCAGTCAAACTACCACCATACATTCCAAATTTTGATGGGAAACAAGGGGAAGATCCCAAAAACCATGTGATGATTTTCCATTTGTGGTGTTCATCTAACTCTCTAATGGATGATTCTATATGATTGAGACTCTTCCAAAGGACATTGACCGACATGGAAGCAAAATGGTATATCGAACTTTCACAACACTCGTTTGTGGATTTTAATTCCTTAGCAATAGTGTTTCTTACTCATTTCCAATTACCTATCCGGTATGAAACTGGTACATAACTTTTGACCTCTCTTTGGATGCTTCTATTCACATATTAGATCATATCCATGAGTGGAAGAGATGTTGAAGGTTAATCAAATCTCTCATTCCATATCAACTTTTGGTTGATTGGTTCACCAAATCCTTGTTTTCGCCTATTGCCCGGGATGTGTCTATGGGAGGTGTTGTAACAGAAGAGAAGGATATTATTTGGGGTCAATATTTAGACTTAGTCTATTCTCAGTCCAGGAATTTATATGATTTTATTCCTAATGATCCTCGTCCCAGCATTGATCCTACCAATCCACCAGCTAAGACTCATGTCGATGGTATTGTCGGTTCAATCCAACCTCCGTTGACAACCAATCCATCGAAGCCATCAAGTAATTCAACTACAACTTCTTCCACTCCTACGGTTTCCACTGAGGTGAATTACATCCATTCATCGCAAACACCCGACAATAAAAAGAAAGGAAAAGGTAAAAATAAGAAACCTGGAAAGTAGCAAGAGAGTACCAAAGTAGTGACTCTCGAGAATGATACCAAACCTAAACGAAAGGCTAAGTATCCTTGTTTGTTGTGTGGAGATGACCACTTCAAAAAGGAGTGTCCTCATCATGAACAGATCAATAAATTTTTGAAAAGTAACCCCACACCAGTAATGTTAACCGACCCCTTCCCATCATGGAAACAACTGATTGACCATACATCTTTTCATAGTTCCTCTTCCTCTACTAAAGACAATTGAATGATGTCCTCCAAGACAGTTGCATTGACTACTATAAGTCATACATATGATAAACCGTATGAGAAGAAAGATGAAGGTGCTTCTCCTGAGAACACTCCTCTTATCAACCCTTCTCCTCCACCTCCTTCTAATGGTCCTATCACTATTGAGAAACCTATTTTTGACACAGTATTGTGTCCTCCTAAGAGTACAATCCGTAAAAATGCTTTCAATCATAGTGCTCGAGCTACTCAATTTTATAATTTTGCTAAAGATTTATCCCAAGCACCTTACGCTATGTCCACATTGGAGGTACTCCAAAGTTTTCTTGCACCGTAAAAGAATTTTTTGTCAGCACCTAGGGGCCTTCGATCCTGAGAATTCCACCGTGATCACTTTTAATGTGTAGAATTATAAATCGAGGCTATCCCATCAACTCGATTTTCAAATTGCAAATAGAGTAGTGGGTAGGAAATTCCATCGAACTGTATTGGACGAAGGGGATTCCACCTCGGTCTTATCGATATCTTGTTTGAGAGCCATTGGTTCTCCTGAGATTAATAAGTCACCAACCACCTTAAAATATTTCAACGGGCGAGGTTTTCAACCTCATGGTTTGCTACCGGCATTATCCATCGAGTTGGGGAGGGAAACCATTTCTATCCAGGTAGAATTCGTCGATGCTCCTTTGGATTACAATTTGTTATTAGGAAGGAATTGGTTCTATGTTATGATGGTTGCATCACTAGTTTTTCACACACTCAAATTCCCACATCAAGGGAAAATTGTGACCATAAATCAAATCGATTACTGTTCACCTGATATTACTGCTACCAAGACAAATAATGCTCCAATGTTAGTTTAGTAACCTCCTCCCTATCAATCTGTAGGATTTGTACTTTCGAAAGATTCATCCCTCATGGGGGTCTTTCCATCTACTTCTGCTTCTTATAGTACGGAAATTTCCATGGTAAACATGATATCATCCACGACTGAGGGAATGTCTAAAGGGAAACGGATTGCTGAATTTCCTTCTCTAAGTCCACACGAAGCCCTGTATGATGCCATTTAGTTTGTTTCTGATGCTTACATAGATGATCATCATTTGGTAGCATCAAATCCTTACCATTTTCCCTATTTGCTAGATTCCCCTCTTCTAAATGTGGATTATCTCTCACATACTTTTCCATTGAATAAATCTATTATGGAGGTTATGAGTTTGGATGAAACTTTATGGGAAGATTCTCATCATCGATCGTCATTTATTCCTAATGCTAATTTAGTAGATTCAGATTTTGTTTCTCTGATCAGTTCTGATATTTTTGATTATTCGCAAATGCATGTATTATTGCAAGATGTTGATTCTAGAGAGAATTTATGTAATATCACTAAAACGATTCCCGTTGACATCGAAAAATCTAGGTTTTTTTGAACATGTTCACATAGGCCAGAGCTATTTGATAACAGAAATTAAGGAATACCGAGCTATTTTTAAGGAATTATGTGATGTTTTTTCCTGGAATTATGAATAAATGTCTAGGATTGATCCATCTATTGTCTTACATGAGATGAAAACATACCCAATGGCCAAACCTGTTAGGAAACAAATTTGCCAAGTTCACCCAAGGAAAGCTGCAACCATTAAAGTTAAGGTTGAAAAGCTTTAGAAATCTGGTTTTATCTACCCCGTGCCTTTAACCAAGTGGGTATCTAATATTTTTCGTGCCTCCAAGAAACATGACACTATTAGGGTTTCTGTCGATTTTCTGGACTTGAACAAAGCTTGTCCAAAAGACAACTTTCCTACCCCTTGTATCAATTGGATCATTGACAACTATGTCGGAAGTGTCATTTTTTCTTTTATGGGTGGATTTTTTGGCTATAATCAAATTGAGATATTTCCTTTAGACCAACATAAAATGGCATTCATATGCTTGTGGGGAATCTTTGCTTATCGCAAATTACATTTTCACTTGAAGAATGCTGGAGCTACTTTCCAATGAGCCATGTCTTATTCTTGTCATGATATAAAACACATAGTGGAACCGTATTTGGACGACCTACATGCTCATTCACAACAACATGAAGATCATTCAGGGCATCTGAGACACATTTTCCTTCGGTGTCATCATTACCATATTCGACTGAATGCACACAAGTGTGTTTTTTTTGTTGACACTAGACGCCTTCTTGGTTTCGTTGTTTCCAAGGATGGAATTTGGATAGATCCCTTGAAAACAATTTCCATTGTGGCCTTACCACCTCCGACAGACATTATTGAACTCCAAATTTTGCAAGGGAAGGAAAAATTTCTTTGTCATTTTATATGCAATTTTGCAGAGAAAACACATTTCTATATGCATCTCTTGAAAAAGAATACTCCCTTTCTTTGGGATGGTCAGGCTCAAAGAGATTTTGATAATTTGAAACATGCTATAACACACTCACCTTTGTTGCACCCCTTGAATTATTCAAAATATTTTATGATTTATATTGTCGCCTCCACTACTACCATCGGTATGGTTCTGGTGCAGGAAGATTTGAACGGATAAGAACATGTGATCTACTATCTTAGTAAGAGTATCCTTGACTCTGAAACCTGCTACTCACATGTGGAGAAGCTAGCTTTGGTTATAGTCATCATTGTGTAATGTTTCTGTCACTACATCCTACTTCGCACCACTATCATGCTTGCATATCAAAACCCTATGTACTATATTCTTACCTGTCAAGTACTAGGGGGTAAACATTCTTGTTGGATTGTCATCCTATAAGAATTTGATCTCGAATTAGCTAAGACGAATTCTAATAATTCATTAGTATTCATGGATTTGATGTGTAACCTTCCCTTTTCTCTCATGGAAAGTGAGCCCAATGATTCATTTCCAGATGAATTCTTATTCCTGATAAGCACGAATGATCTGTGGTATGGAGACTTGATCATATATTTCCAGACTCAACGATTTCATCCCAATTTATCCTTTGATGATCGTCGATGTATTCGACACCATGCTAAGTATTATCTCATTCTAAATGATACCCTATACCGGTGTGGTATTGATTCATTACTCTGACAATGTCTCACTCATGAAGAGGCTGAACAAGTTTTGAATGACTTCCACTCTGGAGCTTGTGGAGGTCATCTTTCTAGGATGGCTACAACTCAGAATATTCTTTGTGCTGGGTATTTTTGGCCCTCGATCTTTAAAGATTGCCATGAAGCGGTTAAAAAATTCCCACCCTATAATATTTTCTATCCTAAAAAGTGCACCCACCCTGCTCCGTTACACCTCGTCATTGTCGTTGGCCCTTTTTCCAAATGGGGGATTGACTTTATGCATTGTAAGCTTACCTCATCTAGGGAGCATGCTTACATTATTGTAGTTCTAGATTATTTCACAAAATGGGATGAGGAAATGATTATGTATGCAAAGGATGGTAAGATTGTCACCCTCTTCTTATTTAATCACGCCATCTCTAGGTTTTGAGTTCTGTAGGCCATAATAACTGATCATGGATCCCATTTTCGTAATCATATGATGGTCGAGTTGAGTGCCAAGTTGGGTTTTCATCATGAAAAGTAAACCCCTTACTATCCACAATCTAATTTCCAGGTTTAATCCATTAATGAGGTCTTGAAGACTATGCTTCATAGGATGGTTGGAGATCATAAATCCAATTGGGATTTTACTTTATTTTCCACACTTTGGTCTTACAGAAATTCAGTTAAAGCAACAATTGGTTTCATGCCTTTTCAATTAGTCTACGGACTGGAAGTTTTCCTACCTATTGAGTGTGAAATTTTGGCACTCAAACTTGTAGTTGAGCGTCTACCCAATACTTATACTGAAGAAGAACGTTTTATTTATTTGACGAACCTTGATGAGACTCGACGAGATGCCGCATTGGCTAATGAGTCACAAAAACAGCATATCAAGGCTCAATATGATAAATCGGTTCAACCTCGTTTTTTCAATGAAGGAGACCTAGTTCTTACCTATGATCAGAAACATGAAAAACTTGGGAAAGGGAATCTAGAATCAATGTGGTATGGTCCTTATATCATGAATAAAGTCTTAGAAAAAGGGGCCTATGAGCTTGTCTACTATGATGGCATACCTTTCGGGCAACCTCGCAATGGGTTGTAGCTAAAAAGGTATTATGCTTGAGATACATTTTGCATTAGTGCCTTGTATATATGTGCATATTTGACTTTTAAGTGTGGGTTTGGTTATTTTTAATATGGTTTTGAGTTTTTGTCCAATGTTGTTTATCCCATGTTTTTATTATGTAGATCAAATGGCCTTATATTGTTTTGTTGATGGTGCTTTTTGTCACACCCTGAATCTTGCTTCATCTTCCTCGGTATTGTATTCCCAAGCTCATGACCTAGTTAGTTTAGGAGTGGTTTGTATAGGTCCGGCAACCAACAACATCAGTGAGTATCATGCAGTGATAGGTTTACTAACTGAAGTTGCATCTTTTGATATTGATCATTTGGTAGTCTTTATGTACTCTCAGTTGGTGGTTTCTCATTTGAACCATGTTTATTCCATTCAAAACCCGGTGTTCCTTTGACTTTTTCGAAGGGTATGTTTGTTGGAAAGTTTATTTGAATCCATTACTTATCAAAACATCCCTAGATCTTGTAATACAGTTGTAGATTCACTTGCCAATTATATGTTAGATTGATACATTGCTCATTCTTGTTATTTATAAGTAAAATGACATGGCATAGTGTAAATAAAAATTAAAACACATAAAACTCATGTAAATAACATTACATTACTAAAAGATAGGTAGGCCACAAAAATATAAGTCTATGTATATATATATATATATATATATATATATATATATATATAAAGTGTTTTACAAAAATTATGGTCTTAAGACCCTGACTAAAGCACACTGGCTTTCAGATCTACAAAATAACAAAAATACTGAAGCTATGGCATCTTTTTAGTCAATACATCATGTTGAACCCTAGTTGTGCTCATGGTAGCACATGATGGCTCTTGCCACTCTACATAGCAAGTGACCAAAACGACCTGATACTCCTGTGGTATGCCTCTGATACATATTAGGGAGGCCATCCCCTAATATGTATGGGATATATAATGTGAGTCAATTTAGATTCTCTTCCAACTCTTTCATCTCAATGTCTCCTCAGTGTACAAAGAGGGCTCTCACTCGCCTGTTTATGGGAGATGACCCTCCAGTTCGCACTAATCCCACATGTGCATAATAAAAGGTAAGTCTCATCACCATAAATAAAAATCATAAAACAATAAAAAATATAAAAACATGAAAATATTAGTGTTTTTACTCACAGATATCACCCCACTGACCATCCACTAGTAAGGGAAAGTCTGGATCTCCCCTAAATTCGGTACCTGGATATGCATAATCCTCAATCCTGAGGATCTATTCATCCATCCATTGAAAAAATGAAGCCCCATACTTAACTTTGGATCCCCCACCTCCATGGTAGGCCATAACCTCCACCCATCTCAACATGTGTAGATCCCGTGCCCTCAACTCAGTGAAGGCCACATGTGGCCTCAACTGTGGTACTCTCTCAAAGAAGAATGACACTAGGAGCGTTCCATATCTGAATTGTTTCAATTCTCCCCGCTGAAACTTAGTCAGCTACTATTTGAAAGTGACTAATAGGGCTTATGCTTAGTTGAATACTGTAGGTGCCACTGCCTCCAAGGAATATAGCATGTGAGCTTGAGAGGCCAGGTGAGCCCCTTGGCTTTTCAAGATATGTTGCATGGTAAACAAGACCGTCCAGAGAGGAAGGTCCATAACTTCTTTGATAGGTATCTTCTTGCCACACATTTATGTGCCTAGAAATAAATATTGATCTGTTAGACCCTGAGTGGTGATTTCCCCGCCATGGGGACTGGTCAATGAGATAGGCACACCCCAAAGTAGATTTCCTCTAATTCCACAGTTAGAATGTGGGCCCCTACCTCGAAGTACTTCTGCTCAGGATTCCACATCCTGAGAATATACTCTAGTAATCTCACATGTGATCTCATACTAGGTACATTGAATAATTTCAATATCCCACATCCGCAAAGAGTAGCTATGGTCCCACCATCATTTCCCCCTCTTATATCATTGAGCTCATGCTCCCTCTCCTTCCAAACCACTAGTTTTGCTGAAATACCTTGTAAAAACATTAAAATGAAGTATTAGAACTCAGATGTAATCATTAAAAATGCTTCAAATGCATTCTTTTGGCTTATATTTAAAGCGTTCTAAGGAAACTTGTGGCACCGCATTTTCCTCTTTATGGCAGAGCGATGCCACCACTTTTTTATATAGGAAAAAACACAATGTCACTTGAGCACCGCCCTTCCCGAAAGGGAAAAGAGCAGTACCATGAAAATGCATTTCCCTCTTAAAATGCCTTTAAAACCTTAAAACGTGCATGAAATTAAAAATAGAAACCATGAAAAGAAGAGGAATGGTCTTAAGAATTACCTAAATCTGACAGTTCGTGAAATGCTTGCTTGTATGCTCTGCAATCCACAGCTAAAATATGCACTCAAAATGGCTCAATTTGCTCTCAAAATAGTAAAAAGACAAATGGTAAGTATTTTCACTATTCATTATGTTTTATTTTAATTATTTTAATTATTTTATTAAAATTTTAAACTTAAATAGTCAAATAAAGCCTAGTTTTTAATTATTAAAGAGTCTAATAGTTGTTTTGAGGTTTGCAGGGCATGGAGAGTTAATTTTTGGATATGAATGAGTTTATTTTTTACTTTTTTGTTCTTGCACAAAATAGAAAAAATATTATGAGCACTGTTTTTGAAACTTTGGTCGTGCTCATTAAACCTAGCTCTAAATTTCCATGTCAAATTTTACTTCTTTTTCGGGATGGTTAAAAAAAATTTAATGAAAAGAAACCTTGTTAGAGTCCTCTTTAAGTTCTTTTCGAAAAATTAAAATGCGAAAAGATCGTCAAGTGAAATTGTCTTCTTCACGCTCGTAAAAGGACCTGAAGAGTCGTCTTTTCGACGATAGTTTACCCCTTTTTCAGTTCGGATTGACTAAACTACGAAAAAGGTGTTCTCTAGTCATTCACTTGAAGAGTTCTATAAGGTATTATTTTATGATTTTTCAGGCCTTAGAGACTAAATCATACAAAAAAAGAAACTTTGGAGTCTTCTTATGTTTCATTTAGACTCTCTAAATGTGAACGATACCATGTTTACTTTCAATGGACTCGTTACATTAAACATTGAGAGACCCTCTTATGGGAATGAACCCCTCCTTTCTTAGGGTATTTAAACATGTGAGAATGGACTTATCACATGATAAGATACAACAAGTGTTTTTTACCCTCTTTGAACTCGTAAAAATGAAAAGAGGCACTCATCAATCATGATGGAGAAATTAAGGGAAAGAAACTATATTTCATTTGCAATAATGGCAGTTTTTAGTCACCTTGAACATGGAACTTGTCTACATTTCATTTATTCAATTGGGTATTCAGCTTACTTCTGAGTCAATCCACATACATGAGTCATGTTACTCCTTTGAATCTTTTAGAGAATGCATCGTTCATTATCACATTATGTCTTAGTATCTGCCTCGTCAAGTCAATGAGTGCAAGTCTTCGATCGTGCCACCCTATCTTCAAAGGAAAATTGTGTTGAGAGTTAGCATATGTAGTCAAAATTACCTTTCAGTCAGTCCTATGGTTACTTCATACTTAAATTCTAGAAGTTTGTTCCAAGTTTCATGTCAATGATGTGGGATTCATCATGGCCCTCCTTCAACGAGACTATTCCTATCAACATCAGCTCATCATCTGAGAATTAGTCTTAGAAACAAAGTAGTGCCTTTAGATCTATATACATCAATTACATATTTTCTCTCTTTTGATAATAGGTTTACATCATCGACCTTTGATCAAAATATTCAACCGAATGTTCGACATCAAAAAATCTATTCACATTCAGAGGTATGTACTAGGATACCTTGGGAATCATCGACATCAATGGTGATCTCCCTCACACTTGCTAACGATTCTCAGCATTAACTAATAATCAAGTGGTTTCTTCCATGTTCAACATCAAGACATTGTAGTCACATGGATAGAATCGTACTTTGTTGACGACGAGACGAACACCCTGGGTATCTGCTAAGAACTCATTGCTTTCCCCAAGTTGTGATGGATTATTTATATGAGTCCTAGCATGGATCCACATTTGTATGGTCATGGTTGTGCTCAAATTTATGTCTTTATGACATATATCTACATTGTATATCTGGTAGCTATGTCCAAGTTTGAGTCTTCCTTGCATGGATCTACGTTGTATTCTAGTAGCCATGATTGTTTGTACCTCATATCGATCTGCATTGTATTGGTCCCCAGCCATGTTAGGAGTCATCTGGATATAAATCAAAGTGTTGACATACTGCAGAATAAGCTTGGTTGTTGAAGATATTCGATCAGTGAACTCTTTCCTCTAAGTGATAACTTGTTCCTACAAAACCTTCACCTATCCTATCCCTCTAGCCTCATGCTTTGGGGGGTATTATGTTACACAAATTTTTCATCATCGTCATATAATGGGACCCAAGAATCAGTATTTGCCTCAAATCCTCAAGTTGTGAAGTTGAGAATGGGTCGGGATCAGTGATTTCATATGTTTGGCCACCAACGCACTTTCTGTGTGGTTAATGTGCGTTACCCCTATGCGTAACTCCTTTTTTCCTTGAACAATAAGAAATGCCACCTCTACTTATATTCATACAATGAGAGTTTCTTCTTGGGTAATTCTCTATCTCTGTGGACAAAGAGTGGTGCTCGAGTTCTAAAGGTGAAAAAATAAGTTTCGAGAGGCTTCGTGGTAGCCTCATCCCTAGACTTCTGGACCACTTGGGATCAAGATCCATCCTTATAGTATCTTCCCTCCACGTCACCCATGATATCCCTATCCTCCCATAGCTATAAATATTGGATCATCCCCCATGGGTAAAGGGAGGAAGAACATGTTACAACATCAAAACTCTAGAGAAATATAGCCAAGACTTTGTGAGCATTTAGTATTAATTCTTGCACATGATCTAGGAACTAGGAGTCAAAATCATCAAAGAATAATTAACAAATACTCATGAATTGAAAATAGTTGGAACCAGAATTGGTTTCCTCTCTGTATATTTAATAAACAATAAAGGGTTACAATTCCAATGCTGAGCAATGGCTTAACTCCATGAAGAATTTGAATACCCAAGGAGACAATTCGAATTCAGTGAGTGAGTCTATCTTAACTAACTCTCAACCATTCAATCTCACTCCATTAACCACTTGACCAAAACCCTAATTGACTCACCAAACCCTAACTGAAGTCGAAGTGCAATAAATCGCTGAATCTCAATTGAAGGAGATCAAACACATGTCATAGCAATCCAATCATCAAGTGTTAGTGCTCCATGACTTCAATGAACCCCGATGAGGTTAACTGAAGCTGAACTGACCATCAGAAGTTGGTGGAGGCGCCCTCTTGACTCCAGTTCATTAAATAATAATAAATAATCATTAAATAATCATAAAATAATATATTTAATGACTGGAGGCACCTTAACTGACTGTAACTAACTGGTTGAACTGATTGTAACCACCAGTTAGCAATTAGGTGCATT
>LPNX010233120.1:211826-238526 GCA_001517045.1 Pseudotsuga menziesii
GGAGGTAAGTGAACTTATTTTCTGAAAAGCTCTTGGTGAAGATGTCTGCAATATGCTCATCAGTCGGGCAGTATTGCAGAATGATGGTCCTGTCATGCACTAGTTCCCTGATGTAGTGCATGTGAATCTCTACATGTTTGGTCCTCTGCCTGGTAACTGGATCCGTGGATATCTTAATAGCACTCTGGTTGTCACAAAAGAGGACAGTGGACAAAGTACTACCAAGATCAAACTCTAAAAGAATGCCTTGCAACCAAACTACTTGGATGCAAGCATTCACCGCTCCTCGATACTCGGCCTCTGCTGAAGATAGTACTATGGCAGCCTGGTTTTTGCTTGACCAAATAGGGCCACCACCAAACATGAATACATATCTGGAAGTTGAATTCCGATCAATAGAATCACCCGCCCAATCGGAATCTGTGTATCCAACCAGCTCTAGCTCGGAATCTGCAGCATAGTGAATGCCGTAGGTCTTGGTTCCCTGAATGTACTGGAGGATCCTCTTGGCTTCCTTCCAATGAATATCATGAGGCTACTGCATGTATCTTGATACAGCATTCACAGCATAACAAATATCATGCCTATAATGTGTCAAGTACAACAAGCTACCAATCAGCTATCGATAGATAGTGCAGTCCATGGGAGGTGTGCTTTTTCCTTCTTCAAGGCTGATCCCTGAAAGGAAAGGGAATGGTGCAGGCCTACATTCAGCCATGTTAAACTTGACTAATAGGTCTGAAATCTATTTTTACTGAGTGACCATAATCCCATCATAATTTTGCTCGATTTCGAGCCCCAAAAATAGTTTTAGAAGCCCCAAATCACTCATTTTAAAGGCATTGTGGAGAGCAGTTTTGATGGCTGAAATGGAGGCAATTGTGCTACCTGTGATCAGTAATTCATCAACATATAAAAAAATGAAAATTATATGACCATCATGCTGCTATAAATACACATTTGGATCTGATCTACATCTCTGAAAGTTTTGCGAGAGAAGGAAGGCATCCATCTTGGAATACCACTCTCTTGGGGCCTGTTTTAACCCATATAGTGACTTCTTTAGCTTGAAAACCAAAGATGGATCAGTGATGTAGCCCTCAGGATGCTTCATGTATATCTCCTCATGAATATCTCCATGCAAAAATGCTGACCTAACATCCATGTGATGCACCTCCCAGTGCTTGGATGCGGAAATAGCCAAAACAAGGTGGATGGAGTCCATTTTTGCAACCGGTGCAAAGGTCTCATGGTAGTCCACTCCTTGGACTCGAGAGAAAACTTTTGCTACCAGACTTGCCTTATATTTTCAGGTGCTTCCATCAGTGGCAACCTTTTTCCGAAACGCCCACTTGCATTGAACCAATTTCCTTCCCGGAGGAAGAGGAACTAGCTCCCAAGTAGTGTTTTTCTGAAGAGAATTCATCTCTTCATCCATGGAAACTTACCATCTCAGATCATTTCGAGAATGGTAGTAGGATTTTGGATATGAACTAATCATCAAATATCAAGTTTCCGATAGCAAATTATCAGAACAAGAGAGCACAATACCTGCTCTTTGGAAATCAGACCGGGTTCTCCTTGGATCATTCAGATTTCCAATGTTGTCTCCTGCAGAGGAGAGTGTCTTTTGGGCCCATGTAGGAAGATGATTTTGCACTTCAGGTTCTGATTTAGTATCTAATTATTTCTACACAATGATATCATAAATTAGAGGATCCAAATCAGGGTCATCACCCCCAATTTTATCATCCAAATATTCAGTGGAATAGGAAGGAATTTCAGCAGTTTTCTCCTTCACTAGTTCCACCTCCTGAAGAGGCTCATCGAACTTGACACTTCTCTCGATGATGATCTATTTGGTCTTGATATCCAGCAGCTTGAATCCTTTAAATTCATTAGGATATCCAATAAACATGCATTCTATGCTCTGCGGTTGCAAAGCCCTTCCTTTATCAAGTGGAATCCGGGCCCATGCAGTGGACCCAAACACCCGTAGGTTCGACACATCTGGCTTGTGTCCAAAGTATGCTTCTAAAGGAGTCTTTCATTTCACTGATGAATGTGGCACCCTATTCTAACTGTATGCTGCAGCATGCATGGCTTCAGCCCACAAATTTGCAGCAAGCTTCTTTGACTCCAACATATAGGTGGTCATCTCTTTGAGAGACCGGTTCTTCCTTTCCGCTACTCCGTTATGCTGGGGGGTGTAGGGAATTGAATTTTGGACCTGAATACCACTTTGGGAGAAAATTTATAGCAAATCATTACTGACATACTCCCCTCCATTATCAGATCTCAAGATATTGATCTTAAGCCCAGAGGCATTTTCGATCAAGGCCTTCAATTCAGAAAATTTTTCACATACTTCTAATTTCTTTTTGAGAAAGAAAATCCATGTATACCTTGAAAAATCATCAATAAAGGTAAGGAGGTACCTTGATCCATTCATGGATGTGACAGGCATTGAACCACTGATATCAGAATGTATCAGCCCCAATATGCTTGTAGCTCGGTTTGCCTTCCCTCGATCGAACTTGTGCTCAGGGTGTTTTCCAATCACATAGTCCTTACAGACTCCCGTGGTTTCCTTGATGACCGGGAGGCCTTCAACCATGGATTTTTTCTGTAATTGCTGCAAATATTTGAAATTAATATGGCCAAACCTCTCATGCCACAACCTACTAACCTCATTTCCATGAGTTAGCAGAGCGGTGGGCTTTGCATCTGCAACAAAGTGAGAGAACTCATAGGCTTTTACATGATCATTTGCATGGCCTTTTGCAATGAGTTTCCCGGATGCAATTTCTGTTATCTCAACATCATTTGGGCTGAAAGAGACTCTCTTAGGAATTCCTGTATGTGTCATCTGATAGACACTAAGGAGATTTGCTGCTAGAGATGGTACATACAAAACATTAGAAAAAAAACCATTTTCTAGATCTACAATACCTTGTCCTTTGTAAATGATGGTGGAGTTATCTCCCATGTGGATGGGGATGAATTTTCCGGTCTCCAAGGATGAAAAGGAGTCTTTTTCATCCATCATGTGATTTGAAGCTCCACTGTCAATCAGCAGTGATTTGGACTTCGAATTGCTTTCCATGAGGGCATGACCTTTCTCATGCTATGGTTCCCGATCTTGGTGATCTCTTCTCCGAAAGCTCTTCGAAATATTGATGTGATTCCTCTCAAGGAAAGAGGTTTCTTCATCAAGATTTTTCTTCATGCAGGCATGTTTAGGGTGAAAACCCTTCCCGCAGTAAGAACACCTGACTTTTTCTTTCCCATTGTGCCCTTTTCCTTTGTTCTTCCTTGAGCCGGAAGATTCATCATGCTGCTGATTTTCAACTCTAGGCTTTGGAGCATCAAATTTAGTTTTCTGATTTTTCTGCTCCTTTCCTTTACCCTTCACATCTTTGGGCCCCAAGACATGGAGGGCTTGATCATGGGAAGATCGGATGATCCTCATCTGGAAAAGCTTGCCATGTTCACTAGTTAGGGACTCAATGAAGGCATTGAGTGTAGGCATCTTCCATCCAGGGGTTGTGATATTCCCTGCACGGAATGTAGAAACAAAAACTGAATAATCAGCCCCGAGTTTGGAGAGGATGGCTAGGATGAGCTGATCATCTTCCTTCTCCACTTTGCATTGCTTCAAGAGAAAAACAGTATGCTTGAACTTTGTAAAGAAATCATTCAGAGTCTCGAAATTGGAAGGTTGGAGAGACATGAGTTCATTTTCAAGTTGGTAAACTCTCAAGTCATCATGCTTTCCATATAGAGATTCCAATTTCTCCCATATTTCTTTTGGTGTCTTCAGATCCATAAGATGGAAGAGAAGGTCATCGGAAATAGAGAGGAATAAGAAACCGAAGGCTTAATCCTTCTTGTTCAAGAATCTTGATTTTTCTATGGTGGATCCAGGCTCAACTTCAGTGTCCATGGCGACTCTATGGAGTCCTTTGGATTTCAACTGAGTTTCCATTTTATTTTTCCATGTGTGGAAATTGTATGGAGTCAACAGAGGTACTGAGGAGGCCATCTGGATTTGCTTGTAGCGAATGCTTCACCTATAGAAACCTGGAAATCAAAACAGAAAAGGAAAAATAAGGTCAAACAACCTGCACATTCTAGGATTTCATCACACCCAACATAGTCAATCAAGCAAGCTTGATCAACAAGTTCTTTACTTGGGATATTGAGTGGTAATCCTTGGCTCCTGGTGCAGTGTTGGAATTTTGAGCTATTGCTCACTTCTCATGGAGAAATCTGTCAAAAATATTGTTTTTGAGAGATTGTTCTTCGTCCCACCATAAGCTATGATACCATATTAATTCTTGCACATGATCTAGGAACTAGGAATCCAAATCATCAAAGAAGAATTAACAAATACTCATGAATTGGAAATAGTCAGAACCAAAATTGGTTTCCTTTCTGTATATTTAATAAACATTAAAGGGTTACAATTCCAATGCTGAGCAATGGCTTAACTCCATGAAGAATTCGAATACCTAAGGAGACAATTCAAATTCAGTGAGTGATTCTAGCTTAACTGACTCTCAACCATTCAATCTCACTCCGTAAACCACTTGACCAAAACCCTAATTGACTCACCAAACCCTAAATGAAGTCAGAGTGCAATAAATGACTGAATATCAATTGAAGGAGATCAAACACATGTCATAGCAATCCAATCATCAAGTGTTAGTGCTCCATGACTTCAATGAACCCCGGTGAGGTTAACTGAAGCTGAACTGACCATCAGAAGTTGGTGGAGGCACCCTGTTGACTCCATTTCATTAAATAATAATAAATAATCATTAAATAATCATAAAATAATATATTTAATGACTGAAGGTGCCTTAACTGATTGTAACTGACTGGTTGAACTGATTGTAACCACTAGTTAGCAATTAGGTGCATTAATATCACTCATATCACCCCCGAAGTGCTCCAGTTAGCCTCCTTGACTATAGGAGAAGGATAAGTTAGCCTCCTTGACTGTAGGAAGGCGTGGGTGTGACTGGATGATGGAAATTAATGCTCCACTTATGTCAATTAATGTTAGTTATACTTAGGATAGTGGTTTAACTAGGCCAATTTGACCAAAAGAGTATGTATGATGGTAAATGTATCCAACATTTAGTAGACAAGTTCGAATCTTTGGAGGCAAGGTTTTACGTGAGAAGAGAATTCTCAAGACTATGGATTTGGTTGTAATTTATATCTCTATTTCATTTATGAAAATAAAAGTTCCTTTCCCATGAATGATATTGCGTATTAATCACTACGTTCATTGTTGAACTCCTTAGTCATCAGCAGAAGATCATAGATTGAGCTTGGTACTTTAATCTTGTCTGTGCTTTGTTGTGTGTTTTGCAAGTTAATCTGTGGATACAAAACACTCCAAAGGAAAACCTATTACAGGTTGTGACATGTAAAAGAGTTCATTCCTAACATCTATTTGATCTTAGGGGAATTGATTTTAATTGTTGTAACTTGTTTGTTATAGCTTTGAGTGTTTCAGGATAGGGAAACAACTTATGTTTGCAGAAGGTGAGTATTTTCAGTAACAGTACAATAGTAAAAGAATCCTTCAATAAAAATATAGTGGACACAGATAAAAACGCAATTAATTTCCTAAATACTATGTCTGAAGAACATTTGTGGACAATGGATATCAAGGATAGAATTACAGTTATCACATGGGATAGGAAAGTAGTAGGAAAACATCAACACATAGAAATTGTGCACGCCAAAATTGATATAATGCAGCATCAGGTAAAGATTTTCAAAGGCTCATTTAGGTCCATTTTTCATAAAGTTTTTCCTTCCTTTTGGGAATAACATGGTAAACTTTTATCTCAGGCATAATATCAAGCTTTATTGGTCAAATGTAGAATGGATCACAAAAATTTGAAGACATGAGCCAATCTCTATCAGGGAAAATTGTAATTGACAAATTAGTAGTGGATTTTGAGATTATTAATACTTCCAGGGTTGTTTGTACTCAGATGCCACCTATTTCATATGTAGATCATGTGTAATTGAGAGTGTTGGAAAAAGAAATGACGAATTTGGAGCTTCCATTTGTGGACTAGTGGAAAAAAATAGAGAAATTTTGCAGAACAAAGTATAAATTTCATCAGTGAAGAGTTTATTTGTAAAACTCAAGGATTTTTAAATACAAGTTTTATTTTGAATAATGTAATAAATTTTTGAGTAGTTAGTAATAAATATTTTAGATCCAAGCAGGTTTTATATCAGAGATTCATGTGTTATTTATTTTACAGTATGTACTTTTTTCCTTCATGTGAATATGTTTCCTATTAACCTTTCCATTTTGTTATCTTTTCATGCTTGAATAAGTGTATATTGGATCAGAATTCATATTTTTATGCTCTGGTTATTTGATTTCAAGCATTCACAAGCTTTTTCCACTAAAGTTAATATTGGATTCATCTTTAGATGCCCATATTAATGGATTGTTACTTATTCTTAACACCATACAACCAACATTTTGACTGTAAAAGAATAACTACCATTCCTCTATTACGAATCACATTGCAAATCATTGTCTTTAATTATTTTTCACTTGACTCCATGCCTAATGACCACCTGTTTCAGCCATTATTCCCATTAAATTTCATTTCTTTCAAATATATCTAGCCTTTGTGTTTATCTATTGAGAGATGCCTCTCTGGAAGGAAAGAAGCCAGGTTTCCTCCTAAAGATTGGTTTTGTGGTTAACCTTGGGATTATCTTCTCACAACCAAGGGTAAATTCTGAGTGATAACACAACAAAATATCATCTCCAAAATTGTAGATCCATTATCATAGAGTATCTTATATGAGAATACTTTACTTGATATTACTCACAGGTCTAGTCTTGATGTTACTCACAAGACTCATCTTGATATTACTCACAAGATTTACAATACAAAATCACCACCTCGATCATATGAGGATACATAGGACTTGATATTACTAACAAGTCTAGATAATGACTCCCGAAGCAATACAATCAACACTCCCTCTCACTAAGGGAGACAATCTCTTCTTTACCAAGAATTTCCTGCCATACCAAGCTTATCTCAAAAGTATCTCAATTTCGTTACTGATAGCAGATTATCCACAAATTTGGAATTTTCTCATCAGTAGTTATGTACTAAAATTCGTATTTTACATGACCATGACTTTAATGAAGTAAGACTCATCTCAATGTGTTTTATCATAACACATATGGTTTTCTGGAAAGCTTGAGTATTAACACGTAATCATTATAGGCTCAAGTTGTTCACCCTATTAGGTAGATTCCCAAGATACAATACTTCTCAACAAGTAATACATCATGAAAAATACCTTTTACTTGTGTAGAACTCTTTGGCATACTCCTTGCTTCTGTAGTACTAGTCGCGATACACTCGGATTTTGTAGTACTAGCCGCAATACACATAGCTAATTCCAAGCTATACAATAGGTCTACTATGTATTACAATAAATAACCTATTATAATGTACCTCAAAGGTACTCAAACATATGCTTATCCAAAATCTTAAAAAAATACAATAGGTCTGCTATGTACTTTAAGAGAGCAATCAACTACTTATTCAAAGTTTCATCTGAATCCGATCCAGAATGCAGTTTCTCTAAGATAGAAACTATGGATTTCATATCCATCATAAACGAAACATTAAATGAGTAATTATCATGCAGAAAGAAAAATATTTTCTTTTCTTTCAATATTCAACATTTGTTGACTTCAAGAATCTTCTACCATCTGAATAAGTTCTTAGTGATATTTCCATTCTCAATGATGTTATTCAAGGCCCGATCACTTTTATAGTGTTTCCATATCACAATACCCCACATAGCCAATTGTATGGATATCTAACCTCTCTAAGAGGTTTAATTGTTCTCTTACAATCTAGACTATAAATATTCTTGAGTATCCAATAGTCTCTGAGACTTTGACCATGTCTCTTCTCATGTGGATTTTATCCACATGATATCACATCCCATGGTTGTCTCAGTCATGTACCATGACTAACTATTTTGGGGATTTTTAACTCCTGTTGCCTATGAAGATACATCAATACTCCATTTTCAACTAAAGGAGTCTTTCATATTATACCAAGCTTGTTCCAAACAGATTATTAGTACATATGTTGGCAATTTTTCTCATCCGTGGATATGTACAAAAGTTACACAACTCCTTTCTACACCATGTCTTGGATATAACTAACTAGGAACTTTGTAAAGTTTTATTGATTGACAATATTCTCTATCTTATAAACATATTTGATGTGATTTTTCTCGATCATTGTAGTAGTCATAATCCATATATCCATGAAACTTACTTTCACTAACCGATACATGTCCGAATCCACATACACTTATACCAAGTAGGCAACACAACACATGCTTCGTAGTACATGTCTATGTACTGACCATAAAGAATAGAATTGATCCTAGGACCAGTATAGATATATCTAACATCTATGAGATCCTACAAATATGAACAAGAATCATATTTATGTTTATGTCTGTGGCTATGGATTTATAATTCATTGTTCTCGAATCCTTTCAAGAACTCTACTCGACATTTTTCCTCAACAGAATAAAATTATTATCCAATTAATGTTACACCTCTAAACTTAATAATCATACAATATTCTTACATATATATTCCTTTTGAATATGAGTACCATACATGGTTTCTACATAGAAGGAGGTTAATTTAACCAGTTCCACTAGTTTTTTCCAAGAGCTGCAAACTCTAGCTTCTCCCTCTCAACATCTAGGACGTGAGAACAATAAATTCGATCCTTCCATCATGGAGACTCATACTCCTCTATATATAACACATATATTAATATAAATATAAATACATTAACTTCAAGAGTCTTTACATTTCTCCAAATAGAATTAGGGATTATATTATGTCTTCTTCCTAAGAAATATAGGAACCTCCTGATCTGCTCTTTTTCAGGTTCATCCATCTGAATGATTCCATGTCATTCTATTCATGTAGTTCAGGGAATATGTTTTCCCCTACAATAAAAATTATACAAATGATTACTAACATTACATAACCAAGAAATATAATCACATGAAAACATTCAACATACTAGCAATGGTTCACATAGTTATGTACATAGACTAAATCAATGTTTTGACATAAACCCATTAATATATTATTTGATTTTTTGAAACCATATATCAGTCCTATATCAATTCAAAAATTCATTTTTTATGAAGCAAATATGCAGTCCCATATTTATATCTCATGAAGCAAGCATGAAGCCCTCTATCTGATATATAATGACCAATCATGCAGTTCTATATTCACATCTCATGAAATAAGCATGCAACCTCTATATCATGTCTTATTAAGGAAAATTTTAGATTTATATTAGTCTTATATAAGTACATACCAATCCTACATAATTCTTATATCAATCCTATATCATATTACATAATATCGACTCAAGAGATCGACAATTTACTAGTAAAAGACAAACAATAATGTATATGCTCAACACGATTCCAAAGTCCAGGAATACATTTCTCTATATGACATTCATGAAACATATTCAAAAAACTTTAGATATGATTTTTAACAGCATATAACAATCAAAATATAAAGCACTTATCTTTTATTGATTTGTGTAGGCTCCCTCTTGATCTTTGCACCCTTGCAGAGAATATCGGAATCCTTCTTTATTCAGTTGAATGGAAGAGATTATTTGTAGTGAATGGATTTATCCATTTCTTAATTTTTGACATGAGGAAAATATTATCCTCTTTCGTTTACAAAACCTTGCTTTGGATGTGCCTCTCTTCTTGAATCAAGGCCTTCTTCTTGAAAATATTGGTGAGTGTATCAAAACACTCCCTTGCAGTCTTCAACAGAATGATCATGGACATGATATTTTCCTTAACCGAATCAAAGATAATATTCTTGGCATTTTCTTCATTCTTCTTGAAGTTTATTGTCCATTCATTGGTGGTAGTCTCCTCTACCACTGTGGATACATGACCATCAAGGTCATGCTTTTGAAGAATGTTCAATACTCTTTCCTCCAATGTGATGAAGCTAGAAGTACTTTCGAGGTTGTCTTCCAGTTGAACGGAGATCAATGTCATGGATGCAATATTTTTCTCAAATCTTCAATATCTACCTAGGCTTATCATTCTTCACAAAACTAATCTCTTTCATGACCTATGCTCTGATACCATGTTGATGTTTGAGAAAAATCAGAGATGCTTGAACTTTAAAACTTTTATCAAACAATTTCAGCACTTATGAATTTCATAAATCAGCCACATATGAATCTTTCTATCAGCTGCATATGAATCTCATAGATAAATCATCCACATAAACCAGATCCATAAATCATCCATATAAATCAATCAACTATGAGAGACAATTTATACCCTGGGAAAACCCTCCAAACATGGAGGATGAAAAAACCAACAATTCTTTGAGTATGATAAATAGATTTGCAGAGAATAGTTTACAACACATACGCAAATTGCTCGATAAGAGATATCACCACAACAGTAGAGAAGACAGATCCAATGTAACCCTGCAAAAACAATTGTATGCAATTGTATTGAACTTTCCATATTCCTATCATATTAATAACAAGCCCAAAACCCTAGCATTCAAAAATTTGCAGATAGGAGGCTCAATAAACACACTGAGAACACCACATAGTACATTCATATGGAGGAGCTAACTAGAACTCTCTCCATTCAAACATTAATGCCCTTCCTTTCCTCAATTAGCTTTAACTTAAGTTTCATTGTCTTGAACTGAAAGCGATCTGACTTGAATTGAATGTTAACTGAATTGAACTGAATGCTAACTTACCGGTGATTCCATAAAGGTGAGTAACACTTTTTGGCCAAATTTGGCGATGAAAACCTAATTTTTTACTCATGTGTTAGATAGAAGCCCTCGAAACGCATATATGCCATGTGAATTTCGACTTGCAGTAAAAAAACAAATTGTAGAATATTATGTTGGCTTCCCAATGATATTTTGTTTTTAATATTCTGATGTCATTTAATGTGTGATATTTTGCATTTAATGAACTGTGTGACCTTAAAATTTTGAAGAACTTAAAATGTGGCTCGTTTTCAACCCCAATAATTCAATCTTACATTAATAATTTAAAATATATATATATATGAGCATGATCTACACAAAATGCACTATGGTCTACATATTGTTTTGTTAATTTATTTCTCAATATACAATTATTTATTATTTTTCGAAAGTGACCACATCTGATTTTAGCATCATTTTATGCACGTGTGTCCATCCCAGCTTTTTTTCACTGTTTTGAAAAATTGAAAAACCAAAGATACCCTTTTCAAGCGGACACGTCAATGTGTGTGCTGTGCATTTTTAAGAAATTTTTGGATGTGTATATTTTACCCTGCGTATTTTTCTTTGAGCTGCTTAGAAGTTGTTGTGTGGTTTTCTAAGTGTAAGTTTTAGAACTAATTAAAAAAAAACATATGAATGCTAAAACGAATGCATGATACCTCAATGGATAGAGGAATTGGTGATGAATCTATCGGTATGAACTCCACTCAGTTGTGTTCCATGAATGGCAGGGTTTACACCCCTAGAAGATGTAGAGAAACATTGATTTTCCTGTAAGAGGGCTAATTCTCTGTTTTTTAGGCCCTCAATTAAGGTCTAGAGCTCGATCGAGGTCTGGAGCTCGATTGAGATATTTAAATTTCTCGATCAAGAATTTATCAAACCCTTGATCAAGGGTTTGGTAAACCCTTGATTGAGCTTCTGTTAAAACATCGATCGAGCTACCATTAAACACTCGGAAACTAAAACTGAACCAAAACACCAAACAAAGTTTATTAATGGCTAGATTTGGGAAAGTTATAAGTCTGAGTAGTTAAGGGCTCGTGGCTCTAAAATTTGTTTTGTTTTGTACCAGTCCATGATTCAATGAATCGACCGTCACAGGTAGTAATTTAAGTTATTTAATGAAAACATCTAATGCGTATACCTCTATGTTGAAACCGTTTTTCATGTCGATGTAGGCCACTACCCTCTTTATTGTCTTACCAAAAGGCATGATAATGAGGAAGCATACTATAGCGTAGATACAATAAACCCTTCAATGCATCCTAGCATGATAACTCAAAACTTTAACCAATAGTTGTGAAACTGGTGAAACCAAGGATTCATTTTGGGGCTTTAACAATAATTTTAGATTCTCTGAACTACGTGCATTTAATTTTTTTTATGATTATATTCAAGTGGTATCATGATGTGTTTTCATTAGAATTCAACATCTAGATTGTTTGTGTCATCAATGGTTGGAAAGGAATTTCAACATCATTTGATTCCTATCAGCAATATATCTAATGTGTATACAATGTAGTACAAAAATGTAGTGAAAGGTTTTAAACACTAAAATTACTTTGCTCCTTCATATATAATTTCTAATTTTAAAAAACTAAACATGATACTAATTATCATTTCGACGAGAATTGAAAATGTTCAATGACATGAATTCAAATGGGGATTCAAAATAAAGGAGTCCAAGCATCTTTTGGAAGACTTCATTAAATGAAAAGCTCGATCGAGCTTTTTAAAACTTTAACTAAAAAAAATATTCGAGTGCCCATATTCGTGTGTGCACATGAATATGGACACCCAAAAATTTATTTAATCAAAGTTTTTCAAATCTTGTATTGTTCATAGGAACAAGGTCTTCGAATTCAATTAAATTAAAACATAGAATTATATGATAATAAAATTTAATAAAACATAATTTCGACTAGAAAAATAATACTTGTGGGTAATAGTATATACCTTGAAGAAGAAACAAGTAGTTTTATGTGTAGATATTAGTCGTGGAGTAATTGGAGTTATAGATGTTGGATTAATATATGATCAATCATATCTATAACTCAAGTTACTCCAAGACCCATATCTACAAATGAATATAAATGACCCTTTTCTATCCAACAAATGCACTGAATTATATCAAAGGTTTGTTGCCTATTTATAGTAAAAACTATTAAAGATGCTCGATCAAGAATTTTTGTATCCCTTGATCGAGCACTTGTACCTCGATCAAGGGTTTAAAAAAACCTCGATCGAGGTACGTTTTTGTGTTTTTTCCGAAATTTCGTTTCCAAAAATTGTAACCCACCTCCATGGATGCACCCTTACTTGAACTGAATGTTAACTTACTTGAACTAAATGTTAAATTTACTTGAAATTAACGTTAACTTACTTGAACTAAATGTTAACAGACTTGAAATGAATGTTAACTGAATGTGAACTGAACTCATATTTAATTGATTGCTTATCAATTAGTTAACATGTTAAATTAAGTGTCATAAGTTCTTCAATATTAGTGCCATCCATGCATAATTTCTATTATTAACTTTTGTATGGATCTCTTTAGTTAAGCAATGCATACTCATTGATAAACATTAAGATCTTTTTTATGTAATTGTTTACATTCATTAATAGTTCAACTGATGCTTTTACTAAGACATTGATTGAGGCATTCATATTTCACTGAAGCTTTATAAACTGAGTTCACTCAAACATTTGCATGGGAAATTCAAATTCTCTTTCTCTATGATTTATCTCATTATCATTAAATAATTAATTCATGGTCCATATGTGTATTATTTATCCATCTTATCATATCATACTTAGAGGAATTATTCCATACATACCGATGATCATATATATTACCCCTGGCCATATAGTCATATGCTAAATTAATTCACTCTAGGCATAGCTAAGCTCTAAAGGAGACTTATAGCACTCAGTGACCATGTCTAGCAATATATCACATAGTAAAACCACCTCAACAAATGGAGTTCCACAATCTTGATACAACACAAGACTTCAATATTGATACAACACAAGATCATCTCCACAATTGGAGATCCATTCTCATGGGGCACCTTCTATGAGAATACTTGACTTGATATTACTCACAAGTCTAGTATTGATATTATTCACAAGAATCAGCTTGATATTACTCTTAATATTTACAATACAACATCACCACCTAAATCATGTGAGGATACATACGACTTGATATGACTCACAAGTTCGACTTGATATTACTTACAAGTTCGGAGAATGACTCTTGATGTTATACAGTCAACAAATCAAAATATGACACTTTGGTTAATAAAGTGTTTGCATGACGACACTTGAGTTAATGCATTACGACAATTAAGTTAGCATCCTAACTAAGTGGTCATGCATTCAATTAGATGGTGACTTCACTCTAGAGTCAGTTAAACATAAGTTAATGCAAAATATGAAAGGTATGGCGCATATGTTATGCATGATGATGATTCCAATGTATATGAATTATTATCCATGAAGGCAATTTGCAATGTTGGTGTATGTAGTGCACAAATCCTCATGCAGCCATTCACTATTGTCCTATTTTGTATGACAAAGGCCCTCCTATTGATATATAATAAAATAAATATTTTTATTTTATTGCATTCTCCAATGTTATTGTGAAATGGTACATTGGTAATTAAATGTATGGATGATTAAATATTACAATAGATGCTAGATATATAAAAAAATCCAAACAAGTGCAATAATTAAATAAAAATCAATAGTCCTATAAAAAAATATTTCATTTTTTTTAAAATAATGGTATTATATATATATATATATATATATCATTGCAATATTAGTAGTCATTGTTCAAAGAATCATGTTGAGTACTTTTGGTGATACAAGTCACACCTGTGGAGTTGTACTAATTATACACACCAGTGCATGTATATAAATCCCCTCGATACTCCAATGTAAATTAAATGCATTGTTAAATTTAAAAAACATAAAATTTCCACTTGTCAATCACATTTAGCAGTATGTTCTTGTTAGTTAATTGCATCAATGCTTTTTAATTGTTATACACGTCGGTATTTTTTAGAGATTTTATACACTACTAATTTTTTGTGATTAACGTCACTAGTGTGTTTACATTGTTTAAATGCGCCAAGATAGTTTTTTTGTGAACCCTCGCAAAACATTTTTTTGTGAACCCTCGCAAAACATTTTTTTCATCTGTGCATTTTATTTCATAATTTTTAAATTCGGATTACACTAGAGATTTCCATGTTTTCTTTAGTAGATTGTAGAAGTTCTGCATTTTGTAGGTAGTTTTTGGTTTTCTGATTTAGTTCCATTTTTTGCATAGTTTTGATTTCTTTACGATTTTAGAAGTGGATTAGATTTCCTTGTTGTCTTATATTAGATGTATTTCTATCTTTTCATTTCATTTATTTTCACATGATATTTTATTATCCAAACTAAGCAAGGAACATTCTGTGGATTGGTGCATTGATGGTAGGGTAGATTAGGAAGCATTTTGAAAGGTTTATTGAAAACTAGGTGAAGAGATTATTAAAACATGTCTCTAAAAATTACTAACAAAGGATATGTGATTGACTGCATAATAAAAATCCATGTTTCTTGCAACCCTTAGATCATTAGTTGTTAAATTATATTTTATTTTTTCTCTATTAGATTAGGTTTCATTTATGGTTTAGAATAAAATTCCATTCCTCTTTTATTAGATTAAATTTATTTTATGTTGCTAGAATATTTCACTTTTAATACTTGACAAATTATTCCTTTGCAAAAGCATATATAGTGCATGGTACATCTTAAGTTTTTATGAACTCCTCGGTTGATAATTTAAGTAAAGATAAAAAGGATTTGGTTTTATAGTTTCAATTCATTGGCCCATTAATTCCTATGCAAGTAAACCACTATGCAATTAAATTGTTAGATTACATGAGTAAACAATTAAAGAGACATTTCATATTCTCATTAATCTTGCAATAGTTATAGTTGGTTATCTTTCCCTTGTGTTTAATTGTAAACAATGAATTAAGACAAAATAACATATTGGAAATGTGAGGAAATATGTTGTTATGAATCTATCTTATTATATGGATAACTATGATTAGTTCTATTACATGTGTAGTGCTTCATCTTATTAAGAAAATAAAGGGAAAAAAATTATACCCCATATCCTAAAAGGTTACGAAGGGTAATGGGTATGCTACAAATGGTATAAGAACTAAGCTACAACACTGGACCCTTTGGATGGGACAATATTAAAGTAAAGTACAAGTGAATCAATCTTGCAGACTCGTAGTAAATGTAATTAACAAAGTGGTGATCAAGGAAGTCCTTTCTTCCTTACCTTGATTCATTTACAAACAATCGTTATAAGAATGATGTCACGTCCCCTCCCATCAATCTGATCCATGGAGGGAACACAAATGACTATTCGGAGTGCTAAATTTTGCCCCATGGCAATATTATTTAATTTATTATCATATAAATAAGGGTGAAAATGCATAATAAACATAAAAAGCGGAATTAAAATTTATCAATACACACACATCATGCATATATCAGCATATTCATCATAGGCATAACAACAGAATAATGCACAAAATCGATTCATTTCCATGTCATGCACAGACATGCAATTTAATCATTCAACTAGGCTAATTTCTTCAATCTGACATAAACAAACAATCATTCATAATA
This sequence comes from Pseudotsuga menziesii, assembly GCA_001517045.1. Lineage (NCBI taxonomy): Eukaryota > Viridiplantae > Streptophyta > Pinopsida > Pinales > Pinaceae > Pseudotsuga > Pseudotsuga menziesii. The sequence continues at coordinate 228,439 of LPNX010233120.1, forward strand.
CATACAATTGACATAATTAGATACATGATTGAACACTTATATGTCACCATGGGGTCTTCACTTAGTGAAACCATGCCATACCATGTTCGTTCGTGGCATATGAAACAATACCCCTATTTTCAAAAAATATTGGAAAATACCTCCCAAAATCATTTTTTTTAACCCCCTCCCAATATGCCTTGCTGATTTTAAAAAACCCCTATTTTCCCTATATATTGCATGTATCCATTTTTTCATTTACATTTTTTATACCCCTTTATATTTCTACCTAAGGAAAAAAAAACTAAACACAAGAAAGGGTGACACTTGATAGGCGCCCTTAGGCAAATCACTTTATTAGGAATTAAAATGTATCACGTGATGTCAAAACAAATAAGAGAGGGTTTATATGTACCAATCTCAAACAGTAGTGTGTTTTCCCCAAGAAGGGTTCAAAAATGAAACTCACACCATTTATAACTGCTTCTTTCCATCACGGACTTTTTATCCAAGCACCATTTTGGTATCTAGGAGATTGTACAACTTCAGAAACAAAATTGATTTGGAATATTCAATGCATACTGTTAATCTTTTTAGATTAAAAACAATATCAATTTAACAAGAGGAATGGACGAGTCAAGCTGGCATCCATTTATCCAATGAACTTGTGAGCATTTAAAGCATAAATTCATGATGTCAAAATAGGCCACCTTTCAGTTGAAGATTGTATTTCCAGTTCAGATGTCTACCTCATCACCAAGTTCCTAGCTAAGTTTTACTCAAACAAATTCTTTATCATCTACGGGGAAAAGAAAAGAAAAATCGAAGGGTTGTGACAAACAAGCAAGTTGGTCAGAAGACATAAACAAAAAGATGGAGAAGCAAAGTCAGCTAAAAAATATGATCCAAATAACTAGAACATTATGAGCAATTTCAAATTTAGTCTTCAAACTGACAAATTTTCTTCAACATAGATTCAAGGCAAATTATGGAGGTGTGACTCTAACAAAGCAACCAACCAAACTACATAAAAATATCTCCAACAACGTATTTTCAAAAGCACTATGATACATAACCCAATCTAGTGTACAAAAATTATCTTGTAGACTTGGCATTAAAACTTTTGTGGTTGGATTAGAGTAATAATCGTCTTCACCAGCTTCATTTTCAATTTGTAAATGAACCTGACAACCAATATGGTTTGACCATATGGAAAGGGTTCACCTTGTGAAGCCCAATGGGTTATCTCAATCAGTTCAAATAGGTTGTTTCAAGGTGGAGTTCACTGTAAGGTCTCCAGTTCTAGTCTAGCTGAGGTTCAAGTCTTGCTGAGTCTGACTGGGTTACCAACCACCATTGCAGCTAGTTGTTGAGCTACCCTCCATCAAGATATTCCAGGGAAGAGGGGGAGAATCCTGTGAGTCTTTTCTTGGGAATAAAAGGAGTTTATCTTGTGACATGGTTAATCGTATCCAAAACCAAAGTTTGATTAAGCCCAATGTGTATGAGTGGATCAAACAAAATTAAATCTTACAACCTTGTTTCATTCATGACAGTTGGGTGGATCTAAATACCCAAGACAATGCTAAGTTTTATCTTTTCTACACCAATAGCATTAATAATTGAAAAGGAAACCCAAACCCATGAATGTACATAAGTTTTCAAGTGTATCAAGTTCAGTGAAAAGAGTTTTTTGCATCAAATAAATTGGTTTTCTATTCAAGAGTTAGGATTGCTGAATAAACAAGCAACGGACATTGTTTCCAAACTAAAAGATTCATGGCAAAAAGGGAAAATGGCTTGCAATAGGATATAATTATATTAGAATGCAGATATCTGCAAGTGTACATATTGCTTATGTGATTATTGGATTTTACTGCATAAGAGATTTTAAACCCAATGTTTCAGATGAACTCTTCACTCATAATCAGGGAAACCAATCAGTTGGAAAGAAATGCTGCAAATGAGGAGTGCACCTATTTATTAATATAAGGTAGGAGGGAAATTCATATGCTATGTGTAAGGTAGGACAGAAAGTCACAGGCTATATAATATATATAAGGTAGAAGGGAAAGGAGAGGAGGACAGTATCCTCCTCTCCTTTCCCTTCTACCTTGTATATAGCCTGACTTTCCCTCCTACCTTATACAAGCCCACTCAACACTGCTTTCTATATTACAGTTGGTTTCCTTGATGATGGGTGAAGAGTTCACATAAAATGTAGGGCTTAAAATCTTTTATGCAATAAAATCCAAAAGACACAAACAAGATGTGTAATTAAGCAAAATCTGACAATATAAACAACAGATCACAGATGCAGAGAAGATCAATTAAATACATGATTTACATTTTCTAGAGTGCTTGCTTTCATTAGGAATTTAATCCTATTTCCTTGAATGTTTGTTTACAACCTGTCCAGAAGCTCATTGCAATTTTGACAATATACAAAGCACTGTATGCATGCTAGAAAATAACATAGATTGATAAGGGTCGTATTAAGATACATCTTTCAGGTTATACAAATTCTTCCAACAATGATAGCTGTAGCAATCTCTGAACAACTCATGCTAACTGGAAAAGGTAACTCATCAATGATCTATACCTAGGGCCTGCCTGCTGGAGCAGCTAGTGGACCAGCCTTTCCAGATTTCATCCATGCAGCTTTTGATTGAGCAAGCATCTCATCATAGTTCTGCAAGTCATTAAACAAAATGAAAAGATTTATCATTGTAGAATCAAAGAAAAGAACATAATGAGAAGGAAGTGTAGAATATGTTCAGCAACAATCCTGCAAACCTAGGTTAAATTTTAAGGAAAGACATTTAGTATAAATGAATTAAAAATGGTTAATGCTTACCCTTTTCTCCATGACTAGACCCTGTTTTGGGAGGATCTTATCAGCAATACCATAATCAATTGCTTCCTGTGGGAAAAAGTATCTTGATCTTTGAATATCCTTTGCAATCTCTTCTTGTGTTTTGCCAATTCCTTTTGCCAGTAATTCAATGTAATACTTTGTATTTACTTCCAACTCTTTTGCGTGAAGAAGACATAATTTCATCAGCTGGCCTATAATAAGTATTAAGCACTCCTTTAAAAGGAGCTAAGTGAGCATTTACCTATTACTTAAGAATGACTTTTGAGATTTCTTAAGTAACATCTTAAAAAAAGGGAAAAATATTACCTTGATATACATATCGATGGAAGAACCACTAGATTTATTCACTACTGGCAGGTGCAGTTTTGCTATGATAGAAAAAAGACAGATCATCATCATATTTTTTAACAAAGAATGACTAGATATATGAACCTACTAAGATTGCATAAATTACCAGAAAAAAAACACAAATCTTATTAACATTTTCAGTTGTGTTTCTAACACCTTGTAACCAAGGTTTACAAGGTTTTATCTGATCATTTTGATTACAAATAACAATTATGGTACTAAAAATATTTGGAGGCACACTCTAAAAATAGCAGGACTCAAAAAAATGCTAGATCACAAATATGGTTAAACAAAGAAAACAATATGCATACAATAGGCTGCAACAGAATTTGTCACACAGAAATACGTGAACATGTATGAAGCGTAAGAAGAAAGTAATATTTGGTCACACAAAAATAAGTGAACATATATGAGCATAAAAGTAGAAGAAAGTAAGAATTAAGTTGGTAGTTGGACAAGAGTAGTAGAAACATGTTTGCACCAACTTTCAGAATTACACCAGCATGTCCTCCAATTAGGTAACCTATGGAAGATCAGAAAGTAAGTTTTCTTATTAGATCTAAGAGAATTAGATTGGCCTACAAAATATGTAAATATAAACTCAAAAGGATGACTAAAAAGAGACGCCATGCATCCAACCTAAAGTTGCTTAACGGGTGATACTTTCATTCCAGGATAGCAAAGTGACAAGAGTAACCAAAATAGGACTTCATCGTGAAGCCACCAATACTAGTAATCCCTTATAACTAAAGAAAAATATAGAGAGCAATCCCAATTTGATCAAATGAGCCAAACGGCTACATGCATAGTTTAGGTTATCGTTATAAAAAATTAGATTGAGAACTGGTTTTGTTATATCTAATATAAAATGATTGTTCTGAGCTACTTAATATAAAATATAGAAGAATCCTCCAATATAATTCTGATAGTACACTTTTGACTCTAAATATGCCTTTCCATTTGGTCATGTTTATTAGATGCTTAAAAACTTGAGATTAAAATCTCAGTAATTTAAAATTTTACTAAATATAGTGCAAAATGAGATAACAAGAGAAAATGACGATGGACTGTAAATTTATGTAATAGAAGTCCCTGTACAAAAGGAGTACAAGAAATATGCCAATAATATAATGTATATATTTTATTACATCTACTATTGGAATACAAAAGAAGACTAAATACATCATATCTAGGTTATTTTGGGGAGCTTATTCAAGATGCATCTCCATAGTTAAGCAAACTGATCCCAGAGCAGGAGGGTGATGACCTCCTTGGAAATAGGAGTAATGCACAAAATGTGAGAATTTTTTTTTCATGTATAGACCCATGCTCCTCCATTACTCGGAAGGAATCATGCTAATTTCCTCTTGTATACACTTCTTCCATTCAGAGCTTGAGTTGGGCGAGAATTTTCATGCTGCAATACGTAACATATACATTCTACTTAAAAAGAAAAACCACAATGCATTCAAAAATTGAAGTCATTTTATTAAAATGTTTTGCTCTAAATAAACTCATGCACTCCTTCATAAGTAGAGACATTTAATTCTAGTGAATAGAAAGAAACTAAAGAAAACAGAACTGAAATTGTGCTCTACCTTGAGAGCAGCATATAACATATCCACTTGCATGGGAGAGACTTTGCGTATCTGTAAAAGTTAGAAGATGGAATCAGTAAATCCCAAACCCATGAAGGTTAATCCAACTTCAAGTCTGCATAGATAAATCCTAGTAAAGAAACTACTTGCTATATAGAAATGCAAACACAGAACCAACATTAAGGTTCTTATATCTCTTTTGAATGCTTAATGTTTATATTAAGCAATAATACCCAATAAAAAAATATAAATCCCCTGTCTTTTTCTTGAAACACAATTTCAATTAGGTTTTGAAAAAATTAAAATATAAATCCCATGTATTCTTCTTGAAACAAAATTTCAATTAGGTAAGAACCCACATATTTAATAAAATAATAATTACAATTCGAATGTTTGCTCAAATAATTTTTATTTGGAATTATAAAAAACAAGTTATGTGTGCAGAAGAATCTTAATTTAGCATGGATGTATACTAGTATGGAAAAACTGAAAAGACTGTGTTCATAGTATAGTTTAAAATTTTTTATTGTCCCCTGAATTTCCCTCTCTGTGTGAGGTCAGGGTTACTGCTGCGAGAGTCTGGTTTCATTGCATTGGTAAAATGCATAGTCTATATGACACAAACAAACCAACATTAAAGAAAGACATGAGAGTTATTTAACGCTGAGATGGATGATACTCATTAATTAATATAGGTGGCAACAAGCACAAAGGTTCTTATATCAACACCGATCTGGATCTGCCTCCCACACCATCCATTGGTTTTTCAGGAAAGATCCACCCTGAAATCTATATGAGATAACTTGGGGAAGTTTATCAAAGTAATAGATATTAGAGACAAAGTGGTCCCAATACTCTTGTGCACACATTTGCATGGAAGTTTCTCTACACAAAGTACCTTGTATATAATGAGGAGATACAAAGAAGACTCCCACTTTAAATTTGAGGTTGTAACATCTCTGCCCCATGTAGAAATCTCGTTACCATCAAGAATGCTAGCTTCCCTTCTGAAAGCAACGGATTCTAGTGGCTTGGGGGACCACTCCGAGATATTTCTTGATTTCCCTGTTCTTAAGTTTTTTGACTCCTCTCTATAATCTACACTAGATCATGCACCTTCTGCACTACTTCTTGCACATCAAAAAAAGTAGTCGGGGCATTATCCATTTTCAAGTGAAAATCTATAGTTTTTTTTTCTCCTAAATATTTTTATTAATATTATTTACATGAAACACAAGTTGAATCTTGACACGAGGAGGTAGCTGTGACATATAACCCACTTTATTGTTTCTATGAGTCAGTGTGAGCGTTAAAAGTTTATGCACTATCCTGTGGATCATAGTTTGTTTCTAGTCATGATATAACTTGGTTCTTCCTTGTTTCAATGTTCTTAAATTCTTTGAGATTCGTTTACAACATTTTTAGAGAGAGTTATATTTTTCTATCCAAAAAAATTCTATGTCAAAGCACAACTAAAATAAGAGGATCATGGCCATACATAATGTCATAAACAACATTGCCATGCTTGCAGCAACATGCTTACTATTATTGTAAAAAACTCAAGTATAGGAGTCTTTCCCTGGAGCATATCTTTCATGACCTAGTTACTAATGGTTAACTCTTCTTCAACATTTCATAGACTAGATAAGTAATTGTCTCCAACCCAATGAATGCATTTGTATAAACTAGGAGACTACAACTTGGTGACTAATTCAGTTGATACGGTAATGGCTCCTCTTCCATCCATATATATTCATTATAAAAGCTTATATTTTAGATGGGAAGGTATTAAAGAATCAATTTCCATACATAAGTTGAAAGTGAAATGCTTTTAAAACCTCATCCTTTACAATTTTAAAATTCACAAGCCATACAATCCTACCATTCAAAAGGCCTAGCATATTAACTTGGTAGGATCCTACCATTCAGAATGCCTACCATTCATATTAACTTAAACTAGAAACCTCATACACTATTCTTAAACCTCAGTGTAGATCTCAAACCTTACCCACTAATCCACTTACCTACTATTCATCTTCAGAGCCTGTCTTTCTTGGCTTTTTCTTCATAATTTATGGCCCATCAGACTGTCACTGATCCCTGTACCTAAAATTTGGCTGAGTCCTGAGGCTACAGATTATCTATGAATTTTGAATCTTTTTCACTTGTAATGTTTGTACTTTGTAGAAAGGCTGTACTTAGTAAATTTGTTGAGAGCCAAATTTTAGCTATGCCTTCTCCCGAATATGACATACAATAGGGAATAGACTTTTTTTTTTCAATGTAAGTGGTAATGGGTTGTATTAAATATAGGTGCGGCTTAACCCATATAGTGAGGATTACAGAAATTACACGAGGCTTAAAAGCTTGAGTCAACTCCCCACCCCAAGTAGGATGAGAAGGGACCTGAAGCTTGAGTTTCCTTCTATTTACTTACATCCTTTATGTCCTGATGAGCTTGTTACATAAAAGACAACATAAGCAATAGATTCTAACTCACTGATTTTACCTGACTACAAAACTTCTTAATCGGAAGGAGGGTCCTAAGGGAGCTCTTTGACAAAGCCTTTTTACCAAATAGGTGAGTTCTGGATTTCATTTTTATGATCCTATTTTCCTTAATGATCCAATGTTCTGCTTCCTGTGATGGGGGATGGAGTTCTTTAACCACGACAAAGTCTACAGGTATGTGGGTTGATCCCATCATTGCATCTTCTATGCTGGTTTGAATTGCTGCTACTGTTTTGGGGACTATATCTTCCATTATGCAATTCTCTGATAGCTGGGGTGTGGTTCCTTCCCTGGAAGTTACCTCATTGCTAGGATCTGTGGGAATGGGGAGCTACCTCTTCAAGATCCAGAATCTGAAGCCTATTGCCTTCATTGTTAGGGATCTCTAAATCAACTAGAGATTGGAAATGATTGTTGTTCAGGAGATTTCCCTTATCTTTCAGTTGTCAATTTTATGAAGGCTGCTTTTTCTTATGAATCACAATTTTAAACTGGTTCTTATTACCCTGTTTCAAATTGTTGCAAGGAAGTTGCAACTTATTCTGACTGAGTAGCTTGGGATTTTTGGTAGTTTCATGAAAAGTGCCCATATTTATGCTACATGTTGCATTTGAAAGACAAACTTTGATAGTCCAGATGTTGGAGGAAGATCTTTTGAATCATATGGAGTAAAATGTACTATGCTAGATTTTGGTAGGTCAGCAGGTACTTCTATATTGGGGGTGTCTAGCAACGTAGAAGGAGCCGAGTGAAACTCTATAGTCTTGTAATAGTGTCTTTTGTAATGCTTTATAGTCAATGGTATTGGAGGGACCATGGTTATGTGTCCCATGTTACTGGGTGTTCCATGGTATTGACATAAAGTGATGTTATAAAAGAACCTATTGAGAATTGTAAGGCACCAAGTCAGGAGTGAGTCGTATCTCTTGTGGTGTTCATTGTCAGTGTGAATAAAATCATTGATAGTGAGTGATTAGTGAGTGATTAGATCTTAAAGAGGGAGTCTCTCAGAGACTTGGGCGTGAGGGATTCACTTAAAGCCAAGGCTTGTTGAGATTGCTGAGGGTTTGGGCATGGTTGCAGCAAGGGAGAGTCAGGAGTTGACCGAGATCTGGTGTGCATATCCGATATCCTGGTGTTGTAAATGTTGTTTTAACAAATCTGCAATAAAGACAAACTGTTTGCTGGTTTTCCCCATTGGGGTTTCCAGGGTACTTCTTGTCTTTAGTCTTCTCCGTGTTTGGTTGTGATTTTTAGCATGTTATTAATTAATAATTAGTGTTAGAATAATAAACCGATAGTATTTACCCACTTAGACATTATTTCATTTATTTTGTCTTATTTGCCTAGTCCATGAGTCCCACCATGTGCAAGTTGCTAATTGCCTATCCATAGAGGTCAAAATTGCCATTATTGACTCATGGAGCACTTGGGAAATCCTTAGGAATCAAATCTGCTTTATTCCTGGCCTCCTAGGTGCCCATCTGCTTTTTCTGCTTTATTCCCTGCTTTTTCAGTGTTTTAAGGCACATAGGAAAGCAAGATTAGGTGAGGTGAATCAGCTTTGCTGCCTCTTCCTCCTCCACTCTTTCCTCCATGAAAAAGCATGTATGAGCTGCCATTTTACCACTCTTTAGCTTTCCCATGTGCCCTTGCTAATTCGTGGGGTCCTTGATAGATTTGGGATTAGCTTTTTACACCTAGGGGGGATTTGCCTATTTTGGGTAAGCTTGCTTTATGCTAGATTTGGATGCTTCCTTATGCATTCTATTTGCTCATGTATTCTATATATTCAGTAGCCTATGTTATTACAGGGTTGACTATTGTACACTCAGTTAATATAATTTTGTGTTACAGCTCCATATTCAGTCTCCATTGTTGATAATTTTGCATGATCAATTGTTAATTGTTGTGGGTGAAATTAATCTACTGCAGGCCTGAATTTCTACTGGTATCAGAGCCATTGTAGGTTGTTACTCTCCTCCAAAAATTGTTTTGCAGGTTCAACATCAAGACTGGGAGCCTTCTACTGACAGCCGGGACATATTTTCTAAAGCTATGGATTCACATAAAACTATCCTCACTCCCTTCAACTATTTTGAATGGAAAGCAGAGATGGAGATCTTGTTGAGAGCGAAAGGCCTCTATAGGGTGACTATGGCTACAGAAGCAGAGCCCAATGCTGCTGCAGAGAAGATCAAATGGCACAATCGGAGAGATGAAGCTTATGGCCTCCTATGTCTCAGTATTTCCCGAGACCTCTTTTTCCATCTCGATGGATTGACTTCACCGGATCAAGTATGGGAGAAACTTTATGAACTCTTCGGAAAGACAGATGAGATGAGGGGACACCAAATCGAAAATGAATTGATTTCCCTGAGTCCCAGTAATTTTGAATCCCTGCAGCTATATTTCTCCAAGTTCAAAGCACTAGTTTTGCAGCTGAAACAGTGTGGTATTGAAAAGAAAGATGAGCATCTCGTATTGTCCATCCTCTCGAAGCTAGGGCCTGATTACTCAGTCTTTGTTTCGACCTTATATGCCACAAAACTCACATCTCGAACCTGGAAGATGCCTAGCCTTGCATATTTCATGGAATCTCTCACACAGGAACAAGACAAGCTGGTGATGATGGGCACCATCAAACCTTCCAAAGACCAAGCCCTGGTTGCTGAAGATTCGAGGGTGGATTCAAAAAGAAAAAATAAAGCTAAAAAGCCACCTGAGAAAGGAAGAGACAAGAAGCAGTCTCCAGAGGATCAACAAGGTCCCAA
>LPNX010233120.1:246156-258745 GCA_001517045.1 Pseudotsuga menziesii
GATGGACAGCTGGAGCTAGATTGGTACTCGTGTGACACACGGTCCAGGGAACCATTCTTGCTACCACTATACCCCTAGGTGCCCCACACCCACCCGCGAGACATGGGACACAAGTAAACCCAGGTGGGATTTGATCTTGGACCTCCTTTACAACAAGTGACTTCATATCAAGCGATGCCAATAAGCCACACCCGTTTAGGCGTATATCAAATGGATGTCTTAATGTTATTAGTTATCCTTATATTAAGAATAATATTGAACCATGGTATCTTTTTCTAAAAGACTTTAATCGCATATATGTAAAACTTGATCAAACAACCACTAGAAGTTGAAACATACAATATTGAAATCCATGCATGCTACTTAATACATACTAGTTGAACATATGCATAGTGGTTTGAAGAAAAGCAAGTATGTTTTTGGGGTAGCGATCAATACAAGTGAATCCCATTCTTCAACCCAAACAACTACCACATTAATCTAAAAACACCATGTGTATTGACTTTTTGAGTCTTTCTTGAACACATTGCTAATGCTTAAAAATATAATCTATGCTTGAATGGAACAATCTTTTATCTAATTTAACTACTTGAATAAGTATAAATATTAGTAAATACTATAGAACATTTTTCAATCTAGATCTTCAAGATGGTTACTTTGAACACTTAGGAAGACTTTGTAGTCTAAACAACTAATAACAATAACCATCATATAGATCCATAAATACACCCTAAAATATTTCACAATGGAAACCTCAAGACGATATTCATCCCCTTTTATGGAATGGGATGGATTGAAGATACTCTAATTTGAACTCATTCGGAGTTGTCATAATGGTAAGGGAAGATTAATGAGGTTTCAATACCCAATTTTGAGATGGGTACTCAATCTATTCATGGAAATTTATGATTGTGGCTACGATTAATTTCCACAATATAAATTAAATTCATCATTTTCAAAGAAACCTAGATGTTAAAAAATAGTCTCCCAAAAACATTATTTCAATAACCACTTGCAACTAGTTATTAATATAATACACCAAAACACATTGTTGTAAAAACAATCATTGAAAACAAATTCAACTAAAAGAACATTTCTTCAATATACTTTGTAGTTGCTCAACACCAACTACTTGGAAAAGCCTTAACATATTTTGCAATTAATATAATGTTCATTGATTTAAACACAAGATTCAACATATAAATAAGTAGTAAAAGGAACCAATCACACTTAGCAACTACTAAATTCATGCATAACTAATATATTTTATCATGCATTCAGAAAAAAACATTTCCTTTATAGGTTCAGATATTTATTTTTAAGAATTAATTATGGAAAAGTAAATACAATAACACTCATGATCACCACTATACCATTGATACCATCTACAAACAATTTTTTAATCTAATTTTTTTTTACAGAAATAATTGATTATTTTTCAATAACCGCCCAAAGAAGTTTTGATGGAAAATGAATACATACTTGATTGAAAATCATTTTCTCCTAGAGTACCTTGCTTAAACCCACATTAAATCTCAGTTTCAAAGTATTTGTTGCAATACAAACCTTTATAACCTCCTAACTTGCAAAAACTATACTGAACTTGAAAAGTTTCTTAGCAAACTTTTTGAACACACAAACAAAATTTTAAAATAAACCAATTATTTTCCTTTTTAAAATCTAATAAACCAAAATTGGTCTCAGTAAACTTTAATCATCATCACACAAACTGCATTATCATCACAAACTGCACCAAATACATTATTTTATCTAAATAAAATCCCCCAAAACATATTATCTTAGTACATAAATGAAAGAAAAAGGAAAAAACAAAAAATCTATAAAAAGAAATGTCGAGTATTCACAATCGTTACAATCAAACCTAGTCATTGAAGTCGTTTAAACTTCTGTATCAGTCGTTTAAACTTCTTTGTCAACTTTCCGTTGCTAAAGTTGCTGTGATCGTAGTATTTATAAGTATGGAAGGGGGCGAGATGTCTATTGTTTGCACCAGATGTCAACTGTTTGCAGGTTAATGAATGAAGAGAATGACTGCCTGCCCGTATTATCTGTTTTATTTATCATTACATCTTAATGTTTCAGCTTCTGAGAATTGAATTGGATTGATCTGAATCCCAGTCTCTCAAGATTTGAATTGAGTAAGTCACAGGCCGGTTGAATTCGGTATTGATTTGAATTGGATTGATCTGCAAACATGAAGCTACAAATGGAGAAAGAAGTTGTGAATGCAACTTACTAATTTACATTAGTAGCATCTAGTATTGAAAAAGGATTATTTGAAAAGGATTATTTTTCAATGTTAATTTTTTTAAAATATACATATTTTTATAAATCAATTTATAGATACATTATTAGATAAACTTTTCTTTGTTGTAGTTGTAGCTACAAATAGATGAATATATTTGGTAAAATGATGTTTAAATTCAACAACCTACAAACATGTAGCTACAAATGGGGAAAGAAGTTGTGAATGCAACTTAATAATTTAGGTTAGTTAAATGAATTTCTAAAGTAGGTTAGTTTAAATCATAGTAGCATAATTCGAGTACCAATATGGATTCCAATCCAATTGGATACGGAAAAAATACAGCTAAAAGTTACATTAAAAGAATTATGATAGAGATGCAATTAGTCATCATTGTGTATTGTAGATGGATACTTTAGAAGATGTCTGAGGTCTCCGCTTGTGGGCAAGCCAACTCGTTGCATGGATTTGGTGGCATGGGTGCAAGTTTCAATTATTTTCTTTGCTATGCATTATGTCAGATCCAATGATTGTAAAAATATAGTTGACTAGTTATTTTGTATCATAACCATTTCATTTTAAACAAAGATAATTTCAGGGTTTCGAAGCCATCTCATCCAAAAAGTTTGACAAGAATCTTGACTCTAGAATAGGTTAGTGGGGACATATTGTTTGGGCAAGATATGATAGGATAAAGGACATACCTGCTTAGCCTTCTAAAGTTATCGAACGAATGCAAGACACCCCATAATTTGTAAGGAACATCTGGATGTCTATAAAGATTTGTGTTATGTTTTTCGGGATGAAAAATAGTTAAGCCCATACATATGCATGGGTGAGAAAAGAAACAATTTCCTTTTTTCGGGAATGCTTAGAGGCATTAGCATATGAGGGTTAGAGGTTGTTGGAAAGGGTTTCTAACCCCACTAAGGGTGAGCTTCTTGAGGCAATAGTAAAACGGTGGGGTAAAATTTTCCTCGTTGTGGAATAACAAGTTAACCATCAAGTAGAAGAAACAACATAAAACACCTGTAGTGAGATGTTTCTATCTTCAAAATTAAAAGATTCTATGTAAGTAAAACAACTAAGCGATTCATGTGAGAATGGTGGGTTTATCTATGCAAACTGTTGCAATTTGTACTAGAAAAATCAATATTGCGGCATTTGAAAGGTCGATGTGAGTTCCTCAACGAAGGCAAGTTAGGTTCAATGTAAAAAATACAAGATCTAAGTCCATGCAAAATGAAATAATTTGAGAAGTGAGAAATTACAAGAACTTATTGAATATTCATGTCTTGAATGCATGCTAAAGCAACTGGACCTGGAAATCATTCGATAGGGGAAGACAAGAAACCTTTCAGTATTCCATAGAACATTACCATTTCTTGTAATGGAAAGGAAGGGGATTGTGTGACTAATAGCCACATAATCTTTTGTAAATGCAAGGAATGTTGAAAAGGGAAATCAAAGAACTTGTCCCACTAGTATAGGCATGTTGGCTGCTAGGGTGAGAAAATGGAAGCAAGGTATTATGGCATGTTGGCTGCTAGGGTGATGGTAGGTTTTAAGGATCCACCCACTACGGGGAAAATGAAACACTATTATGGCCTAATCTATGTCTCTTCCCTCTAGCAAGATATGCAAAACTAGTAATTTGTTGATTCACCCAAACCATAATTTTTTTTTATGGATTGCAATATGTCATCTACTATATACTATAATTTTTTCAATAGGTCAATCCTCATATTTATGACATCCTATGCACCTTTATTCTATCTAATATGCTTTTGTCAACTAGCATCCATCCTCTTAATTTTCTCTCCCTAGTGCTAAATGGCATATGCCCTTTTGGGATAAATAATAGAATTCCACAACCACTAAGGTCATATAATCCTAGTGTAGCCAATATAAGAGATGTTGATTACAACCTTTGAATTTAACACTCTGATTCCATTTGTACTCTCCAAATCCTACGTTCCTATCACATTGGAACAAGTTGATTGATTTTCCTTTTCCACATTCCATGCATTTATAAAGGATTAAGTGGTTGTTAGTTCCATAATCACCTTGCTTCCAATTACAAAGAAGAGGAATTTTCTTCAAAACAAAGAAACTTTTATTGTTTTTCCCTTCAAGATGATTCATGGGGTCGGTTGGTTTAGCGTGCATTTGCGACATGACTATTCAACAAGGTATTATAATTTCTCAATGCTCAAGTTATCACAATCTGCATGAACCTAGATATTAACATTTTTACATTGAACACAACATCCCTTCAATGTTGAACTCCTATAGACCTTCATGCAAATGCCACAATACTAATTGATCTAATACAACTTGTAGTAGTGTGAACAAATCAGCTTGTCATTCTTTGATGAATCACCTAGTTGTTTCACATTCATAGACTATTAATTTTTAAGATGGGAACTACTTACTACAGTTGTTTCATGGTGATTATCATACTTGATGGCTATCATGTTGATCCATAACATTGTATTTAGAAGGAAATTAATCCCCAATGGTCGCCTCAAGAAACTTGCACTTAGTGTGGTTACAAACCCCTTCTAACGATTTCAAATCCTCATATTCTAATTCCTCTAATCATTCCAAAAAAAAGGACACAATATATTTTCTCCTCCACACATATGCACAACCATGACAGTTTTTCATCCCCAAAAACCTAACACAAACCCTCCCAAGAACCCAAATGTTCTTTACAAATTTTGGGGCATCTTGCATTGGTTCAATAACTTTTGCAGGCCAAGAAGGGATGTCCTTTCTCCTGAAAAATATTTCCAAAACAATATATCCCACACCAAGTTGTTCTAGACTCAATAATTCATTCAAATTTGGTGGAGGATATGGCTTGGAAACCCTAAAATTATCCATACTAAAAATAAAATTGTAAGGATCCAAAATAAACAAACAACTATATTTTTACAATCATTGGATCCAACATAATGGAAAGCAAAGCAAAGCATTGCAATTTTCACTCATGCCAACAAATACTTCCAACTAGTTGGCTTGAAGAGGCCCATAATACTCAAGCATCCTCTAAAGAATGCATCTACAAAAAAAGAGCGATGGAATCCATCTATATCGTAATTATGGTAATGTGAATTTGGTTTATGATAATGAACAAGTATTGTGATAGAATAAACTTAATTTCAGTTTCTAATTGTGTGATATTGTCATTTTAGTAAGGGATGTAGTTTTGAGAATTCGTAAAATATCTAATTACATTCTTTTTATTATATAAGTATTACTTCAAAAAAATGTCTCAAAGAAAAAATAACCAACCTTCTATCAAAAATTTCTTTGCATGGTATTCTACATCACAAGTTTCATCACCTAATAGATATAATTGTAATTATTTTGAAGAATGAAGAATGTGGTGACGAATTTAACGGGGTAGAACCTACCACTCAAAAGAAGAGAAAAATAAAATTAAGAACGTAGTTTCAGGAGCACAACAAAGATTGGTTTAACTTCATGATGTTGGTAAGCCTATTTCATAATTCCATGAAGTTCACTTAATTATGCTTGTAACCTCTTTTATAATTCCATGAAGTTCACTTAATGATGCTTGTAACCTCTTTCATAATTCCATGAAGCTTAATTATTCTAGGATGCATATTGCTTTGCTTTCCAATGATGTTGGTTAAAATGCAACTTTTAATTTCCGGACAACTCATTATCTATTTAAAAAGTACTTAAACATGGTCCCTATATATATTTGTAAAGTTTATAAATTTACACCTAAAATATATAGTTGTAACTAATTCAGATAATAAAAAATTATCACAACAAAATTTGAAGTACATATATATTTTTTTCATTGATTTCAATTCAATATGGCTCATGAAAGATTAGTTATTTATGAACTAAATGACATTAATGGGACATTACTTGTGTCATGTATTTCAAACAAGATGCAGAATGTACATGGATTGAGAAAATGTTCAAGAAGTACAATGAATATCAACATGCATATGAAGTGAATCTTAGATAGTTTTACAAAAAGTGTAATTGTCAAGACACAACACCATTAAATGCATAAACATAAAAGAAAATTCCTTAAATATTTAAAATTCTTCTTTCCTTAGAATATTTCTATATTTCATATACCCTATCCCATTCCACCACTCAAGAATCAAGCCATGTTAGTTGCATGATCATTAATGTATGGAATGTAGATAGTGATAGTTTTGTTTTTTGCACATCCTTTATTATCTTGTCCTGAAAATCCTCTCTAATGCACCACTAAATTTGCAATAATAGAAAGTATTGTCTTATGTAGCATTGATATGCAAGGAAAATTTGTATGTAACTCTATGACATAAAAATTACTCCAAGAATATTTCATGGATGATCCCTCACAACTAACACATAGCATCAACAAATGTATCCAACTCTTTTAAATAAACTTCAGAATAAAATGTTGATTTTTTTCTTCCCTATCACCTAAAGTATGTTGCAGGTGTTGGAAAAGTATTTCAAGAAAACATTTTCAATTCCATTCTCTTCCATGGAAATCTTGTAAATAATGACAAGAACTAAACATCATTGCAAACTTGAAAAAAACAATATCGTGGAATTTTCTAATCAAGCTCTCCACAAGAGATTGAACATGATATTTTATAAGTTGTTTGCATCTCTCTTTTGAACCTTCAGTGCGATATTTCCTTATTTTTTTTGTGTATAAACATAATCACCACATGCATGTATAATTGATACAAATCAGAATTTATGCCTATGAAAAATTCTCTCTTTATTACAATATTTTACATAACCGAATTCGAGGCATCTAAAAATTCAAATAAGTATCATGTTCTATCTACAAATATGTCACTATTTAAAACCCACCTTTTTTAAGACTTTATAGTAACATATATGGTTTACCTTAAAGTGGTAACATCAACTTACTCTTATTGGAATTTCTTTTTCAACATGTTTAGTTCACACATTATATACGCAAGCAGATGTAAGCAAAATTGCAATGAAAATCTCATTTTCTTATCATACCATATGTCCTTCCTTTCATTCTTCCACAAATTCAAATGGGAGGCATCAATACAACAAGCCTTTCAATGACTTGTTCCTTTGATAAATTTCTAACTCCATCAATTTGAAGAGCATGAAGAGTTTCAAGTTACCTAAGTTCTTGTAGAGCAATAAGTTGACTATTTCTTTTGGTAGAATTTTGCACCCAAGAATATACTTTATTTTCTAATTTTCAACAAAGAACAATTCAGGTATTCTTTTGGAAGCATTTGATGTAGCTAAAGATTCATGATGAGAAATATGATGAACAAATACAAGATTAGGTACATCTTTTCCAAAAAAAAGTGACAAAGTTATTTTCATTGGCGCCCATTGATGAAGCACATTTGTGAAAATTATTATCAATCTTTTATTTGAAAGGCTCCTTGCTTCCATTAATTCATTGATTGCATCACATGTTGGTTTTCATATTTCATCACAAACATTTACGAGCTTCAAAAATTATGAAATTGGAGGCCCCAACCCCTTTGAGTATAGAAATGTAGCATAAACCACAATATGTTTCTCTAAACTATGATCTATACTTTCATCTAGCATCAATGAAAAAGTAGGGCTATCCAACATTCTTGATATGTGTATCTCTTCAAAATACTCAGATATAGAAAAATGAATTATTTTGCATCCATGTGATTTGTATATGATGTGCAGTCTTTATCCTTTGGCATGTTTGGTGTTTGTAAGGACATTGCAAACCAGAAAAGAGATTCATATTTTGAGAAGGGTAAATCATCTTGCACCATCCAGTAAAATAATTCATAGGTGTGATGACTCTTTCCATTTCACTTGTGAATGATTTTGGATGCTTGTGCTAGCATGAACAACTAATGAATCATGGTATAAACTAGAGAAACCAATGCCAATTCCCCATAGTCCGGTTCCCTTATGTGTTTCACAATATATGCATTTCATAAATGTTTTTCCTTCACATTTTTCTTGTCTTGACCAATTACTTAGTTTTCCATTGCTTACAAAACTCTTTTCTTACTTTTAGTTTTCTTTTATTCTTAGTGCTAGGTATTTCTTCTTGAAATTATTCATCTCATTATTTATTATGTGCCAAATATATAAGTCTCAATTCAATTCAAAATCAATGATATCTCTATCACACAATGAAACTTGTGATGTAGATGACCATCTAAAGTTATTTTTTATGGAAGACCCATTCTTTTTTATTTAAGAATTTTTTTTATGTATATACCTATATAATAAAAATAATATAATTAAGCATTGTACAAATTCCCAAAACTACAACCCCTCACTAAAATCATGATCTCACGCCATTAATAACTAAAATTAAGGCTATTTTATCACAATACTGCTCTGTTTTTGTAACTCAAAGTTACATTACCAAAATTATGGTATAGATGCATTCATCACTATCTATTGTATATGGATTATTTAGAAGATGTTTGAGGTCTGTTGATGTTTACAATATATCCAGTTGCATGAATTTAGTGGCATGGGTGTGAATTGCAATGATTTTCTTTGTTGTGCATTATTCCAGATACAACGATTGTAAAAATATAATTGAATGGTTATTTTTGGATCCTACCTATTTAATTTTATGCAAGGATAATTTTATGGCTTCGAGCCATCTCCTCTACAAAATGTGATGGTAGTCCTGAGTTTGGAACAAGTACTTGTGGAAGATATTTTTGGGGAAATATATGACAGGAGAAAGGGCATATATGTTTAGCTTGCTAAAGTTATTGAACCAAATGCAAGATGCCCTACAATCTATAAGGAACATTTGGGTTTTTGGGAGGATTTTTTTTAGGTTTTTGGTGATGAAAAGGAGTTAGGCACATACATATGCATGAGTGGGAAAATAAACGATGTAATTTTTTTTGAATGCTTGGAAACATTAACATATAAAGGTCAAAAAATATTGGAAAGGGTTTCTAACCCTAGTAAAGGTGATTTTCTTGAGGCAATAGAGGAATCCATTGTGGAAGGAATTTATTCTAAATATGGGGTCATAGAATAACAATATATCCATCAAGTAGAAGAAACAACATGCAACACATGTAGTTAGAATTTTTCAAGTTCAAAACTAATAGAGTATATGCAATTGAAAGTACTAGGATATTCATCTAAGATTGGTAGGTTGATCTATGAAAACCGACGCAATTTGTTTGGGACAAATCAACATTGTGGAATTTGCAAGGTCTATAGGATTTTCATAGCAAAAGAAAGTTGGGTTCAATGTAAAAATTTCAATATCTAAGTTCATGCAGAGTTTAATAATTTGATCAATGAAAACTTACAATACTTGTTGAATATTCATGTCTTGAATGCACATTGAACCAATTGACCTTGAGTATTATTCTCAATGGGGGGAAATAAACCTTTCATTTTTTTAAAGCGTATTACAGTTCCTTGTAATGGAAAGCAATGGGATTATGTGAAAAATGGACACTTAATACTTTGTAAATGCAGGGAATGTTGAAAAGGAAATTCAATCAATGTGTTTCGATGGGATAGGCATGAGGACTTTAGGGTGAACAAATGGAAGCAAAGTGTTAAATTGGTGGGCTCCAATCAACATCTCGTAGATTGGCTCCACAAATATCATGAATATTGGTATTGTGGCCTTCGATTATTTACCCCAAAAGACAATACACCATTCAATACTTTGGATATAAAATTAACAGGATGGATTTTAGAACCATGTGAGTTGATCAAAGAATCTTAGATAACAAAAGGTGTTCAATATTCCCTCAACATGAGGATTGGATGTTACGGAGAGAAATTCCTATGGCTTGGGGTACCACAACAGACAGCTAGACTCCAGAAATCAATCTTTCCCAATATGCAATAGAAATAAAATATCTAACACTAAAGGATCGAACCTCGTACCTTATTCCGGATGGTTGAAGTAGATCCCCGTTGAGCTTTCCAATCTTCAGCTTGAATTGTTATAGCACGTCCTCAACAACAAGTAAACGATACAAGCATACTATATTTCATGGTGTTAGATCTATTCTAGCATATATAATCAATAATGTAAAAGCATTTGACATATTCCAATGGATACAATATTCATTCAAATACACATTACTGCACAGGAAAAGATATTTCTATTAATATGAATCAAAGATTACAAGTGACAACCTCTGACAGCACGTCTGTGAACCGGAGAAACTGAATCCCCCACTTGGGCCTCCACCACCTCAATCCTCCATCACTCCGATAGCAAGCTTACTAGCAAAAGGCAAGCTTGGGAAGAACACAACAGTGCTCCAAGGGACAAAGGTATGCAGACTCAAGCATAAGTTCTGGCAACAATGGACTATAGTTTCGTTACTCTCAATTCTCTCTTATGCTTTCAATGTCTCAATGGGTTCCTTATAAAGCTTTTCAAATGGATACTGAAAGGTCGAATCTGTGCGATCTCCAGGCATATGGAAGACCAAGAGTCATATGAGTCGGATCCAAGTCAAGGAACGCTCCAAAGGATTTTGGATTATGCACACATCCTGATGTATGTGACTATAGAGGGAATATCCGTGTATGTACGCGGTTATCGGGGAAAAGGCCGTGTATATCATTTTTCTTATGTTTTTAGGGATGGTCAAGGATACATCAAAAGACAAAAAGTTTTCCATAGGGGCTAATGAGTCTGCAGCGGGACAGGGGAAGGCCATACAATGTGTGATTCACCTAGTGTGGTGAAATCCGCTATAACAGATGCCCCCTAATGTATGAGATCAAAGGGGTTATACGATGGCCAAAATACATTATAAGTCCATCCCAGAAGTGAAGTGATGAAGGTACCCAAATGGAAGACCAGCCACCCAATCAGCATAATACCATAATACAACTCTGCATATAACTGCAAATACATATAGCAGTCCCGGATACATAAGAGTACAATGGCCATGAATAAGCATGAAACATGATAACACATATGTGGTCATCGACATGTACAATATACATATATTAGAATCTCCATGATGAAGATATACAAAGGACCATGATCTCCACAAAGGTTGAAGATATATAACAGATCAAGATCTCCATAGTGGCTGGAAATGTCTGACATATACTGGAACAAGTCACGAGAGCTGAAATCTCATGAACACTGGCACGATCAAGGAGGTAGCATATAGTGGATGCCACCAATCTGGAAGGTCTTCTACACACACCGCTATGAGTACATGTCCTACTATGTGAATAGAGGTGTCAAGGTCAAACATAGTAGTCCATCGTCTGATTACCGGTCATTGATGTATACCGTTAACAAATGCGAGATCACCCACCAATAATGAAAATGGGAATCAAGGTACTAGAGTGCAAACTAACAAGTGTGAATAAATGTGTTGAGGTCGAACACTTGAGAGAATCCATCGATCAGGGGATATTGATGTATTCCCAAAACTGTCGATGGCGAGAGAACTTACCACTGATGACTGCAAGTCTCAAGGCACTCAAAATGACTCTAGACTCCAATCCCAGAATAAATGATCTGAAATCAATGGGATGAAATCCGCTAGAAGGAGGGAATTAGGGCATCCCCCATCATCCAACATGAGGTAATCAAAAAGGCTGTATAATATGGAAGAACTCGATCATAAGGTGCACGAACCAGTAACTGTACTGGGAATGGCCGACATGCAAAGTCAAGATAACTGAGGAATGGCCGACTCAGGTTTCAACTTCCTTCGAACAAGAGCATAACGTCATATGGTGACTAAATGAAGGCAGCATAGACTCGATATACAAACTGGGACATCTCTATGACGCAGGAGGCATCAATAGAGGCTCCATAGGGACTGGAAGCTTAACCAGTCGGTGGAGATAAAACTCAGATAAACGAGTACAGCTCCTAAAGTCAAACTATAACCCAACCAATGGATGTGATATACAGTGCTCTGTTCGAAGGCGACACGACTCAACAGCTGCCAAAGATAATATCTTTTCTTGTCCGGCTTTTTGGTTTTTTGAAATTTTTTGGTCTTTTTCAGTTATTTGAAAAGCTTGAAAAAAGAATAAACTAGTTTTATAGTTACAAACTAGGAGGAGACGAGTGTCATGAGGGAAAACAAACTAGTTCCAAGTAGTGGAACATAACTATGCTCAATGCAAGGATACATGTGTAGGATATCGACACTCAGGGGAAAATCCCCTCCCAGTAAAAAGGGAATCAAGCTACGAAAGATATAAAGAAAGGCTCTGCATGGCTAGACATGAGACAAGCTCGGGCTATATGGCTGAAACGCAATGTCAGGGAAGCCAGCATAAAGCTCAATAAGACAG
>LPNX010233120.1:259087-309254 GCA_001517045.1 Pseudotsuga menziesii
GGCACTGAAAACGGTCTTCTACATCACAAATTAGGTCAGAAACGGTCCAAAATGGTTAGAAACGGTCAAAACTATAGGAAAGGGGGTAAAAATTTTCAAATATTTGAAAATTTTTCTATAAATAGTAAAAAATAGAAATCATTTGAAACTTTTACCCATTGGAGCTCTGATTTTCAACTGCAAATTCCAGGAGATCCAGCCGACGGAATTCACAACCGTCTCTTCCAGGTATTTACTCATGTTCTCTGCTTGCATTTCAATATAATTTTTACAAGTTTTCATGGTCAAATGAGTTTTTAAAGGCCAATCTTACATGAGCACTATGGCCCACGTGGGTATCGAGGATTTTTCCATGTATAGGGATGGCTATACGCAGACAAGGGACTGGAAACCGTGTACATACGCGGTTGTTTTCAAAACAGCCGCGTATGACGCCGCGCATAAGGATTTACATGAATCTAATGGACATTTTGGTCAATTTCTCATGCAGGATGGTGCTAGAGTGGCGAGAACGCGAGCATGGTGATGTAGAGGAAGCAGTAAGGGCTGACAGAATGGCTCAAGAAGCTCTAAGAAGATGTGGACTCTACAAGTTTTGGTGCCTAGGTGGCTTGAGGGCCAAACCAGGACTACTAAAGATGCTGGTAGATTATTGGGATCCGGACTCAGAGTCCTTCCGGATAGATGGCATGTCCCTCACCATTGAGGTGGAGGATATCTACTTTATCACAAGTTTATCCAGATGAGGTGAGATGATGAACCTTTGTGCCCGAGGAGGGCCAGGTCATGGGCTTACTATCGATGAGTACATAGCTGTGTACTACTACCCAGAGACTGAGAAGGTGGGGAGCCAAGTTCCCACCAACTCTATACAGGTGTTGGGCCTAAAGGCCATACTACTGACGCTGGGTAGGATAGCAGGCTTAGCATCACTCCATCAGGCCTCTCGGCCACTGATGTTCTATGCGGTGGAGTGTATGACATCGACCATCTATGACTGGAGCACTTCCCTACTGAGCAACATGAAACATCAGCTCAGTGAGTGCAAGGCAGGTAGGATATGGAAATTTGGGTTCAGCAGTATCTTGAGCACATTTTTCTTCGAGCGTGTTCCAGGATTGAGCCCTAGAGTGGATGTTCCTCTCCACAGGGTTCGAGATCCATCCCAACAACGTTGGGCAGACGTGATGTGCAGACTTGGGGGTGGTAGGGTGGCCAACCCTTATCCAGCAGACTTTTTTCCATTGTGGCGATGACAGATTGTTTCCATAGAGGACTATCCTTATGCAGGGATAGACTTCCGGGGAGATCCAGACATGCCATTACCACTAGGATCAACATATGGAGACATAGGTAACGAATCTCGACCCTTACTCTTTTTAAAATTTTTGAATTATTTAATTTTTTTGTGTTTTCTTGATTAACGGAATAAAAAAGACATGGTTTTGGGTGACAATACATAATGACATCTACCATTCATGTGCAGATGTGGGACCATGGCGACCAGAGGGCTTCCCACATCATAGACAGAGGGGAAGAGGAGACGATATCACCGGTGTGGATGCGCAGCGAACACTCCAAAGCATCCATAGCAACTTCGTGCGACTGACTCACAGGGTTCCCATGGCGCAATTCGAGGACTTGCCTAAGGCTATGCAGAGACAGGTGGTGGGTGTACCACGCGCATGGGTGCATTTATTTCGGCAGCTAGCTAGAGCCGTGGTGACATATCATGATCACAACCCTCTTCCACCTCCACAGGACTAGACTCCTGGGAGTGTATCTATTTTGTACTATCGTGTATATGATGGTGGCTTTCAAAGCCCCAATTTTGTATTATGACATTATGTATTACCACATTTTTGATATATAAAAAAGTTTTATGGTGATCGGTTTATTTATTTACATGTGTAAAAATTGTGTTTATGATTAATTTATGATGAATGAAACAAATGCCAATCTAACACATAGTTAGCATATGAGTCAGCAATTTGATTATAATTTCTTGGAATGTGTATATATGTTATATTCTCAAACTGTCATTCTAACAATCTCACACATAAGAATCTCCTCAATAACGTCGGATCTCTAACATGGTACAAACCATTGAGCTGTGACACTACTAACTCTGAATCAAGACGTACCTCAAGAGAGAGAACACCATGCGAAATGGCATCCCGTAGAAGCTCGATAACTGCACTATATTCAACAACATTGTTGGAAGATGGCCGTAGACATACACCTCCTGAAGACAGTACATGACCCATAGGAGTATAAATCACCCAAGCAGCTGAGGCTGAGTGTTGAGTGTGACGGCTTGCACCATCCACGAATCCTATGTAGGTGGAATATTCCATTGACATCTGCCACAAGAAATGGAAACTAATCACAAACCCGATCACGATAAACAAGACCTAACTATGCAAAACAGCTGTACAATAATATACAACAAGCAGCCTTGGCTAAAGATCATGCATAGTATTTTTTGAGATAGAGCCCATTTCTAGGCTTCGCCAAGGCCGTCTCTTCGTAATACACTAACTCGTAGGCACCCTTCTCTAACACACGCTTGACCACGTAAGGAACACACCACATAGGATTGAATTTCCCTGCCCCCAAGGGTTCTTTCGATTAATCCCACAAAAGGACCAAGTCTCCCTCACTAAACACTCTTGGATGGACAGACTTATCGTATTGGGCCTTTACACGACGCTTATTAACCTCTAGAGTCACCAAGGCATCTCTACGTTGCTCATCGAGTTGGTCAAGGTGAACCAAATGCTCCTCCAAAGGCGAAGTGTCTAGTAAGAGTTCCACGGCTAACTTCAACGAAGGAATCTCACATTCAACCAGCAATTTCGACTCCACTCCATGAACAAGCTGATATGGAGAAAAACCAGTGGCAGTCTTTACCGCGGTTCGATATGCCCACAAAGCAGGGTATAACATAATATGCCAATTCGTCTTGCTTTGTGCAATGGTTCGTTGGAGAATGGACTTAAGTGATTTATTCACTGCTTCAACCTATCCATTCGTTCGAGGATAATAAGAAGAGGAGTGCTCTTGCTTATACCCTAACTTGGATGCCAACTCTTCCATCATACGGTTCTGAAAGTGCGAGCCATGGTCAGTGACAAGCTCTCTCAGAATCCCGAACCTATAAATGATTTGGTTGAATATGAAGTGAGCGGATGTCTCACCATCGGATTTTACTATAGGCATTGCCTCAGCCCATTTCGTGAAGTAATCGACAGCCACTATGATATGATGGTGCCCCCCAGCTGAAGCTGGGTTGCAATCCATAAAATCGATCCCCCATTTGGTGAAGGGACCGGCGGTGATAATAGGGTGTAACGGGGCAGGCTTCGAGCGCATATTACGTGCAAACACCTGGCAAGGGTGGCACCTCTTGACCGCTTCAATACAATCCTTGAAGATTGACGGCCAGAAATAACCCGCTCTCAAAAGTTTTTGAGTTGTAGAAATCCCATATAAATGACCACCACACGCCCCTCCGTGGCAATCATTAAGCACGACCTCAGCCTCATCATGAGTTAAACAACGTCGTAAAAGGGAATCTACTCCACAGTGGTACAAAGTATTGTCCACTATGAGGTAGTTCTTGGAGACGTGACGTAATCGACGTCGCTCATCTTGCGAGAGGTGAGTAGGGGTCCTCTGTGTTTGCAAATATACTATGATATCTCCATACCATGGGTCAGCCGTTGAGATCAAGAAAATGTGTTCATCAACGAGCGTATCTTCACATACCGACTCCTCAGCCTCACTTGGAAAATCCGATATGAGCTTTGCAAAGATTAAAGATTTCTTCGATTTTGCCGAAACAAATTCGAGATCAAAATCTTGCAGGATGACAATCCATTTATTATATTTTCCCCCAATCATCCTACATGTGAGGACGAATTGAAACGGATTGACATGGGCAACAACAAAGTTCTAGCAAAGGAGAATATAATGTCTCAAACGTTGCACCGCATGTACAGTAGCTAAGGAAAGCTTCTCAACATGAGAATACCGAATCTTTGCGTCAATAAGGTTTCGGATCAAATAATATGTGACATTCTCCTGGAGCTCCTCATCCTCCTGAACCAAAACCATCCCAATCGTCTCTAAAGACGTGGCCACATATAATAGGAAATCACGGCTATAATCTGGAGGACTAATCACGGGGGCCGATGCTAGGGCTCGCTTAAGTGCATCGAAGGACTCCTGGGCTCGCTCATCCCATTCAAAGGGAGTATCCTTCTTCAAGAGACACATGAAACCTCTAGTCAAATTCACGAAATTGACAACAAATCTTCGTAGGAAGTTTGCCATGCCTTGCAAACACTGAAGATGACGAATATTTCGCGGGGGAGACAACTGAAGTATTGCCTCAACCTTCAACAGGTCGACTCTTATACCCTCTTTTGAAACGATAAATCCTAACAAACAACCTAATTTCACGCAAAAGATGCACTTATGAGGGTTTAATCTAACAGCATAGTGCCGACATCTTTCAAACACCAATCTCAAGTGATAAGAATGATGCATCCTCATGCGAGAATGAGCAGCGAGGTCATCCAGAAATACTTCAATAATGGACTTGAGATCATGGAAAATCAAGGTCATCGCCCGCTGAAACGTAGCTCCAGCTTTTTTAAGGCCGAAAGGCATTTTTCGATACGTAAATGTTCCCCAAGGACAAATAAATGCGGTCTTATGTTGGTCCTCGGGTTTTATTTGAATCTGATTATATCCGGAAAAGCTGTCCATAAAGGAGAACACCTCGCTACCCGCACACTCATCCAAAATCTGATCTATAAACGGTGTGGGGAAGTTATCCTTAGGACAGGCACGATTTAAATCATGGAAACCAGTGCATATACAGATCGCTCCTTGCTTCTTATCCACCAGAATGGGGTTTGAAACCCACTCCGTCAAGGGAACGGGATAGATGAAACCAACTTTCAATAGCTTCTCTATCTCTGCCTTTATGGCGGGTGCTTTCCTAGGATTTACCGCGCGTAAACGCTGTTGAACAAGCTTAGCATTGGGGTAAGTCTTAATCTCATGTTCGACAATCCGAGGGTCAATCCCTAGCATCTCATCGTAAGACCAAGAAAAAATGTCACAGAATTCCTTGAACAGCTTGGTATACTCGCGAATCTCATCTTGGGAACAATCTGCCCCAATGTAGACATTCTCAATTCTACCAGGATTGCGAGAAATGTTGATAGGCATAGTTGATGATATGTTTGCCATGTTTCCATTAGCCATCTGACCAAGAGAGCTTAATGGAACCATGGGTCTACCAACTTTTTGACTAAGAATCTCCCTATAATCCTCATGCTCCAAAAGTTCAAGCTCTGGAAGGAAATATGATCGATGATGAAGTTCCTCCCATGGTGGCTCAACTCCCAACATAGCCTCGATAATCGCTTCATCTGAAGGGAAAACCATATCAAGGAAATCGTGGGCATGAGAAGACTGTACTGCCCATGCCGGCATCACATAGGGGTCTTCCTCCTCTGTCCGTGAAGAAGAAGAACAAGGCCCTGCAGCAGACTGGATACTAGCTTGGTAAGCTATCATGAATGTGCATGCTCGTCTCAATGGCCTCACTCGAAGGACTCGGTGAAGGAAGAATCCAAGGATCTCCCATATGACTTGTGCAAAAAGGCATCGATCTTGTAGATGTCGAAGCACCATCGAAACTAGATCCTATCATGAGGACGGGTGTAGGACAACTAAAGGTTCCCATGAGGGACATATACATACCTACACCCACACTCCCAGTTGCTGGCTGGGAATGTTCAACTTTTGGAACCGAAGCTTCCGAAGATGCAGTAACAGGTGGATTCTTGAATGCCATCTGATCAATCTTTACAATATTCCCATTATGAGGAAAGCATACAACGCGAAATACGGAAGATGCAATGGCTTGCATACTATACATCCAGCTCCTTCCCAATAAGAGATTGTAGTCAAGGGGTGCATCTACCACCTCAACCTCTATCGCAACGGTCTTCCCTCCCAAACGGACTTTAAGGGAAGGAAGGATACCATGCAGCCTAAACGATCTCCCATCAAAAGCAGTTAACATGGTCATAGACTTTGACAACTCAGGAGAACCGATACCATTCCAACAAGACAAAGACATCACAGAAGCAGCAACACCCTCGTCAATCATAGTACGCTTGACGATCATATTAAGACATTCTACATGCACCAAAAGGGACACATAGTAGGGCAAGCGAGGCTGATGTCCTGCGGTTTCAAATTTGATCACTGAGGAAGAATCATCACCATTCACACCAAGAGCGGAATGCAAATCCTTCCTTTGCGACGGACAACTCTGAAGCACTTCCAATGCAGACATCACACAAGGAGTATGTCCCAAGTCCTCGACAACTGAATAATTTTGGGCGGCTCGGGCATTTGGGTTATGACCCGAACGCTTAAGTACCCCCTTAGGAATGCGAGGTGCAGCCTCAGGTTTATCCGCAGGTTTCTCAATGCGCAAAGGGGTTCCTGGTGGATCAGGTTCTTTGCTTGGGTTGGGTTCTGATGAAGTATAATCTTTTGCACGTGTCACAACTTTCGCGGCACGGACCATATTAATGCACCCATGACCACTAGTTTCAGGTGGATCTTCATCACTAGATTGATCATGGGACTTCGAGTTCATATTCTGGTTATGCGGTAAAGGGTTCGTTAACACAGCTGGGCCCTGTGCTATGAACTTTGAAGCTTCATCCATTCTAGGGCACAAGTAAGTGAGGTGATCGTCCTTACATAGCTTGCAAGGAAACTTAACCTTACGTTTATTATGCTTGTCCCCCCCAGCATTTTTATTGTTCTTGTCATTATTATTGGCATTCTCATTCTTATTCCCACCCTTCTTATTATTATTGCTTTTACCCTTTTTTCTATTCCGTCTGGGTTGCTGGTTACCCTTCTGGTCGGACGATTGCACAGCAAGTACATTCGCCGTTTGGGTAGGCTAAGATGAAGCCGTAGCTTGTCCCGAGACAGATTGGTTGATTAACAACTGAGCAACTTGTTTCACAACCGAACCTATAGGTTTCTTACTTGCACTACGCACAATGCCGTTGGCATGTGGTCCAGGTTTGACCTTGGGATCGAAACTAGAATGAGGAGCGTTAGGTATAATCTCATATAACAAACCAGACTGAGCATAGATCAATTCTAGTTCCTGCGCCCTAAAGATGGCTTGTTCCTCATTCTGCACTCCGGATGTGGAAACATCCTTCACGATATACGGAAATAAAGATTTGAGGAACCACTCAAGGAGGAACTCCGGCGGTATAAAGGCTTTAATTAATATCTTCCGTCTATGCCACTTCTGAATATGATCAGAAATATGGGTGGCTTTATCTTACCGAAATGTCGACAAGAGTTCAGTACCAACATCATAGCGCACTGGTAGCTGGAAGTGATTAAGGAAATTCATCGCAAGGTCATCGAACAAAGTAAAGGCACCCCTAGGTAACTCTATATACCATTTCGTCGCAGGCCCTGTAAGGGTGCGTTGAAATAGTCTCAAACGGACTGAGTCCTAATGCAATGAATTGGAAGAGCACCATAGGTGGAATGTCATAACGTGTTCACTCGGATCCTCTCCTGGTTTTCCTTCGAACTTAGGTATGTCCGAAGGAAGCTTGGTAGGGATAGCCGGCCAAGCTGGGTCATGAGCCACAGGATCATTTGTAAGTCTTGATAAGTCAGGTAGATTGAGTGTTGCGAGGAAAGGGAGCCTAGGATGATGAGGTCTAGGGACCGCTCCCTGGTTCATATAGGATTGATTACCACCATGACCTTAGCCATAGTGACCTCCTCCTGTATGACCCATATAGGGTGGCATGGAAGTACCATAATGAGGTGGACCTTGACTAGTAGGAGCTACAAAGCCATAGTTAGGAGAGTAAGCAGGTTGTGAATACCCGCCTCCGTAAGGTGAAGAGACCTATCCATACTGCGTCCCATAATAGGGTCCATAGGTCACCGCTTGCGATGCCCCATGAGACACTCCATAGGTAGGGATATACATTCCGAAAGTAGGAATATACATACCGGAAGTAGGGATATATGTCGTGGAAGTAGCAATATGACCTCTAGGAACATGAACATAACCTCTCAAAACTACGGGTGGTATGTAGGCTTGAGACACAACTGGTCTAGTAATCGCAGTATGGATCTGACTCGTAGCTACGTGCCGACTCAAAGGACCACGTGAATAAGGTGGAGGGTTTACATTTGAAGAACTCAGAAGCGAGGACGAAGGAATCTCTGTAAGAAGAAATGTACTAGTGCCTATCGTCACTCGTCTAGAACC
Organism: Pseudotsuga menziesii; assembly: GCA_001517045.1. Classification (NCBI taxonomy): domain Eukaryota; kingdom Viridiplantae; phylum Streptophyta; class Pinopsida; order Pinales; family Pinaceae; genus Pseudotsuga; species Pseudotsuga menziesii. The sequence continues at coordinate 267,447 of LPNX010233120.1, forward strand.
TGGTATCCCTATCGGATTACTAACTCTAGACCTAGGAGGTATATAAGATGGAGCTTCCACCACTGGGATGGAAGGTGCAATGTGACTAGTACTCCCAAACCTCTCCACAAGGTAAGGCATGGGATTGGCCCCAGGCATAGTGCTAGGCTCGAAATCGGATTCAACATGAAATGTCAAATCGTGCATAGGAAAACCAGTCGTAGCATAACTACCATAGCTAGTAGAAGCAGGTTCAAAGTAAGTCTCGGTGTCTTCTGGCATTCCATACCGGTAATGTGTCAACGAAGGGTCAACCCTAGAGTCACTAGGTCTATCGTGCATGGTTCCTATCTTTGAAATCATAGGTCCTAACTCAGTTAGGTCGGGTGAAGGGTCATAAGTAGGCGTGAATTCCCCATCATCAATGCGAATGGGAGGAGGTGGCTCAGATGTATCCTCTGAATGATCTCCCATGGTGTGTGAATCAATGTGTGACATGGTCCGCCTGGACTGTCTAGGTCCCTCTCCCAAAGGAGGAGGAGAAGTAGAAGGCAGAAGTCCTGCTAAACGACGAGAACGGCGTGGAACCGCACCCGACTCCACAATGACTCAAAATATAGCAAAGAATCTCTATTTACATCAACCCTAGGCCAACTAGCATGCACAGAGAAATCACTATAAAATCTAAAGCCAAAAGCAAGCAAACAAGGGTTGGATAAGTGAGCTCCCAAATGTGGCCTGTATGTCTCGCCTAGGAGAGGCTTGAGAGGCCCTTGTCACCACAAGCGGAGGTTTGAAACCAATTATTGTGGCCCTCAGCTTCAATGCGTAAAGCGACTGTGCTATCCGACCCCAACCTGGCTGGGACACATGCAGAATAACCTCTACACGTACCCCCTCGATATCCTAAGTAAGGTCACTAAAGTCACCTCAATATAATCAACGCTCAGGTGGACATTGGCAGGCGGGATTGACCGTATGGGCAGGGTAGCAAAGCCCGAAACTCCCAAAAGAGCCCCCAAATACGAATACAATCCTGGCTATATCATCGGTGCTACACAGTTACCGACCAGGGGTTATCCCAATCAACAACCGCTCACACTGCCTAGTGCTTGACTCCCTTTTGAGAGGAGCTTCCTGAGAACGCTGGTTATATAAAGGATTTCACACACTCCCTGGAAAAACACCTAGTTGTTGTCATTTAGTGATCTTGGAGAATTAACTTTCAATGAACTATTCCAAGATCCTAAAACCTAAGCTTGTTGGTGCACCCTAGAAAAGAAAAGAGTGTAATTCATTTTATTTAGCGTTGATTTTAGTTGGCTTTATTACTCAAAAATAGGATATGGTCGTGCAACTAATGGTGTTATGATGCAACAAGAAGTAAAATGCACACCTAACAATCAATGCAAATGCATTGTGTCCATGAAAACAAGGTATGCGTACTACGTGTAATGCACAATTTCTTCTTCAAATGTTGAATGAAAATTTCCCTATATGAAGTTCTAACTATTATTCCAAAGCAAATCTAGATCTAATGCAAGTACAATGCAAAATGCAAAATGCAATGCATGATGATAAGCAAATATTTTTGGATTTTTTGAAAATAAAGAGATACAAAAAGCAAAAGAATGATTCTACCCACCCCAGACTCTGCAAGCACACATAAACAGCATTCCAGCAAAGCAATAAGGTAAAAGGACTCTAATGCACTAATCTCAAACAAAAAATCAAAGATGCCATGACAAGAACTTTCCTAAAAGAAAAAAATTTATGCTAAAAAAAAAAAAAAACGTTTCTGGTAAGAAACAGAGGTATTAATAGACTCAGGCAGTGCCAAAGGAGACTCAACAACTAACATCATTCACCTAGAAATCCACTATCTTCCACAAAAAGGTAAAAACCAGGGTATATGCGACTGTGAGCAGTGAACCCACGTGTATATGCGACAATCCCAGGGCAAACCGCGTGTATACGCGACTGTAAGTGACAAACCTGCGTACAGGAAGAAAAAGATGCACAAATTCAAGGTAAACAGACAGGCTGAGACTAAATTCACACAAATCAGGCTCTACCAAGCATACATGCCCCCATACCCGACACAGAAACAAGAGAGAGAGAGCAATTCAAATACATTGAATGCCAAGAAATCAACCCCCAAAGGAAAATTACTAGGAAGTCCCCAACAGAGTCACCAATTCTGTTACGAAGAGAAATTCCTATGGCCTGGGGTACCACAACAGACAGCTAGACTCCAGAAATCAATCTTTCCCAATATGCAATAGAAATAAAATATCTAACACTAAAGGATCAAACCTCGTACCTTATTCCGAACGGTTGAAGTAGATCCCCGTTGAGCTTTCCAATCTTCAGCTTGAATTGTTATAGCACGTCCTCAACAACAAGTAAACAATACAAGAATACTATATTTCATGGTGTTAGATCTATTCTAGCATATATAATCAATAATGTAAAAGCATTTGACATATTCCAATGGATACAATATTCATTCAAATACACATTACTGGACAGAAAAATATATTTCTATTAATATGAATCAGAGATTACAAGTGACAACCTCTAACGGCACGTCTGCGAACCGGAGAAATTGAATCCCCCACTTGGGCCTCCACCACCTCAATCCTCCATCACTTCGATAGCAAGCTTACTAGCAAAAGGCAAGCTTGGGAAGAACACAACAGTGCTCCAAGGGACAAAGGGATGCAGACTCAAGCATAAGTTCTGGCAACAATGGACTATAGTTTCGTTACTTTCAATTCTCTCTTATGCTTTCAATGTCTCAATGGGTTCCTTATAAATCTTTTCAAATGGATACTGAAAGGTTGAATCCGTGCGATCTCGAGGCATATGGAAGGCCAGGAGTCATATGAGTGGAATCCAAGTCAAGGAATGCTCCAAAGGATTTTGGATTATGCACACATCCCGATGTATGCGACTATAGAGGGAATATCTGCGTATGTATGTGGTTATCAGGTAAAAGGCCGCGTATATCATTTTTATTATGTTTTTAGGGATGGTCAAGGATACATCAAAAGACAAAAAGTGGTCCATAGGGGCTAATGAGTCTGCAGCGGGACATGGGAAGGCCATACAATGTGTGATTCACCTAGTGTGGTGAAATCCGCTATAACATTGGACTACTGAAAAAATTGATCATCTACAATAGATTCAATATTAAATTTCATCACAAATGTTATGGTGTGGATGAATCACTCTACTATTGGTTTTCCATGGATTTCCAAAGGGAAGAGATATATATTAGGCCACAATGTTATTGTCTCTTCCTTATAATCAATGGATCCATGAAACCCACAACCACAATTGAATATTCGGTGTATGATATATGAGTTTTTTTCACTAATAAAGTAACTTATGTGAATAATAAATACAAAGCTATATATATATATGGCATATTGAAAATCAATCTCACCGTGAAAAAAAAGAGGTATGAGGGGAATCATGATCAATATTTTAACCCCTTTAATGCATAATAAAGGCTACGAGGAACATATGTTGCAGGTATTTGTTGCATGGTGGGATTGATTTCCAATATGCCATCTACAAGTTCCTTCGTATTTTCATTCACAAAATTTACTTCATTAGTCAAAGAAACACAAATAACATGCATCCAAAATCCACCTATGGTGGTAGGTTTCATGGCTCTAGCCATTAGAGGCGAGAGGAAAGAAAATTGTGTCCTAATCTCTATCTCTTCCCTTTAGCAAGCTATGCAAAATAAGGCATCTTGTGATTCACCTTCAAAGTAACATTTTTTATGAACTGCAATATGGAATCTATTACATATGATATTTTTTCAATAGGACAATCCCCATATTTTAGACATAATACACACCGTTTTTTTTGCCAAGATTCTTTGATTAGCTCATATAGACATAATACCCATCCTGTTAATTTATGTCCCTAGTTCTAAATGGCGTATGCCCTTTTGGGGTAAAGAATCAAATTCCACAACCCCAAGTGCATAATACTAGTGGATCTAACCTATGATATTTTGTTTGTAAAATATGACTTCAACATGTTGATTCCATTTGTTCACCCTAGAACCTGCATTCCTATCCCATTTAAACAAGCTCGTTGATTTTCCTTTTCCACATTCCCTATATTTACAAAGGATTAAGTGGTTGTCAGTCACATAATCCCCTTCCTTTCCATTACAAATAAGAGTAATGTGCTTTGGAACAATGAAATATTTCTTGTTCTTCCCCTTTAAAATAATTCCCATGGTCAGTTTCTTTAACCTGCATTTGGGACATGAATATTCAACAAGTTCAAATTATCATAGTCTATATGAACCCAAACATTAAATTTTTAACATTCAACGCAACTTCCCTTCAACGTGGAACTCCTATAAACCTTCCAAATTCCATAATATTAATTGGTCTTATACAACTTGTAGTAGTGTGCAAAGATCAACCCAACATTCTTAGATGAATAACTTGTTTTTTTCACATGCATAGACTCTATTAACTTTGAAGATGGAAAATGCTCACTACAGTTGTTGCATGTTGTTTCTCTACTTCATTCCTATCTTGATCTTCCCTAATTATGTATTTAGAAGAAGATTTTTCCCCAATGGTTTCCTTAAGAAACTCACTCTTACTGGGGTTAGAAACCCTTTCCAACAATTTCTGACCTTCATATGCTAATTCCTCAAAGCATTCCCCTGAAAAAGGACATTGTTTCTTTTCTCACACACGCAAATGCACGTGTATGACACTTTTTTCATCCCCAAAAACCTAACACAAAACCTCCCGGGAACATAAAACAATGCATTGACAAGCTAAAAATGCACCATCCAATAGAATTTAAAATTTTCCTAAGAACTAAAAAAACATAATTCATTGGTGCTCATATTTCCTGTCAGTACACCAATATTTGGTTCTTTAACGTTTTGTAGGAACACCATTGACACATTCCTTATCAATTATAAAATGAAATAAATTGTGTTGCTTCCAGATAAAGTAAGTGCATCGATTACAGTTCACTTACATGTTAGTGAAGCACCGATTTGTACACATCAAAAAATTATTGTAGCATTAAAAAAACATAATTCAACGGTTATCCTAGTGCATGTCAGTGCACCAATGTTTGGTGCTCTGATTTTCCATAGCCACATCGTGAACACAAATTTGAAAATGCATTGGTGCATGTCTATTATAGCGCATTGGATTGATAATAAAATTTGAAATTTATAGAAATATATTAGCAGTACATTATGTTAGTTTAGTGAACTGAAGACAATTCTTAAAAGGTAAAAGTGCACCATGGTCGGTGCATTAGTTTTATATTGGCATACAATGAGTCAATTTTTTGAAATTTTTTATTTTTTTATTTTTTACATATAATGCTTTTATATGTATTTTTATGAGAATAATTGATGTTATATGTGAAATAGAGATGTGAGAATCACGAGGCTAGGAAGTAGCAGGAAACAAAAGTTGACTAATCTAACTTTCGGAGAGAGTGGGGTCACTAGGAGAGGTGAGGACTTTCTTCAATTCCCTGAGGTCCCAGATGGAGCTATAGCATCAACTCAGCTAGTCTATGTTCATATATATATTGATCTAAACATCTTCGACCCTACTCAATTTTATGTCAACAATGTGCAACTTTCCATTATTGCTTTTGTTAGAGTGGATGTGAGGTGCCTCTCTTTGTTGGTCATGAACATCGTGCATCTCACTTGTGATGGGTAGCACATTAGCTTCCCTCTATTATATTATGTTGACTCTTTAGTGCAGAAACCTATATGCATTAGGTGGTCTACTATTTTTTACGACAGTTTTGATATGCTCTTAGTCCATGTCATACATCTATTGGGGGGAGTGAAAATTCCCTTTCAGTTTAGAGTTTTTTTGTTTTTTTTAGAGATTTTTTTCCACCGCCCCATGTTTTGACCAACAGCCTACTATGTTGATGAAATATGTGTGTATGCACATGTGGGGGCAATTGAAATTTCCAGCTAGGATCACCGCAGAGATGCTTGAGATCTTAGGAAGTGAGGACTCTCCTTGATTAGACATGGTTGCATATATATACGCGGTCTTGGATTAGAGAGGGTGCCCCAACATCTAATTCACTCAAGACGAGAAAGTAGATGATAAAGGTAAACTTAGCATTATGTTTGAATTAACCTAGTTGCATTTTATTCTTTTTATACTTAATAGATTTTAAATTGTTTCATTAAATTCATGTTTAATGAAATTGTCTAATTATTATTGTGTACTATATATTTTACATATGTCAAAACATTTGATGGTGATTTGTTGCCTCCTTTGGCTCAGGATGAGGAGGAGATGGAGCTAGATGATCATCCATAGGAGCCCCATTTATCCAAACCTAGTCTTCAATGCAGGATATATGAGAGGTATCGATAGGACATTACAAATATTATAGCTAGGTTGTTAGAAAATTGATGGTTTCATCTTGTATTGGTGAGGTACATTATGATGAACCCTCACCACACACAGTTGTGGAGGAGGATTCCTCATGATATGAGAATCTTGATGTAGCACATTCTTGATGCTTGCAATATTTTAGATGGTATCCCTTATGGTAGTTCATCACCTGATGAGGGAAAAGATCCTCACCCTACTAGTTCACCTCCTCCATCAACAACTTCGATTAGTGATGTAGCCTCCACATCCCGTGCACCTCCTGATCCTTGGCCTCCACCACCTTCTCCTTCACCATGTCTTCCTCCTCCACGTCCATGATCTCCTTCATCGTAACCTCTACTCCTACTCGACCTTCCTCCTGATCCTACCTCATCATCTCCTCTACTCCTAATCGACCAGCCTATCGATCCTACTAATCGTCCTAACCATCCACCATTTCCTTCTCTAGTTGAATCTATTACAGACATTCTTAGAGGGGGTTGTTTGATTCAACTTGATGCAGCTATCCATGCTTTTCTAGTCCAAGCTTATCTATTTAGACCTAGACTAGGTATTGATACCTTTGGCTCTATTGGTGTATCTTTTGATTCCTCTATCTCTACTAGCAGAGGTGTTGATACTTCCTCTGGCTCTGTTGGTGGAGGTGACAATGCCTCTAGCTCTAGTCGAAGAGCTAGTGACGATGCCTCTTGTAGAGGTGGATCAAATATATCATAGCAGTTATTGTAGTGGAGATATATTATATTTGGCATATGGTATCATCACTTTGATGTTATTTGTGTTCATTGCACACACACACACACACACATATATAAATATATATTGCATTTTTAATGTTTACGTTGATGTCGATGTTTACGTTTATGTTTATTTATATGTTTATGGTGATGTGTTTTGTTTTTGTTAGATGGTGAAAACGATCATGGTGGTGGGGTGTTTTTGTTTACGTGGCATAAAAAATGATGATTGTGGAATGTTTATGTCTACATTTATGATGGTAGGATCATGATGTTTATGTTTGTTAGCTTTTGAAAATCACAATGATGGTTGTATGATTATGTAAAATAACTTTGTACTACTAAAAATGTGGGTCTTTAAATCAGTAACTATTTTAGTATACAAAAACATCATAATTTACATTGTAAATTATGTTATAAAACAAGTTTAGGTATGACATAACAAGTTTTCAAAGCATTACAATTTTTTTAAAGTTTCAAAATTTTAGCATCCTTTGGACCATTTTTCATATTAAATATTTATTTATTTGAGAATAAGTTACAATATATAGTTAACACGTGTAAACATAATATATAAACTATCACTACAACACAAGTACTTAATATTTCAGATATTTATAAAGTAAGTCAATCGGTTTTTAATTTTGGCCAAAATTTTAGAATCCTTTGGACCATTTTCCATATTAAATAATTCCAACCTAAATTTTGTAGACAATTTAGAGTATGGTTTCATATATGGGTTGATATATAATTGGTTATAAAATGAATTTGAAAATATGGTTGGTTGTTAGGTCATCATTAATGTGAAAATATGAATTGGATCAATGGTCATTGAAAATGTATTTAATATCGATTGAAAAACTTACAATTTAATATAGGTTAAAATTTTTATTTTTACGTAATTATATAATTGAATTAAAAATATTATTGAATTAAATTATTTTTTGGATTTTATATTATTAATAGATGAAGTTGTGGAAACTCTATGATTTATAATTGTTGTATAATTTGTCATAGTATCATGTTTATAATTTAAGTAGTTTGTTTATGTAATAATATTTTTTTATTTGGTTTTCATATTGTTCTCACATAATTTGCATGGATATTATATTTTATTGTAATTTTCTTAATATTGTAGTACAAAAAATGTCATAATGTTATACCTATCTAATAATATTATTTTGCTGCAACTTTAAGTTGAGCATTACAAGATAATATATAATGATTTTTAATAAGGGAATTAAGTCTTCGTCCTTTAATGTTCTACATAATTTAATTATTCAAATTATAAACATAAATGAATCATTTTTTATAATTGTATGTTGTAATCTCACAGATCGCAAAGGGTTACCAATAATACATATTGAATCATACAGACATAACAAATACAAGATACAAGAACATAGATAGAAGAATAACAAATTATATTATACCATGAGGGTCCATACAAACACAGAACTAAACCGAGTTCTCAACTAGCTCAACAGCCTAATATATATGATTTACAAATAGTTATATGTAACTACATGTCGGTTCAGTCAACTGACATGACCTTATGTGGTAGAACTAATCTCTAATTAGTCAGCTCATTGACTAGCTCCTCCAACATCTCCCCCAAGAACAAAATCTTTCTTTGTCCCGAAGAAATGGAGGAGGTACTCAAAAATTGGTACTGTTTGAGATAGTTAATTTATTGTTTGTTTTCATGGGCTATGCAGTCGGATGGTTGGTCATTTTTGTATGCATACTTCAACGATTTCTTTCGTAGTAACGGCCAGTTGATGTTGAAATTATGTCCAACTTTGTAATACTTTCTGGATGTCGATGGTCAATGTTGTGATGCTTGATAAAGTCGACATCTTCTCCTAGGTGGAAAGGTCTGCTATACTTTCCATGTCGAGTCCCAAGAATTGATCTTTTTCTTGTGCTGCTTCTACTAATATTTTCATCTGTGGGCAGATGGTATCTAGTTTATCCAAGCTTGGGAGTGCTTGTTGTACCCACTGGTGTGCTTGTCTTTCGAGTCTCTGTAGTTTGGCTGTCCCCAGTACAATTTGATCTTTTATTGTATTTCTCAGTGTTTTTTCTCCTTTCCAACGCTTGAATCTGTTCTCGAGTCTGTCGGGTCTACTGAAATACTTGTCCGTAATAATTAGGCCAATCACAGAGTACTTCTTCTGTAATGACAGATTCTTTCCAGTGGTCTTTCAACACTTTGTAAGCTTCTAAGAATGTTGTGTATTGTTGCGTTAGTAATCTAGATGTCTCTTCTTTTTTATCTTCTTTTATATTTTGTATGTGTACTTGCAGGGTCACCACCACATTCTCAAATAGTTGATATGATTTTTCTAGTGGCTTGTCGGTGTCGGCCTCTAGAGGTCCCGGTATTACTGTCTGAACTAGTTTTCTACATTTGGACAAGAACTCAACTTGTTCATTCTTACTGTTGTCGAGCTCCTTTGTCACATACCCCAATTTTGTAAAATTATGTAATTTGTTTTATTATATTTCTGAGACATTATGTTAAATTTAATCCTAAGTAGGGATTGATGACTCAACAGAGTCAACAGTAATGGAGTGTAATTCAGAATATTTTATTATTAATAAATAAATTATGGAGACAACAGCATGGGAGAGCTGTTAAAAGAGGTTACTGGTCAAAATGGTGGATGGAACTAGGTGGCAAGGCAAAAGACAAGTGGCAGCATCCTCAAACACTTCCTAAGTTGCAAGTGGCAACTTCCCTATATTTGGGGTCATGATTCCCCAAGAAAGTGGAATCAAAGCAGGTGGCTCATTAAATGACAGTTAACCCAACAAAGACCTAGGCAATCTTTTAAAAGTACTCAATGAAGAGAGCTGGGGCTACTCAGATTTTATTCCAGAGAGAATTCATTCAGATGAATGTTATTCAAGAATTTCATTGAGGAAAGAGGGAAAAATAGTAAGGAAGTGTTCTAAGTGGATTGCTGCAGTAACTTGATTTTAATTACAGATTTAGCTGGGAGGACTTGCTGATAAGTTCTGTATTCATACTGAGTTTGAGGACTAGTATCTGACATTGCTGCACCTAGTTCCAGCCAGGGAGACTAGAGCAAGCTCGGGGGTCCTGAGAAGTCGTTGTCTGAGCGCTCTCCAGGAGTTGGTAGGGAGGAACAACCTCCCATTGCTGTTGTTGTCCACAGCTTAAACAGGTTCTGTCATTTACTTCTTAAGATTACTGAGTATGGATGCATGCATGTTATGTTTATTTTATATGTATGAGGAGTTGATTAGTTAATGAAGTTAGTAATGCAGAATATCAGTAGTTAAATCTGTTAGTAGTTACTGTGTTTTTCCACATCTGGTATCACCAGACCGTACTCCAGCACAGTATCTCGGTATTGTGAAGCAGAATCCTTCTGAACTGAGTTACCTATTTTAAATACTTTTATTAACTACAAGTATTTCACAAATTTCCTAAGTTGTTTTACTTATAGTATTTAAAAGTTACTTCCTGGTACTATAGTAAATGCTAGCTGAAAGAAAGAAATAGATAGACTAAGTAATGCTGTTGTTTAAAGCTTATAACTGTTATCTGCTAGCTTGCAAGAATTTAACCTTCTAACTATGGAAAGAGACAATGTTGACAGTAGAATGTAGTTTACCTAATGGTTTGATTTTACAATTAAAACCTAGTATTGTTATTCTGCATATAGGTTAAGAAGGTAATCATATAATTACTGAATCCTCTTGTATTTACAGCTGAAGCTTAAATAGATTAGAAACTGTTTTATATTTTCTTATATGTTTAAGGAATATGACTGTATACACAAGAGTTATATATATATAAACTTAAAACAAAGATTTCATATTATATAAATATTATGAGATTATACACAGTCTTTATAATTAAATAAATATACCATACACTGGATAAGAATAGTAATAATAATTATAAAAACATTAGAGGCAACATCATTGTTGCATTACTAATAATGTATTTATACTACTTACAGTATAACAATAATACTTAAAATAATATCTTATTATTTCAAATACAAACATAGATTATTTACACTCTATGTATTAAAAAAATGATTTATTAATACTTGGAAACGATTTTAAAATATAATAAAAGAATACAACAGGATTTTATAAATTGAAAAACATGCACCTAACAATAAATCTCATTTACAATAAGTTGAAGGTAATACTAACAGTTATAACTGTGGTAAGGGTATACACCCTGCATATTATATTATATAAATAGTAAATCAAGAAGATAACCCTACAGTAATCTTTTTAAAGAGTATATATCAACAGCATAATGATTATGTTCTTCTTTTAAAAAAACCAAGCTGTTATCTTGAAAACGCAAAGGTAAGCAGAGAACTAGTATAATGCTCGAACAACGAACTTAATCCTTATATTATAAACCATTTATTTTATTCACAGAAACCGACAGAGTTTATACTCCTTATATTTTATAAACTGAACTTAATCTTAATTATGGAATTAGGGTTAAACCCTATAAAAATCTACTTTATTTACAAGTAAAGCAATTAATGATAAATTTACTCACAGTCACATTCATAAAATTAAAAATTAAACTTTTGTACTACTATAGTTCTAAACCAGTAAAGAATGTAGGAGAAGATTACAGAAACTAGTCACAGATTAATAACTGAAGATAAATACCCAATTTATACAAAATACACAGTGGTATTAACCATTAATAAAAATTGGTATCGAGTTATACCCACAGCAGAACTATACAATGGCTTATAGCCTGTTCCATCTTTAAAAGGATAGTAAAAACGAAGGAAACTACAGCCAGTTCGGCTTCATAAAAACATCATAATAATTACAGGAAAGGTTTTATACTCTCGGACAAAGCCGGAATGCTCTGCATAAGAGCTAGGCTATAAACCCTGTTGCATAATATTAAAAACAAACAAAAAACCCTGAAGGTTAAACAGAGTCGAAACGACGAAACCATCACTGTTCTCTAAAGACTCACACAAGGTGAACAAGCCGTGGAGAGACTAGGGCTTACCATGGCCGTAGTGCCGTAACCTTCATGTATCTGCCAGGCTGAGAGAAGTAGCAGGTACACCTGCATTATCCTGTAGACAGCCGAGTGTTAGCGTTTGTTCAAAGTGTAAAAAGATATTTAAAAAACATGTATATATATTACTCTAACATTTAAGAAGCAATATAGTAGTTACCTCATAGGTTGATAAACCCTCACGGCGATCGACACGGCCAATACAAGCAAGGAGTCTGCCAAATCGATGGCAGTATTTTGAAGTTATTTCGCTCAAACAGCAAAAAGAAAACCCAGGGAATCGATGAAGAAGGTAACCCTACTACAGCAACGTTCTCTCCATCAACTAACACACAGCCAACAGGGAGTACAAGCCACACATTTTGGAAGGGACAATCACACTCGCGGGAGCAGAGAGGAGTAGAACTGTAACCCAATCGAGCCAAGCCAAACAATGGCATATTTTACAGAGGAAAGCAACAATTTTATAACACTCCAATCCCTTACAATGCAATAGCGGAGCTAACGAAGAGCCAAAGCAACCGGAGCTCCAATGGCAGACCAAAACGACATTAACCTGGTCAAGAAGGGTTTGCAGAGCGGCGGCCAAAGGCCGAGGACAAAGGAAGAATGGCAATATTTAGGGTTAATTCAAACTATATAGCGCCAATCCATGGCCAAGGAGTGACCACGTCAGTGCAAAATACTCTGCATGCGAGTGGTCGAAGTCTAAAGTTCCACGTTGAACTTTGCCAATCATTTGTTTTCCAACCATTTCTTGTATGGATATCCCTCTTGATCGCTATCCTATGTTTTAACCTGCGATATAAAGTCACAACGATAATGTTAGAAGCAATGCATGTAAAACTATGCTTTATCTATAATAAGTTAAGCACAATAAACTTCAAAACTATGTTAGTTTGATATTAACCTGTGCATTATATACATTAGACAACCTCGATGATAGAACGATGTTGTTACATATTGATTGTATATATTAGAGCTTTGCCATAGTTATATTAAAAACCATGTATTACAAGCAATCGAACAAGACTAAGTCTTGAGGTATTCTATACTTAAAAGATTTGATGTCTATTATAAAGAATATAATAATGTGAGCATAATGTTAAGTCATAAACTATTCGTTAAACTCACCACTATAATACTATTTACCCTAATCTCTAGTGAGGCTAGGTGTAGTTATTTACAAATCTACTACTTAGTATCATTTGTTATAGATTTGCATAGATGGTATAAGACATGTTATTCCTCCTTTAAGAGACTTAAACTTGTAGGATTCAAGCTTATAATCTACAAAATTGGAGAAGTCTACTCTAATCCACGTTCACATATTATACCAATGCAATAACAACCTTTAATAGTCTTAGATTCTTTATGACAACAATTAGGCTTTTGCTGTCTTTCTTACTTAAATATTTACAAGGTATGGTAAGTGAATGTATAACTAGCAGTTTATGTAAATTACTATCACCATCCTTACTAATAGTAAAATCTGGAAACTCATAATAAGTTTAAATTATGATCATCTAGAACTAACTCTAAGATGCCAATTGTTTTTATTTCCTTATTGTCTTTGGAGATAGAGTTAGTTTTCCATTTAATGCAAACTCTTAAAAGGTAATAGAAGACTTATACCAAACAGTAAACCTGGTATTTACGAATCAAAACATTTCTGAATTGGAACTTGGCATGATGCAGTAACATCAAGTAAATAGAAGTAGGCCTGATTATGGTAACCAATTATACTTACTGCGCTAGATAATAAACGTTATCTACTTCCATATTTGCATTTCAGAAATTTATAAATGATCCAGTACTCTATAGAAAATCTTAAGGAGAGTAATAGGAAAATCTTTACCTTCAAAGGCTCGATAAACTGGCTAGTATGCATTTAATTTTTACTGAATGTTTTGGTACAACAAATTGAGAAGTATTACTTTAAATTTTGGTTAGCAGTAACTCGAACATTACCTGTCATCTGTAAGAATAGAAGGAACTTTATGCATTAGCTTAACGCTAAGTAAGCCCCATCTTTTCACGACAAACCCACCTTGTGTCACAAACAGAAAAACATTCAGTAGCTGAAAAGAAAATACTCTTTAAAGTGAAGTATAATCAAAAGGTCATTCAGTTACAATACTAGAAACATAAACTAATTAACCAGTTAATGACTGCACTTAATGCAATTATATGCTATTTTAAAAGTTTTAAATTTTTCGAAAATTTTGGGGTTTGACATCCTTGCATCTAATCTGGCTTCTTGTTTTTGCCTCAATGGCCAGAGTTTTTAAGAATTGTCCCAACTCTCTGTCTCTTAGATTTGTTGTGTCGACTAGAGTAGTCGATCCAAGTTGGCTAATGTGGACCATTGTCGACTGTGATTCTTTATGGTGTTCCTTCCTCTTTCTATCTCTTTTCCTCTTGTGTTTATGTAGTTCTGTCTACTATTGTGCCTATGCATCTACAAGTAGTGGGTTCTCCTATGGTTGATCTTTAATGGTAGGTGGAACTTCTGGTTGTTGATCTTCAATGGTCAGTGTAACTTATTGTTGATTCTCTTGGATAAGATCTGCAGCTGGATGTGTATCTGGAGGATTGTTACAGATGGTTTAGGGTTGGTTAGAGGTTCTGGATTGGGAAGAGGTGGTGGAGATGGTGAATCGTCGGGTGTGATTGGTGTAGTGGGGATATTTTCAGTCGATGTTGAGTCCTTGACTTCTGGTGCTGAATCATCTGGGTCATTAGAGAATAGGTTGTCGATCAACTAGTTGATATCTTCCAGGTTATATTCTTCCACATCTCTTGCTGGCTCATTGGCTAATGGAGGGTGTGGGATGTCGAGAGGGATAAAGGATGAATTGCGACTTCTGACAACTTGAGATGTCCTGTTGAGGTCCTCGAGAATGTCGACTTGATAATTCCCACAGATCTTAGTTTCTGGGGTATTTGTCCAGTTTGTTGGGGAAAGATCTGCCTTGATCCACTAGCTTCTATCAATGGACATTTGGTGGTAATATTCTAGGCAGAGGTGAGTGGTTTAGGTAATTTTTCAATGAATGCTTGGAAGTCGCCATCCTAGTTGAACCTCTCTTTTAGGGTTTCTAGCATAGCATTTTTGCAAATGTCGACGGGGCTTATGGTGGGTACATGTGGATTGTCTTCCTATGTAATATGGGTTGGAGATGGGGGTGGAGGTGTAGACACTACATCGACAATGTTTTCAGTCATTGAAGTGTTTGTACTTTTTACCTTTTTTGGGAGACTTTGCTTTGATCTTGTTTCAACGAAGCATCTAAATTGTGTCTCGACCGAAACTTTGTTTGCTACAGCGTCTTCTATGATGTCGACTGTTGTAGCTACTATTTCATATTCATCTTCTAATTCTGAGAGGATAAGCTTGCACTTCACCTTCCCTTTTTCCTGAGTTTCCATTTTTCTTGCGGCTGCTATTTCCCTTGCCAGTTTTTTTATTTTGTCTTTGGTTATAGCATATTCCGGATTGTCAAATTCAATGTCTTCCTCTAGTCCTTCTTCTCCCTCCTGTTGGTTTGTTGGACTGATACTTTTCTCAGCTGGTTTGGTTACCTGCTGCTCAGTCGGTGTATTTCCCCTTTGGGTCAGTGGTGGTACAATTGTTATTTGTAATCTGTTGGTATCCTCTACCGGTGTTTCTTCCAACACGAAGGTGTCGATATATAGTCAAATTTCATAGTCCTCCTCCTTCTCCTGGTCATTCAGTGGTTCTTCAATTGATAGGTTTATTTCCTTAGCTTTTGCTGGTATTGATATTTTTGTATTTTATTGTCGACCTAGCTCTTGGAAAATCTCTTCGACTATTGGGTAATAGTCGAGAGGTCTTGATTTTGCTTTTTCTCCCTGCATATACCAGACTGCAGTGTGGTCGAGTTCTAGTTGGATGGGTGTTGTTTTCGACAGACTTCTTCGGATGTTCTAAGGAACCCTCCATCTAGTTGTCTGGATTTTTAAGTTTTGGAACCAGTTTTCTAACAGTACTTTTGTAGCATCCCCGACCCTCCAACGGGAAAAGAGGACGCTACCATGCTATTTACGATCCAGGAAACCAACCCCATGAACATGTGAATTCATAAGAATTGAAATGCTAGAACATAAAACATGCTAAGATGCATAATTTATCATACATAGTGGAAGCAAACATACATTCATTCACTCAACATGTTCATCATAATTTATTAATAGTAAATATAATTGCAGAAGTAAAATAGACAAGATTACTTATCTTGTAAAGAACTCGTCGTGTAACCAGCTACGTCGTTGCAACGTTCCACTCAGCCATAGTCCAGCGTGCTCCTTAATCTCTCAGCAACGCTGCCACCCACAAGCTGGGCATGATTCCTCAAGGAATAAGGAACAAGCAGGCTTACACATAGCCAAGGACACACAAAACACAGCTAAGACAACACAGTTGGGTTTATCAGGCCATCAACACGACATCCAAGCCAACATGGTCAGGCTTATCAGGCCATCAAGGAGCTGGGAAAGGCTAAATGCTAAGCTAGTGAGCCCATTATAGAGCTAGGAACACCTACACCAGAACTAGCCTGACTTCTAAGACACCCACCCACACCCAACACAAGGAATCAGTCCCTTCTTTTCTACACAGTCCCTCAGGCCCTAACTTCCCTTCCAGTGCTATTCAGGGGTTGTGGAGAAGAAAGACAGCTCTCTAGCTCTGTCTGTGTGGTTTCCAAACACAACAGCTTTACCAAGAAAATCAATCCCCCATCCCTACTCCCAACACAGTCCAAAGAACAACCACTGCATACACACAGTCACACAAGTGATTCACAGCTTGGGCAAGGAAAACAACTCCTGAGTTGTTCTTGGCCCTATCGTGGCCAAAATGACTCCAAAACAAACTACAGTAGTCCCAAAATGTAAAAAAGACACAACTAGCAACGTGGGGAAACAACAGTCCGTTCTCAACAATGAAGCCATCGAGAAGACTTACACAGATCGCAATGGGGAAGGAAAATCAACCTCCCAACCTATGTGTGAGAGAAATTTACACCAGATCCCAATATATGGATGGAAACACACCAAATACCTCTCTATGGAAAACACAAATGACAGTCGAAACGACTCCCTCTCAGGGCTGTGTGAGACCAAATAGAAAAAGAATTCCTCTGCGTGAGACAGAGGGCGTTTTTCCTTATGTGAGGATGAACAAAACTACCATCCCTACATGAGGATGAACCAACAATGGAGAGAATGGCGTAGTGGAGAGAGTGAAGAGTCCGCATGGCGTGATGGCGGTGGTTGTTTCCTTGCCAATGTGAGGGTCAACCTGTTGGTGGAGTGTGCGTGTGGGAAAGGACTGACAGTCCTACCACACTCCACTCCCTAGCCATAACTACCCCAACTAACAGTATAACTTTTAATGGTGCTAGTTGGATAAGACAAGGGAAGGTGAGCAAGTCAAAAGGGTTTAACAGCTGACACATTGTTTTTTTTCCCATTGGTTCAAGGTTTGACATCCCTCCCCTTATCCTTATGAGAATCATGCCCCTTCTTAATTTAGTTGTTGCAAACATAGCTGGTTGGGTTATTTAATTAAACAAACATATTTACATGATGACAAAACTTAATATATGCCGTATACCATGATATACCATTGGCAACAATTCCGTTCACCGAAACATAACACAACTAAATCGATGGTGGGGATTTTGCCTTTAGATCCACACCATGATTCATTACAATATATACATCATGTACATTTAATGCAACATGGTCAAAACCGAGGTGTTACAACTTTTCCATTTGCTAATTATTTCAATGTTCCAGTCTGCGCAAATGGATTGAACCTCCACATGTGGAATTTTGTTGGTTCTTGGAATTGTTTGTCCCCGACTGGGCATAAGTGGTACATCACTATCCAAATTATCAGAGATGAAAACCTTATGATCCCACCTGACACCTAACATTTCTCACAAATATTTTTTAGCATGTTGGAAACATGTTGAGCCCATCTATACACTTTTCCTATTTCTGTTATTGTGTTTAATGCCTCTAGCATGTCGAGATTCAAATCACTCCCTCAACCTGTAGGGGTGAGTCCCGTTGCTATGATTTTGGCCACAATTTGCGGCGTCCAATATTGTATCTAACTGATCATTACCCCTTTTGAATTTTTCCCTGATGGTGTCCCTGTTAATCATTCTACAAGTCCTTATTTTATGCCGATAGGGACTGGGTCACTTTGGTTTGAGAGACCAGTCATCTTGTATATGAATTCACCATAGATTTCTACTGGCCTGTCGAAGTAAAATTTTCCCTTGTGGTATCAGCTAATAATAAATTTTACCGGGTTTCTTTTGTTCCTCCAAAACTCACCATGAACGGTGTGTTCATGAAGTTCATAATGGAGTTGTGGTTTATCTTCTCTGCTTCTGGTTTCTATTTCTTGTCGACATAGGCCCATTCCTTGATTTCAGCCCAAGTTTTTTCCCATGAGGTTTCTTGTACATTAGTGTTCTTGATTTTTCTTAGTCGTTTCATGAGTGGGGTTTCTGCGGATTGCAGTTCTTTTGTTTTTGCAGCCGCGGCTCTGGTTTGCTTCAGGGCCATCTCGTCAGTCTCTTGGTCGACTTGCCTTACAGGTTCTCGTTTCTCAATTTTATGAGTATTGAATTGTTCTGTCTCTTCAAAATACGGTAAATGATCTTTTTCTGGTCCACTATTTATAGGTGGAGCGGGTGACGTTTCTATTGATGGATGTATTAATGGCGGAAGTGATGGTCCACCACAGTCTCTAGATTTTTCGTTACTAGCCTTTTGATTTTGGTGCTCCTTATGACTGTAGTCATGAAGGTGTGATTTGACCTTCGGGGTCGTTGGTCGATGTCGATCATGCAAGCGTTCGATGGTGGTATGTCAATGGGTTTGGTGTCGGTTGTTGAAGTGCTGGTTATTATATTTTTCGAAGTTTCCTGTCATCCTAGGTGTTGGTTTTGTTTGTTTTTTTTTGTCTTTTTAGATTTTAATAGTTTTTCTGACAATTATGGTCATTATATTTATGTTTTTCTTTTTTTCTGAACTTGTTTTAATTTTTGTATCATTTTAGTCGGGAATCATTAAAAAGTTTCCGAAATATTATTCCTTGTAATTTCCTTAGTCGAACTGATCCGTTGGCATGAATCTCTTCAACAACGTAAGGTCCCATCCATTCTATATGTAAATTTTTGGGTTTTCCTTTTACTCGACTATTGTATAGTAATGTGAGGTCCCCTATCGACAGTTTTTTTTATATTGCGATCATGCTAAGCCTTCTGCTATTGTTTTTGGATTTCTTGATGTTGCAAAGCAAGTAATAGGTGTTCTTCTAGCTTGCTTAATTGCATCAGTTGGTCCTTCATGCCTTCTTCGACATCGACATGTAAAATATATATTATGATAAGTGTTTGCTGTTGAAAATGTAGTGGAACAACTGCTTCTTGGCCATAAACTAGTCGGAATGATGTTTGGTCAGTTGAACACTTGTATGTTGTTATATAATCCCATAGTACTACAGGTATTTTTTCGTCCCAATCATCTTTGTCGATGTTGCAGATTTTTGTTAAACCCCTTGTTAATGTTTTGTTGAATTCCTCAATTGCTCCATTTGACTGAGGGTGATAAGTTGTACTCTATCAATGGTCTATTTTGAACTGGTATGTACGTGCTCTGATGGTTTTGTTAATAAAGTGTGAACCTTGGTCATTGATTAGGGTTATTGGGTGTCCAAATCTGGTAATTATATTTTTGTAGATAAATTTAGCAGCTATCTCACTGGAACATGTGTCGACGGGTTCTGCTTCTACCCACTTGGTTACATATTCTACTGTGGTTATTATGTACCTTGCACCTGTTCTTTTTGCTAGGGTCGGGAATGGTCCTATGAAGTCGATGGCCCAAATTTCAAATGTCAAACTTAGGTTTACTAATATCAAGGGCATTTTTGGACTAGGCAGACGTCAACCCAGTCGTTGACATCTGTCCTGTTGGCTCACAAACTTTTTACAATCCTTGTATAATGTCGACCACCATAGCCCTCACTGTTGGATTTTCTTGGCAGTTGTGTCTGTTTGAAAATGTCCTCCCACCGATCCATAGTGTGCTTCATACATGATATTATCTCTTTCATGTTCTAATACGCATCGTCTGAGGATGTCATCTAGACCCATTTTATATAAAAATCCATTTATGAGGCTATATGGTGCATATTTCATATCTAAGATTTGTTTCTTTTCTGTGCTCATGTCCTCTGGTGCTTGACCATTTTCTAAGAATTGAGCAATTTCCTCTAATTCTGCTAGGACTACTTCTATTCGAAATAAGTGTGCATCTGGTAGGTCATATTCAACTCCTATAGGCTCCTCTCCTGTGTCAATTCGCGACAAGTGGTCGGGTACAACATTTAGTTTTCCTGGTCTAACATCGACTTCAAATTCGAATTCTTGGAATAGTAGTAGCCATCGACAGATTCTCCCATGGTGTACTGGTTTGTTCACAAGGTATTTTAATGCTTGGTGGTCGGTATAAAAGATGAAAGGGTTGGCTAGTAGGTAATGTCGATACTTTTGTAGTGCAAAAACCATTCCTAATGCTTCTCTTTCTATTGTCAAATATTTTATTTCTGCCTTATTTAGTTTTTTGCTGCTATAAACTATGGGGTAATCCATTCTGTTGTCCCCTGGTTGTGTTAAGATCGCTCCTATTGCTAGGCCTAATGCATCGATGTGTACGTGAAATTCGATCGACCAAATCGGGAACCTTAGAATGGGTGCCTCGACTAGCTTCCTTTTTAGCATTTCAAATGATATGTTACATTCATCTATCTAGTCGAACTCTTGATCTTCTCTTAATAGTTCTTCCAATGGATAGGTCATATCTTAATAGTATCTTATAACTTTCCTGTATGACCAAGTAGTACCCTGACTTGTTTTGGGTTCACTGGTGGTTTTAAGTCGAGGATAATTTTTATTTTTGCAAAGTCGAACTTGATGCCTTCTTTGCATACAATGTGTCCTAATAGTATCCCTATAGGAGTTACGAATATGCATTTCCTTATGTTCAGAGATAGCTGGATTTGTTGGCATCATTGCAACATGAGCCTTAGCCATTTGCAATGATCTTTTAGCGTAGCGTATATTGTCCAATCATCAAAATATACTTCCATTATTTTCTAGATATATTCTTGAAATGTTTTGACCACAATTCTATAAAATACTGTAGGTGAGTTTTTTATACCAAAAGCCATAACTCTGTAGGAAAATGAGCCAAATTCACATACGAATGTTGTCTTTTTCTAGTCTTCTTTGGCTATTGGTACTTGGTTGTAACCTAAGAATCCGTCTGTAAATGACTAGCATTCATGTCCTGCAAATTCATTTAGGATTTCATCTGCATAGGGTGTTGGGAATGGGTCTGTTAAAGTGACTTTGTTTAATTCTCTGAATTCGACACGGCTCCTTGGCTTTGTCAGGTCATGTTTCTTTGGTTGTACAACCATTAGACTTTCCCATTCTGATTAGTCAATAGGGTAGATAATTCCTACTGCAAGCATATTATCAATCTCTTTCTTGACTATTTCTTTGTATTTATGAGCTAATTTATATGGATTTTTCTTTATAGGTCGGGCATTAGGTTTAATGTCAATCTTCATTTCTCCCATTTCATGGACTAGACCTTTGAGATATTTGTAGTCTCTAGCAAATACATCTTGGAATTTTTTTAGTACGTTTACTATTTCAGTGGTTTGTTCTTCACTCCAGTAATCGCCAATTTTTGCCATTTTTGGTCGATCATCGTTTGATATGTCAAATTATTTAGTTTTCACTTTGGCATCTAACCATTCTGGTGCTTTATCTTCATTGATTGGTCATCTCCCTTATTTGAACTGTGAAAATGTAGCAGGAAAGTTTGCTGTAGTCATTCGTTCGGTATCTTCTTTGTCGGTTGTCTCGACTTTAAGTACTGTGTGAATTGGTTTTGTTGTTTCTGAATGGTATGATTTCCATCGAAAGCTTTTCCCTTTCGGATTTTCATTTTCCATTTGTAGTCTTTTTGATTGTGGTATTGTCTTGGTTTGCATGTTATTACATGTTATTATCGGTCGATCATAATTTTTTGTTACGGTTTTGTTCCCGGTCGGTTCTATAAACGCTTTGATTTGTTTGGCAATTTCGACTAACTTTTCATTTTGTAGTATAAAGTTGAAGTATTTAATGAAGTTCTCTCTAAGTTCATTCCATTGAAATGTTTCACCCCATGCTTCTTCCATTTTGTACCATTTGTTTGGTAAGTCAAATAGTGTCGATGGAAACAGGTGTGGCCATGTACGTTCGTCTTTATACCCAAGTCTTTTCCACTCTTTTTCACATGTTCTTATGTGTTCTTCTAGGTCCTGACCTTGGATGAACATAGGTATTTGGGCTTTCTTGGTTATCCTTTTTCCTCTAAATATTTCTACAAATTAATTCCAATTTGTTGTTCATGTCTGCAATCTTGATTGATGGGTATCCCACCATCTAGCAGCTTGTCCTGTGAAGGTTTCAACTAGGCTTTGTAGTCGGCCATGTTAACCAATGTTTTTAGATACTTCTTCTATATGCATAACTGGTGATTCTGTTTCTTTGTATCTTGGGATTTGTTTGATGCTTACATTTGTTGGTTTTAAGGTAGGGTATTCCTTGCTTTTTTTTCAAATATTTTTGGGATGATCATAAACTAAGAAACATTGTTGGATTGGTTTCTTCTGCACTGTTTGAATGGTCTAGCAACCTCTTGCTTGTGTCTCGTAGTTTTCAACTTCCCAATAATATAATTATGCGTTTGAATTGTATCCTACTAAATCTTGATTTCCTAAGTGAAGATTGCCATTGTAAATTTGAGCATATAGATCTGTAGACAAACACACAACTCACAAAGAAGATCTCACAATTTACTCAGCAATTGAAGAATGAAACAGTGCAAAAGGCTTCCAGCTGTGAATGCTTTCATTAATAAAAAAAGTAATCTGAATGATAATTACAATGAAGTAAAATGGCTTTAATAGCCACAAGCAATTCGAATCCACATGAGGAAGTTCAAATTGATTAGACTCTACTTGACTGTAGGTAACCAAGACTTGTCTAAATCACTATCAGAGGACCCAGTAGTTAACTGTTCTTGTCTAAACCATAACTGGAGTTTATCGGAGCTCTAAAACACAACTCAAGTGTTAATTTAGTGTTGACTAATGGTTAAATCACTGTGGTAGGTGAGAAATGCGCCCCACATGTGTGCAGTCAAGTAAACCTAGCACTAACTGAATGTGGAGGACTTGAACTGAATGTAACTGACTCCTAACTTAGCTTGACTAGTCATTAACTGAATTGAACTGACCTTTGTTGGTTTTAGCACTCCTAGTGGCTTCCTAAATTGTAGGGATTGATCTAGGAGGCTCCTAAACTTATGCGATCAAGTGAAATAAGTGGCAGTGAGCCTCAATTAGTGTTCCCCACACTTTAGTAACTGAAACATGTGCCCCAATTAGGTCAAGTTTACCCAATGGTGCTAATGACTATAAATAGATTGGATGGACTCCCGATTTAGACATGACTCCCAATTTAGACATATGACCAAATTTGGACAAGGGAGGTTTAATAATCCTAACAGCCATAGACATCGGGTTCTGTGTAGTATTCATTATTTTGTATTTGATATAATTTTCAGATGTCGACTTCTTCATCAATAGGTTCTATTCAAGGTTCTCCTTGGGATGGATCGGTAGGTACTATGACTTTCTATCCATTCCCTTTTAGTTTTATCCTTTATTTATCTAAATATATTGATGCTTTCATTTTTCTTCCCCAAGGTCAACCTACTAAAGATGGGAAGGAACTGGATCCTTCCTTAGGGTCAATAATTTCAAAGTTGAATTTGGTTGATATTCCTTTTATTGTCATATCGACATTTCTCCAAACTCTGATAGGTTCAATCAGACCTTGGTCGGCTAATTTGAGGTATATTCTTGAATCATATAGTCGAGGTCTACCCAATTGTTCCCAAGTGCCATGAGTCATAGTATTTACTTGTGAGCTGAAGTCGAGTACAACTTGTCGAACATGGTATCCTTCAATTTCTAGGTCAACAAGTGGGTTAGCATCACTTTTGTCTTTTTGGTTTAGAATGCATATGTTTTTTGTTTGTTTTTTTGTATTACTATTATGCTTCATATTATACAATAATTCAATGAATTGAGATACTACTTTATCATCTTGTACTAAACGTATTAATTCCTTAACTGTGCTTTATCGACTATCATCAGCTTCTTCTTGTCTAGCAAATTCTTTAAATATATTCATCATGTCTTTATACAATTGTTTTTGTTTAGCTGGGTTAGGATAATCATTCTGTTATTTTAATTTACTTATGCGTGGATTATCACTCCCAATTTTTGTCCCTTGTCGAGTTATTATATGCAAATTCTCCGTATTGATTAAATCATGCTTTTGAACGCATGACAAGACATTAACGTTTTTTTATTATTATTGATTTTATCAAGCATAGTAGGGCAATACTCTAATGAGTGATCATCGAATCCATAGCTAGTACAAAATTTTAAATCAGTTTTATCCTTGTATGGGCAGTCTGCATATTGATGACCTTCTTTATAGCATGTAAAACACTGGATGGGCCAACGTGGTCGATTGTCACGCTTCCCAGAGAATCGACCTCGACCTCCATGTCCTCCATGACGATTGTTGAAGCGGCACTCATATCAAAAGGCCTCCATATCTTTGATTATTCAGTTCGTTTTGATCATTGCTTCACTATTTGTTATCGTTGTTCTACACAACTGCGTTTGTCTGGTAGACTGCTTAGTAGTTTTGTCGGTTATTTAAGTTTAAGTGGAAATTGGTCGTGGCATGACTTTTTACTTCACAGATTGCACACCAATATTCTTTGTTGTTTTTCCTATTATACGGGAAATCTTTCATTGTGTGTTCTCCATGTTCTTGGCAGATGTCGCAGAAGCACTTTGTCTGAACAAATTGAACATCCTGTTGACTTATGTCTTGTTGACAATTATCTTTAGCGTGTCTGGTCGTTGAACATTTTGTGCACCAGATATCCTGATTCTTGAGGTTCATCTCCTTCAATGATTTTTGCATGATTTCTAGTTATTCTTCCAGTCTAGTATCCGTGGGATATGCTTGGAAATATTCATCCATATCCACTTGCAGATCTTTGGTAAGCGCAGCTTCATACGTTTTGAACGTCTCCAAGCTTATGTGCTGCCAAATTTTCTGTGATAGACCTGCAAGGAACCATTGAATTAATAGTTGTTCATCAATTACATAATCCAGTTGGTTGAGTAGGTCTTTCCAACGTTTGTCATATTCTCGGACAGACTCTGCTGGCTTTTGAGATGTCATTTTCAACTTTTTAGCTACCAAATGTTTTGCATCTGGATTTTTAAAGAAGGACAAGAATTGTGGTTTAATTTCTGCTTTAGATGCATGAGGAGTTCTGTTGATATAAGTCATATACCACGTTAGTGCTCTTTTCCTCAAGGCACTAGCAAACTGTGGCATCTATTGATCTTCAGCTGTAACCTGATTTTCCTCCCATGTTGACTAACAGATGAACCAATGTCGTCTAGGATATTCATCACCCTCGTATAGAGGGATATGTGTTGATCCATGACCCATGTCAGAATCGTTGTCACTATCTCCTCCAGGAGTTGGCGATGGTAGGGGTAGTGGTGGGGGTAGTTGGATGTTTTGCTTGTCTTGTTGTGCAAATATGTTTTCGACAGAACTTTCACTCCTGTTGGTCGTTTTGTTTGTCGTTTCTTCTTCGACAAGCAATCAGTTCGGGTCAACTTCTCCTATCGATGTCCAACTGCACTGATTTGTCTTCAAGTCTGACTGTTCTGTATTTTTCAAAGTTGTGTTTAGCAGGGGGAGTGCTCCTTCATGTGTTGGGTAAAGTAAGTAGATACTTCGGTTGGAAGGGTACACCTGAAGCATTACCCAGTTTCCTTCTTCCAGTCGACGGATCACTAGATGATTATCATCATTTACCTCATCTTCTAGTTGGCTCCATATACCAAACTCACCAGCTCTTAGTATTAGGCACTCTTCAACAATGGCTTGTATTCTGGTACTCGGAGTCATTGGATACAGAGGTCTTATCTCCTAGGGAATTTCTATTTGGAGAGCTTCACGCTGCTCTATCCACAATTCTTCTTCCATGGATGATGCTTCTTCATTCATGCCTTCTTCCTGTCGGTCACGACCTGAATCTGGCGGATTTCTTTCCTAGTCTGTCACTCTAGTATTCAGTCCTCTTAGCAGTGCTATAGCTCGTTCTCTTTTTTCTTCCCTTTTTTCACCCTCTTCTCTCTCTCTACTTTCTGTAAATCCATCGTACCTTTGTGTATCACTGTTCATTCGATTTCCTTCTTAGGTTCACTTTCCATTGTTGGTGATGGTATCTCCTTTTAGTCGACTAGAATCCTCTTCACTTTACCCTGACATATGACCAGCTACCCCCCCATAGCCTACCCAACGCTTTAGAAAGCTTGGATAGTTCTATTTACTTGCTTAGGAAATATTCACATTCCCTTTCGGCAATGAATTTTTCCCACTTTTTTTGTTTCTCCGCCTAGTTAGAATTTGGTGGTGGTTCGTGCAATGACGAACGAGGTTCTACAATATGACCCACTCCTTTTTCTATCAGGAATTTGAATAGTAGGGTCAGTATGGAGCACAGGAACTGCTCGGTAATGTCTATATAGATTTTTTTTTGAATGGTTTCTACTGAAGTTCTTTCTATTATGGCTTGATCCTCACAGAATTCGTCTATAATCTTTTCAAACCACTCTGACAGGTTTGTTCGTCCCCCTCGAATCAGTTTTTGTAGCAGCTCTCGGTCTTTAGTTGCTTCTAGATTTTTCATCCAGAAGTTTTTTCAAAATATGGGGTACCGATTCTATGAACTTCTCATGAGTTTCAGTGAAGAATTTCTCCTTCACTTAAGCAATGGTTAATCTGTTTCTCCTCGTGTAATTCTACAAATAATTTTCTATCTTACGCTCCCACCAGTTCTTAATTTCCTATTCTAATATCATCTGCTTATAGTCATCTCAGATATGTACTACCGGCAACGGAACCATGTTGTAATCTCACAGATCACAAAGGGTTACCAATAATACACATTGAATCATATAGACATAATAGATACAAGAGACAAGAACATAGATAGAATAATAACCGATTATATTATATCGTGAGGGTCTATACAAACACAGAACTGAACCGAGTTCTCAACTGGCTCAACAGCCTAATATATATTATTTACAAATAGTTATATGTAACTACCTGTCGGTTTGGTCAACCGACACGACCTTATGCGGACAACCTAATCTCTAATTAGTTGGTTGTTCGACTAGCCTGGCTCACCAACTAGCTCCTCTAATAGTGTAACCAAACATCATAACAAAAAGTTAACTATTGACATGTAATATTATTATAATATATGAATATGAACATCAATTAAAAATATATATAAATATGAACATCAATATGACCTATCAATGTATCATTCAATATTTTTTTTTAAACAATAACTCATTTTAAAATACAAATATCAAATCTCTAATAGGAAGGAAAACAAATACTTAATTAAAAGTACACCCTTATCTCTCAATTATAAACCCAAAAGTTGCATTCTCCAAACTTATTATTATTATTCATGATCTTCATTATATAATATAACATTAGTCCACATTAAAGGAACACATTTTATACCCTCTAAAACAATTTGGTCTAAGTCTAATATATTCATTAAATCGTACCACACCATAATGATCTAAATGGAAATCAAGAAAGATCATCTCTAAATATGGAGAATGACATACAATGATTCCATACAGTCATATTGGTTGTTAACCAACTCAAATTGTTTAAATGTTGCATCTAGTAATCTGTAACTTTTCATTTTCACCATCATAACATGAAAAATAAACAATATAATTAGACAATCCAAGATAATAATGAAAAAATGATATATCAATCTGTAAATGATGAAATAAAACATGTACATATCACTCTTTGTTGACATTAACTCAAATTGTTTACATGCGTATGTACTTAACCAACTCAAATTGTTTAAACATTGCATCTAGTAATCAACTTTACATTTCCAACATCATAACATGGAAAATAAACAATATAATTAGACCGTTCTTGATAACAATAAAAAAAACATCTCAATCTATGAATGATGAAATAAAACATGTACATATCACTCTCCATCACCATCACCGTCATTATATTCCTCAATTTGCATGATAGCACTATTGATCTCATAAGCATGTTGAGATCTAGGTTTCTGTCTTATTATGAACCACCAATATCTATCCAACACATTCGGGTTAAATGACACTTGGTTGTAGTGTTTTGGGAAAACATAAGGCTCTTTACTTTCATCCCAAATATTTCTAAAGTAGAAACATTTCATCCCACTACCACAATATTCATTTACATTATTCTTGTTGAAAGTGTCTCGCCACCTACACCTAAAAATAACATATTGGAAAGATGAGAATTCCACTTGAATGATATCCTGTATCTTTTTTATATAACCCAACACCCTCATATCAGGCTTCGATCACAATGTCTAGCACGACTAGATTGGTCAAACTTGACATCCACTACATACACTTATGTAAGACATCCATCATCAACATCCTCAGTGTGAAAATGATGTCCATAATCCCACACAGATGGGAACGAATGCACCTATAAAAAAAGGTTAACAAATGATGGTGTCATATGTCTAATAACCCAACCATTAATTTAATAAACAGAAATTGTATAGTTCAAATTTTGAATATAAAGTTAGAAATGTACAAAAATAGATTATTACTGAGTTGTTCCACTTGATCCCGGTGTTTAGTGCATCCTCCTCTTCATGCGGGTAACGACCGAATGCACCATATTTATCTCTAACTTGGTCCGCAACCCAACTCTTGGATAAATCAGTGGAATATTTTCTTTTAAATGATCTAAAAAATGCATGCTTCTACCGTGCAACCACCAAAATTATTTTTTGTCAATGTCTCATTTCCTCCTCTTCTTTGCATACAATGTGACCTATGGTCGAGTTGCCTCCGTATTGTAAAGAAAGAATTTATTGATTACGTTAATTTTTTAATTCATTGTTGTATTCATTGAAATAAAACAACATTCAATACATATGGAATCAATTATAGATTTTGAATTTTATTGTGAATAGTTACTCTATGGAATTACCTTATCTTTAAATTGTGGAAATTGAACCCAGTGATAGATTAATTTTACTCACAACAATTAACAATTGATCATGCAAAATCACTCACAAAAGAGAATGAAATTGGAGCTGAACACTAAACTATATTAACTCAGTGTACAATAGCCAAACCTGTAACATAATAGGTTGCTGAATAAATAAAATAGATCAGGGATTTGAATACATGAGGAGCAATTCAAATCTAGCATAAAGCAGGCTTACTAAAATTAAGCAAATCCCCCATAGGTGTAAAAAGCTGATCCCAAATCTGTCATGGACCTCACGAATTAGAAAAATGGATTAGGAAAGCTAAAGAGTGATGGAATGACAACTCATACATGCTTTTGCAAGGAGAAAAGAGTGGAGGATGAAGAGGACAAAAAACTAGTTCACCTCACCTAGTCAAACTTTCCCTATTGCCTTAAAACACTGAAAAAACAGGCAATAAAGCAGAAAAAGCAGAAGGGCACCTAGAAGACCAGGAATAAAGTAGAATTGATTCCTTGAGGTTTCCCAAGTGCTACATGGGTCAAATTAGGCAAGTTGGACCACTATGGATAGGTAATTGACAACTTGCATAAGGTGGGACACATGAACTAGGCAAATAAGACAAAAATAATTAAATTAATGTCTAAGTGGGTAAAATGTGGGTTGATTATTCTAACAGCCCCCCTTAAGCCTAACTTATGAGTAATATATCAGAAAATTATAGGGCCTAGCAACAAGGCTTAGTCACCCTTTTACATACTGCATGTCCATACAACCAAGGAAAGAGGCAAAACCAACTTGGGAAAATCCTCCCTTAAACATGGACTGTAAAACAAAATTTAGAAATATTGTCTTCACTCATGCTTCACAGCATGATCAGCAATCCCCAGTAGTGATTTGAGATTGTTGAAGGTCTTCTCACAAAATGCTTTGGTGAATATATCAGCTACTTGTTCTGAAGATGAACAGAAGAGTAGGTGAATGGTGCCATCATGCACAAGCTCTCTGATGTAGTGCATATGGATCTCAATGTGTCTGGTTCTCTGCTTCTGAACTGGATCTTTGTAGATTCGAATGGTACTCTGGTTATCATAGTAGATGGTAGTTGAGTACTCTGGTTCGAAGCCACACTCTCCAAGTAAACCCTGCAACCATAAACATTGAGTTGTTGCATTAACAACTCCTATGTACTCTGCTTCTGTAGATGAGAGTGCAATGGCACTCTGTTTCTTTCTTGACCAGCTAATTGGCCCTTCTGCAAGCATGAACACCTATCATTATGTGGACTTTTTGTCTGTGCTATCACCTTCCCAATCACTGTCAGTAAATCCAATCAAATCAAGATAAGATTTTGCTTTATAGAAGATCCCATGTGTCCTTGTTCCCTGAACAAAGTTAAGGATCCTTTTGGTTGCTTTCCAATGGATCTCATGAGGCTGATCCATGTATCTAGAAGCCACACTTACTGCATAAGAAATATCAGGTCTAGTATGTGTCAGATACAATAAACATCCAATCAATTGCCTATACAGTGTATTGTTTACCATAGGTGAAGAATCAGCTTCTTCCAGCTTCACTCCTGAAAGGAAAGGAGTTTTGCTTGCTTTGCAATCCTTCATTCTGAATTTGTTCAGCAAGTCCAAGGCATATTTGGACTGGTGTACCTTGATTCCAGCTTTGTTTTGAGCAATATCAAGCCCCAAAAATTGACTTAAGAGCCCCAAATCTGTCATGGAGAAGGCTTGGTTCATAGCACCCTTTAAGGAAGCAATCTCAGCCTTTGAGCTTCTTGTAATGAGGAGGTCATCAACATATAACACAATGATCATTAATGAACCATTAAATAACTTCAAATAGACATTTGGATCTAATTTTCACTGAACAAAATTCAGTGATAGCAAGAAGCTATCGATCTTGGCATACCAAGCCCTGGGGGCTTGCTTTAGCCCATACAATGACTTTCTCAACCTGCACACAAGAGAAGGGTTAGTAGAAAAAAATTGAGGCTGCTGCATATATATCTCTTCAGTGAGATCTCCATTCAGGAAGGCACATTTTACATCCATGTGATGTACCTCCCATTGCTTTGAGGCTGCAATGGCTAAGGCTATCCTGATGGAATCCATCTTTTCCACTGGGGAAAAGGTCTCATTGTAATCTATGCCATGAACCTGTGAGTATCCCTTGGCTACCAATATGGCCTTGTACTTTAGTGGTGAACCATCAGAAGCAAATTTGGTCTTATAGACCCACTTACACTGGACTAACTTTCTCCCTGGAGGAAGATCCACTAGCTCCCATGTGTTGCTCTTCTGGAGTGAGCTGAACTCCTCCTTCATGGCTGTTTTCCATCTTGGATCTCCTGCTACTTCTTCATATGTTTGAGGATCAGAATCCACCATAAAATAGCATTTTTCATCAAACATAGGATCCTTCATGCACAGACCACTCTCAAATTGAGATCTAGTCCTCCTTGGGTCATTGGGATCCCCAGCTAGCTCTCCTACTGCATGTAGTGTCTTGGCTGCACATTTTGGCCTTGCAGGGATATTAGGGTCTGCAATAAACTCATATCCACCAGAAAAATCAGAATCAGCATGTTCAACAAACTCTTTACTTACTTCTTGAGGTTCAGGTGGAGAAGAGTCTTCTCCAACTTCCACTGCTACAAGGGGTTATTCTTCAAACTGAACACACCTTTCGATGAAGGATTCGTTTGTGCTAAAATTTATCAGCTTGTACCCTTTTGAATATTCAGAGTATCCAACAAAAAGACACTCTTGGCTTTGGGGCTGCAAAGCCTTCCTCTTCTCTGTTGGAATTCTAGCCCAAGCCTTTGAGCCAAAAATCCTGAAATGGGTCACATCTGGCTTGTGCCCACTCCATGCTTCGAAGGTAGTCATGCCATCAAGATATTTATGAGGCACCCTATTCTGAATATAGGCTGCACAGTTGATAGCTTCAGCCCAATACTTTGGTGGCAAATTTTTGGCCTCCATCATGCATGTTGCCATCTCCTTCAGTGATCTGTTCTTTCTCTCAGCAACACCATTTTGCTGTGGTGTGTAAGGGATAGAATGCTGCATCTAAATACCTACATCTGCACAATAATTAATAAACTCAGATTTGACATACTTACCACCATTGTCAGATCTGAGGACCTTGAGTTTCCTTCCAGACTGGTTTTCAACCAAAGCCTTAAAGACTTTGAAGAGGCCAAAAACTTCAGACTTGTGTTTCAAGAAGTAAACCCAGCAATACCTGGAAAAGTCATCAATAAAAGTCAATGCATATTTGGCTTGACTCATGGACATATGAGGGAATGGGCCAGCAACATCACTATTGATCAGCTAGAGGGGTGCAGAGGTTCTCTCATGACTAGCTCTCTCAAATTTGTGCTCTGGGTGTTTTCCTAGGATACAACCTTGGCAGACTCCTTTGGAAAATTTTATCTTGGGAAACCCTATGAACATCTCTTTTTCACTAAGATCAGAAAGATATTTGTAGTTTAGGTGGCCAAATATTTCATGCCAAATCTTTATTGCCTCATTAGCATGAATCAGAAGAGCAGAGGGGTTTGAGTAGGGTAGGAAGTGTGAGAACATGTATACCTTTTGAGTATGATTTGCAACTCCTTTTGCAATGACTCTACCACTTGAGATATTTGTGATCTCAACTTCATCAGGGGAGAATAAGACCTTCTTAGGAGACATATGGTACACTGATAGGAGGTTGGAGGTGAGACCAAGCACATACAGCACATTGCTAAACTGACCATGATCAAGATCTATCCTTCCTTTGCCCAAACTTTCAGTGAGAGAGTCATCTCCTAGTACTATAGGTGGTCCTTTCGACATTTCAAGTGAGTATAAGGCCTCCTTGGTCTAAACCATGTGTCTTGAAGCTCCAGAATCGATGATAAAAATGGGTGAGCTTGATGTGCCAGCAACTAGAGCATGAACTCTCTCTCTGTCTTCTGAACTTGATCCTCCTCTCTTCTTTGAGCTGTCTGGAAGGGAGATGCCATTATTCTCCAGGAGTTGGGTCAGCATGTCTATTTGCTTTTTCATACAAGAGCTTTCAGTATGATTTCCCTTATTGCAGTATGAGCACTTGCTCATTTCTCCTTTGTTTTTCTTCTTCTGGTAGTTCTTCTTGGAACCTTGTGGCTCCTCCGGAGACTGTTTCTTGTCTCTCTTTTTCCCAGGTGGCTTTTTAGCTTTCCTTTTTCTTTTTGAATCCACCTTCGAATCTCCAGCAATCATAGCTTGATATTTGGATGGTTTGATGGTGCCCATCATCACCAGCTTGTCCTGTTCTTGTGTGAGAGATTCCATGAAATCTACAAGGCTAGGCATCTTCCAGGTTCGAACTGTTAGTTTTTTGGCATATAAGTTCGAAACAAAAACTGAATAGTTAGGGCCTAGCTTCGAGAGAATGGCCAGGATGAGCTGGTCATCCTTCTTCTCGATTCCACACTGTTTCAACTGCAAAACTAGTGCTTTGAACTTGGAGAAATATAGCTGCAGGGATTCAAAGCTATTTGGACTCAGAGAAATCAGCTCATTTTCGATTTGATGTCCCCTCATCTCATCTGTCTTTCCAAAAAGATCAGCAAGCTTCTCCCATACTTCATTCGGTGATGTCAATCCATCAAGATGGAAAAGGAGGTCTCTGGAAATACTCAAACACAGGAGACCATAGGCCTCATCCCTCCTGCTGTGCCATTTTATCTTCTCTGTAGCTACATTGGGCTCTTCTTCTGTTTCCATAGTCACCCTATAGAGGCCTTTCGCTCTCAACAGTATCTCCATCTCTGCTTTCCATTCAAATAAATTGAAGGGAGTCAAGATAGTTTTCTGTGATTGATCCATAGCTTAGAAAATCTGTCCCGGCTGTCAGTAGAAGGCTCCCAGTCACTGATGTCAAACCTGCAAAACAATTTTGAAGGAGAGAAATCAATCTACAATGGATCTGATACCATGTGGAAATTGAACCCAGTGATAGATTAATTTTACTCACAACAATTAACAATTGATCATGCAAAATCACTCACAAAAGAGACTGAAATTGGAACTGAACACTAAACTGTATTAACTCAATCTACAATAGCCAACCCTATAACATAATAGGTTTTTGAATAAATAAAATACATCAGGGATTCGAATGCATGAGGAGCAATTCGAATCTAGCATAAAGAAGGCTTACTAAAATTAAGCAAATCCCCCATAGGTGTAAAAGTTGATCCCAAATCTGTCATGGAGCTCACGAATTAGAAAAATGGCTTAGGAAAGCTAAAGAGTGATGGAATGACAACTCATACATGCTTTTGCAAGGAGAAAAGAGTGGAGGATGAAGAGGACAAATAACTAGTTCACCTCACCTAGTCAAACTTTCCCTATTGCCTTAAAACACTGAAAAAGCAGGCAATAAAGTAGAAAAAGAAAAAGGGCACCTAGGAGACCAGGAATAAATTAGAATTGATTCCTTGAGGTTTCCCAAGTGCTACATGGGTCAAATTAGGCAAGTTGGACCACTATGGATAGGTAATTGACAACTTGCATAAGGTGGGACACATGAACTAGGCAAATAAGACAAAAATAATTAAATTAATGTCTAAGTGGGTAAACTATGGGTTGATTATTCTAACATAAATAACCTACACTTACTGAGAAATATAAATGTACCATGTCATTTAATGTTCATAAAATCAACCATTTTCAATTTTATTGATTATGTGACAAGATTACTCAAAATATAAGGTAGTTGATGGTCAGTTACCTCAAAAGTGCCAAGAAACACACATTTGACATTCCATACATTTCTTCCAACTTGTATAGTAACATTTTTGTCCCAATTTTTGCAAACTTTGACCGACCAAGTCCAAAGAGAGGGGCGTTGGAAGCCAATTTTAGGATCTCAAAGAATGCTTCAATGTTATGAGAGTCATACCCTAGCTCATTGTCATGGAATGTATATAACAACATTGCATTCATGGAACTAATTTACTGTAATAACTCAACCATACCAACCTCTACTTCATTTCCTCCATTACCAACATGTGAAGAAATACTATTAATGTAGGATTTCCTAATTGGTGATTATGAATGCAGTGGAAATTGAATAGGTGGTTGATTCAACCATGTTTGGTATGCTTCCTCTCCAAGTTCTCTTTTTTCAACCTTCTCTCAATTTGACATTGTATTGGGGTGCAACGGAAGACGATACACAGGTCACTCATCATCAGAATCTTGATTTCAAAAATATTGAATATTACATCAATGATGTTAGTAATCACAATGCAAATGATTTGATCCATCATTATAAAAAAGAATTATTACAGAAACATGAGAATCATTACCAATAGAAAA
Organism: Pseudotsuga menziesii; assembly: GCA_001517045.1. NCBI lineage: Eukaryota > Viridiplantae > Streptophyta > Pinopsida > Pinales > Pinaceae > Pseudotsuga > Pseudotsuga menziesii. Next base: position 303,355 of record LPNX010233120.1, read on the forward strand.
CATTAACCTACAAACAGTTTATAAAGAAAATGTTTAGATTGAGTGATAAATTGACATCACTCCCTGATTAAATTTAAAAATTCCAAATTGAGAAATACATTTTAAAATAAACCTTATTCAAGGAGATCCTTAATAATACACCCATTAACCTCCTATTCTAACCCCATGAGACAATTTAACAATACATTAACATGAATCCAATTGAAAATTAACAAATACAATTAATCAAACAAGAGACTTGTATCCGAGCTAGCAATAAAGGTAGTACAATCCATGAATATGTGTGTGATATTTTGACGTGATAATTACAAATATAATAATAGTGTGCTAGAACATCTTTGAGTGTATGATGACTCACATGAGGATTTTAGGGAAAGTCCCCTATTTTGGACAAAAAGAAACAATTTATTAAACAAAATTTCAAACTGAGTAATACGTTAGCATCAATCCCATTGAAAATTAACATATACAATTAATCAATGCATTTTTATCTTACACCCTGAGGGAACGTCTAAAGGTAATCCCATTGTAAGGTGTCTTTGACGAGTAATTGGTGGTCTACAAAAGTGGTCTACGAAATTTATAGTTTATTGCTCGTCACCATGAGACAAACTACGTATTGCATGTACAACAACAAAACTGGATTCTTTCCTTTTCAAAAATAGCTCCTAGTCATTGAAGTCTTCCTCAAATGAACAATTTGTAGAAAATAAATACCACCTAGAACTATTTATGAACCCTACAATGTTCCCATGACTGCATGGAAGACCATTTATAATAGGTTTTTCATGTTGAATTTTATAGAAACATAATGGTTCATGCACATACTATACATGGAAATGATATGCTTGTATTTAACAATATTCAGGTAATTCGACCAACAATATCTGTAGGACCACAAAATTGCATAAGTGTTATTCACTGTTTGGGAGGAACAAGTACATGTGAAAGGATAAGCAACCCAAAATTTGAAGCATCTATATTAGACTCGGAAATCATAAAATGATTACCACAAAATGAGAATTCAGTTCCAACATCATGCATAGGTAGAGAATACAGCTAAGTTCCATACAAATCATGGTTGTAAGAAGTTTGATATTTACTTTACAAATTCACAAGAAGGGACAAATCATTGTTATCCTCCAACAATTGGACAGACCTTGGTGTGTACTTGGATATATTTTCTCTAAAATAATGCATCTTTTTAGATCTTCTAGTAGACATGTTTTGGGTGGCATTCATATCATACTTTGGATCACTAGAACTTTAATTTGACCAAACATAAGTAGAGAAGTTTGTCAATTTCGGATGAGACATAGTTGTTTTGGATTCCAACTTTTTCAAAAATGAGCATACGGAAGTGTTCCTACATGTTTTTTTATATATCACCTTTTAAGTTTTTTTCCATAGTCACCCTGTAGAGACCCTTCACTCTCAACAGTATCTCCATCTCTGCTTTCCATTCAAAGAAATTAAATGGAGTCAAGATGATCTTCTGAGATTGATCCATAGCTCTGAACTGTGCCCTTCAACCAGCAGAATGCTCCCAGTCAAGATGTCAAACATTCAATAGCAATATGGAAGGATCAAAATAAATCTACAAAGGCTCTAATACCATGTGGAAATTGAACCCAAGTGATAGAACAATTGCACTCACAAAATTGCTAATCAAACCTATAAATTTACACACAAAGGAGACTGAAATTGGAGCATAACACTAATCTGTATTGAATAAGTGTACAATAGCCAATATTATGAAGTCATATACTGATGCAATATATAATTACATGAGATATTTGAATGCATAAGGATTCCATTCGAAATAGTCCTAATAAAGCTTACTAAATCTAGTCAAATCCCCCATAGGTGCATAAAGCAGTTTCCAAATATACCTAGAGGCTCACGAATTGGAAAAGTCGAGTAGGAAAGCTACTAAGTGATGGAAAGACAACTCATACATGCTTTTATTAGGAGAAAATAATGGAATATGATGAGGGAAAAAAACAAGTCAACTACACCTAGTCTTACTTACCTTTTTGCCATAAATCTCAATAAAGCAGGCAACTTAGCAGAAGAAGCAGATATGCGCTAGGGAGGATCTAGAATAAAGTAGATATGCTAAATATGGATTCTACGAGGTTTCCCAAGTGCTCCATGACTCAGTTTTAGCAAGTTTTACTTCTAGGACATCTGGAAGACAACTTGCATAGAGTGGAATATTGGAAACTAGGAAAATAAGACTAAAATGGATTAATTAATGTCTAAGGTAGCTAACTATGGGTTGATTATTCAAACACATACCTTATTAGAATGTTCCTATTTTTCAATGAAGAAAAATTGCAGCTCCCAGAAATGGTACTTACTCCAAAGATCAGTGATTATTTTTTCAATTATATGAACCTTTTGATGGGAGAAGTATATAAAGTGTTCTTTCAAACTAAATTGCACAGAATTTTACCAGAGATGTAGGAGGATCTACAATACTGGAGATGTAGGAGGCTCTATAATTTTCTCCTGATAGAAGGATAGGGGATTGGTTCATATTAGAAGAGCATACTATAATCTAGGTATATGGTTTTACTCATGAACCATATATATTTCCAACATTCCTGGCCCCTAGAATATTTTCTTTAGAATTTATAAGACAGAAGCTAATTATGGAGAATGAAAATTTTATTAGTTTTAAGAAGACTTATGAGATCAAACTTCCATGGGTGGTTGGGCTATTGGTAGAGGTAAGTGAATTTGAAAATGACAAGGGAAAAAGGAAGGTCAAACGCCCATCATTTGAGATACAAGAACATGAATTTTCAGAGGTATCAGAAACATCCACTAATAAATTTAAATCCAAAGCCAATTTGTATGACAAGTATAAAAAGGACAAGGAGATATCTTTAAAAGAATGTTTAAAACTGTATTCAGTGGTTAGGACCATATCAAGAAAGGAGGTCTTACTCGTCATTGTTAAAGTATCATACCAATAATACTTTAAATTTAGCAATTGCCACCAAGAACAAAATAGATGAGATGAGATTAAATTTGAAGACCATCCCAAGCAGGTAGAGGATCTTATGTACATGTATTTCATAATATTCCACAGCCTCCCCTCTAGCTGTTGGACCTAGTGGTCATGTTGGTATTGTTCCTATTGGTCTTGCTTCGCAACCTCCTACATCAGCTTGGGTCCCTCCTCAACAACCTAACATTGTTAATCAATACCTTAGTGGGGTATAGTTAAATAATCCCTTATATGTCCCATATCATGGAGGAGTTACCAATTAGTGGGCTCAACCTACTTACGGACTTCAAGCTAGACCTAACAGGTTAAAACCACCATTTATGGGTCAAAATTCTCCTAAATACCAACATTTTGTCGGGTTTTATTACCAACCTCAATAGACCTTTGGTCCTATAAGGGTATCCTTACCTTATCAATTTTACAATTACCCACAACCCAACCGGTATCTTCCATTTTTGGATACCTTGGATTTTCCTGAGTTGTCCAAGTTAATAAATGATCCCATTCAACATGACCCGTTTTGGCCTACCATTTCGTTCAAACTACCATCATACATTCCAAATTTTGATGGGAAACAAGGGGAAGATCCCAAAAACCATGTGATGAATTTCCATTTGTGGTGTTCATCTAACTCCCTAATGGATGATTCTATATGATTGAGACTCTTCCAAAGGACATTAACCGACACGACAGCAAAATGGTATATCGAACTTTCACAACACTCGTTTGTGGATTTTAATTCCTTAGCAATAGTTTTTCTTACTCATTTCCAACTACCTATCTGGTATGAAACTGATACAGAACTTTTGGCCTCTCTTTGGATTCTTTTATTCACATATTAGATCATATCCATGAGTGGAAGAGACGCCGAAGGTTAATCAAATATCTCATTCCATATCAACTTTTGGTTGATTGGTTCACCAAATCCTTGTTTTCTCCTATTGCCCGGGATGTGTCTATGGGAGGTGTTGTCACAGAAGAGAAGGATATTATCTAGGGTCAATATTTAGACTTAGTCTATTCTCAGTCCAGGAATTTATATGATTTTATTCCTAATGATCCTTGTCCCAGCACTGATCCTACCAATCCACCAGCTAAGACTCATGTCGATGGTATTGTCGGTTCAATCCAACCTCCGTTCAAATCCATTCCATCCAAGCCATCAAGTAATTCAACTACAACTTCTTCCACTCCTACGATTTCCACTTAGGTGAATTACATCCAGTCATCACAAAGACCCAGTAACAAAAAGAAAGGAAAAGGTAAAAATAAGAAACCTGGAAAGTAGCAAGAGAGTACCAAAGTAGTTACTCTAGAGAATGATACCAAACCTAAACGAAAGGCTAAGTATCCTTGTTTGTTGTGTGGAGATGACCACTTCAAAAAGGAGTGTCCTCATCGTGAACAGATCAATAAATTTTTGAAAAGTAACCCCACACCAGCAATGTTAACTGACCCCTTCCCATCATGGCAACAATTGATTGACCATACATCTTTTCATAGTCCCTCTTCCTCTACTAAATACATTCGAATGATGTCCTTTGAGACAGTTGCATTGACTACTATAAGTCATACATATGATAAACCATATGAGAAGAAAGATGAAGGTGCTTCTCCTAAGAACACTCCTATTAACCCTTCTCCTCCACCTCCTTCTAATGGTCCTCTCACTATTGAGAAACATATTTTTGACACAGTATTGTGTCCTCCTAAGAGTACAATCCATAAAAACGCTTTCAATCATAGTGCTCGAGCTACTCAATTTTATAAGTTTGCTGAAGATTTATCCCAAGCACCTTACGCTATGTCCACGTTGGAGGTACTCCAAAGTTTTCCTGCACCATAGAAGAAGTTTTTTGTCAGCCCTAGGGGCCTTCGATCCTGATAATTTCACCATGATCACTTTTAATGTGTAGAATTATAAATCAAGGCTATCCCATCTACTCGATTTTCAAATTGCAAATAGAGTAGTGGGTAGGAAATTCCATCAGACTGTATTGGACGAAGGGGATTCCACCTCGGTCTTATCGATGTCTTGTTCAAGAGCCATTGGTTCTCCTGAGATTAATAAGTCACCAACCACCTTAAAATATTTCGACAGGCGATTTTTTCAACCTCATGGTTTGCTACCGGCATTATCCATCGAGCTGGGGAGGGAAACCATTTCTATCTAGGTAGAATTCATCGATGCTCCTTTGGATTACAATTTGTTATTAGGAAGGAATTGGTTCTATGTTATGACGGTTGTGTTGCCAGTTTTTCACACACTCAAATTCCCACATCAAGGGAAAATTGTTACCATAAATCAACTCGATTACTATTCACCTGATATTATTGCTACCAAGACAAATAATGCTCCAATGTTAATTTAGTAACCCCCTCCCTATCAATCTGTAGGAGTTGGACTTTCGAAAGATTCATCCCTCATGGGGGTCTTTCCATCTACTTCTACCCCTTCTAGTATGGAAATTTCCATGGTAAACATGATATCATCCATGACCGAGGGAATGTCTAAAGGGAAAGGGATTGCTGAATTTCCTTCTCTGAGTCCACACGAAGCCTTGTATGATGCCATTTAGTCTGTTTCTGATGCTTACATAAATCATCATCATTCACTACTACATTTAGATCCAAAATCTGACAGCGCGTGGATTTCTTCTTTTAAACCTACCAAAATCACAAAGATAATTTTTTTTTTTGAAAATGTGGCCATAAGCGTCTCTTAAGCGACGGCTAGTCTCATAAGCGTCGCTTAAGCGACGACTAGCCTCATAAGTGTCGCTTAAGCGACGGTGCATCAAATTGGTCAATTATTTAAATAAATTCACTTAATTGGTCAATTATTTAACATGGTAAATTCAATTAATTGGTTCATCATATT